>JANBXA010000730.1:38770000-39147500 GCA_030556225.1 Cricetiscus sungorus
GGATGAGCATTCAAAAGAAAAGGAAAGAAATTGAGAGCTTGAGAGAAAATGAGTTCAATATGTAAAGGAAATGTTAAAAAAAAAAAACAGGCTATAGTAAATGCATTTAATGTGCTGATAGACTGAAATAGTAAAATTTGATTCAGCAGAAACACTTGTTTACCTCATAGTCCAGTGGTTCTCAGCTTTCCTAATGCCATGATCCTTTAATACAGTTCCTCATGGGATGACCCCCCCCCCACACCTTTAAAATTATTTCATTGGTGATGCATAACTGTAATTTTATAAATTTAATATAAATATCTGATATGCAGGCTGTGGTCTTAGGTGACCACTGTGAAAGGGTTCATTGCCCCTCCCGCAGGATCTCAACCTACAGGTTGAGGACCTCTGTCATAGAGCATAGTCCCTTGAGTAGGTTGAAGGTTGAATGTAATCATGATGCATTCTCCTTGCTGGCTTATGCTATGTTAACTGCATATAAGAGAAGAAAAATGACAAGAGATGAAATGATGCTTTTTCCTAGGAATTTGTGCAGAGCAGAGAAAGGGAACAGAAACTGGAATTTTCAGAGTGGCAGGTGTCTTTGTCCTCTTCCTCTTGCACAGCTCAAGGGCGCTTTATTCACATTTGATGTTGTGGCCACTATTGCTGGGAGGGAGAGAAGGTGGGGAAGCCTGAGAGAGAGCAAATGAAACAAGCAGGGACATCTTTGAGAAAGAATGACAGGATGTATCAGTTTGTTAGAGAGGAAATGGGGCTCTTTGATCTGTTGCAGGTGGTAGAAAGTGTGTAGGGAGAGTAAGATAAAGCACTGTAAAGAAGAGGAGACTAGGTTAGATTGACCAGTTGCTGAGTAGTGTTTAATACTTGTGCTAGGTTTTCAGTGTGATTAGTCTGGTCATTCTGATAAGTGTGTCCCTCCCCTCTCACTACACAGGTTAAATAAGCTCTTGACTGTGGAGTCTAGAGTGTGTGAGGCATATTCTAAAGAGGGAGAGGAGAGCAAACTTGATTATTCCCTAGGATATCATTGTGCTCTTTGATTGTTTCTTCACATACAGGACTGTTTATAATTCCTAAACCAATAATGTTAGAGAGGATTTTGAGCATTCCTAATACAGGTACCACCTTACCCTGATTATTATACAGGTTTTATCTATGTGTCAAAAATAGGGATATATTTGAAATATAATACAGAGAAAAGTATATTTATTTGAAAAATATAGAAAGTTATTTATAGAGGTTGAAACATAATTTACTGATTTGGTGGTGGTTTTATAAATACAAACATTTTACTTGAGACATTTGTGAAGTAGTATCTAACTAATTTCTATGCCCTTCACTGTGGGGTAATTGACTCCATCCTGTAAATAAGGAATAGGTATGATAACCAGTGAGCAAGAGTGCTGGAAACCTTTTGCTTCTAGTGTTGCCCTCAGTCTGTACGAGCCAGTAAGTATTGACTTCAGGGTTGGGTAGTCTAGGTTCTCAATAATAGTCGTGGGGAGAGTGAGTGGCGTTAGGACTCCAGTGAGTTGGAATTCGAATAGATTTTGGCAGAGAAACATTTTTAGTGACAGTTTGATAATAAATACATCTTATATTTCTCACTTGTTACAGCTTAAAGCACCTGTTAGCCTGAGAACTTGACTACATTTTTGTTTTGAGACTGGGTTTCATTATAGAGCCAGGGCTGGTCTTGAACTCATAATTCTCCTGCCTTAGTTACTCAGATTATAAGTTTGTCTCCATATTTGTTTGACCACTTTTTATAAAACTTCTGTAGAATTAGACTTTGGAAGGTCAAAGGTGATCTTTAAATGATATGTTTTAAACTACTAAAATTTAGATGCTTTTATTGAACTTAAATTTTTGAGACAGTCTTGTGTATTCCAGGGTAGTCGCAAAGTTACCTAGCTAAGGATGAACTTGAACCTTCTGACCATCCCTGCCTCTGCCTCCTAAATAGTTAATTACACCTGTGGTTTGTTGTTTCATTTCTGTTGCTGTTACAAAATACCCTGATCAAAAGTGATTGAGGGGAGGAAAAGGCATTTCTAGGTTGTAGTCATTAGTAGTTGTGGTCATATTAACTAGCTGGTTGACTTACACTAGTTTTCTTACTTGCAAGATGTGGAGGTTAGTTCTAACCAAACCCTAAGAATTCTTCCATCTTGAAAATTTAAAGCATTTTTAAAGTTAAATAGCTCATGCTGTGCCTCAAAATGTTTTATAATTCTAGGCCGGGGATGTAGCTCAGTTGATAAAAGTGCTTCCCTAGCATGGTGAAGCCCTGGTTTCAATCCCTAGCATCACATAAATCAGACAGGCTAAGTTCCCATGAATATATAGTCAGTCAGTCAGTCAGTCAGTCAGTCAGTCAGTCGACCCCTCTCTCTCTCTCTCTCTCTCTCTCTCTCTCTCTCTCTCTCTCTCTCTCTCTCTCTCTCTTTCTCTCTCTCACACACACACACACACATACACACATACACACACATACACACATACTCACACACTCATTCACATACCCGTTTTGGCATTAAGGGCATTTATATATTGCAGAGGTGGTAGGGTTCAAGAGCCTGGAGGAATATTTTAAGACAAAATTGGCTATGAGTTGACCATGGTGGTGACTTGGGTGATGGTACGTAGATGTTCATTTTTATGAGTTTCAATAATTGTGTATGTTTGGATTTATCAATAATAATAAAAAAAATTAAGGAGTCACTCTTTTACAGGAGGCAATAACAGATGGCTTGGAAATTGTGGTTTCACCTAGAAGTCTACACAGTGAATTAATGTGCCCAATTTGCTTGGATATGTTGAAGAACACCATGACTACAAAGGAGTGTTTACATCGGTTCTGTGCAGATTGCATTATCACAGCCCTTAGAAGTGGGTATGTTGGAATGAGTCATTCCTGGATCTTAAGAGTACAGTATAGCAGCGCTTCTTGGAGTTTGGGAAATATATAATTGAGTATGTGGGAACTGGACCCTTTCCTAAAAAGGGTAGAGTCTAGGTTTTAATTAGCAGAGAGATTGGTGTTTGTTTATTTTCTTTCTTTGTTTTAAGATAGGATTTTTCTTACATTGTACCCAGGCTAGTCTGGAACTTGGCTTGTGGTTCAGGCTTGCTTTGGGTTCCTGTGCAGTTTACTGCTTCAGCCTCCCAGGTGCTGACATTACATAGGTGAGCCCTGCTCTCAGTCCTGCCCCTATAAGCGTATCAGCTGAGGATTTTGAAATCCTGGTTAACTTGCTTATTTAACCATTTCACATTTTTGTGATAGTAAAGATAACCTTAGAAATGGGATGTTTTTGATTTTAGCTCAATGGTCATGTTTATGTTTTCTTTCTTTTTTACTTAGCAACAAAGAATGCCCTACCTGTCGGAAAAAATTAGTTTCTAAAAGATCACTGAGGCCGGACCCAAACTTTGATGCACTCATCAGCAAAATTTACCCAAGTCGTGATGAGTATGAAGCTCATCAAGAGAGAGTGCTGGCCAGGATCAACAAGCACAACAACCAGCAGGCACTCAGCCATAGCATTGAGGAGGGGCTGAAGATACAGGCCATGAACAGGTACTGGGGAAGGAGGAGGGGCTGGAGATACAGGCCATGAACAGAGGTACTCAGGAAGGAGGAGGAAGGGCGGGCCATGTATGTCTACACACTAACTACTGACTTTACTTTCGTTGTAAGATGAAAATGCAGTGATAAATAGTTGTTCTGTACAGCTATCTTTTCTTAAAGGTATGATACATACTTCCAGGGTATTGCATTTAAAATACTAGAATCTTGGGCTTGTGAGATCCACTGAACTCACAGTGGAAGGAGAGAAACAACTTCTAAAAGTTGGTTTTTTACTTATTCACTTGAACCCACGCACACACTGATAATAAATATGAAATATACTTTCTTGTGCCTCTTCTGTATAGAGTAAATACATTGAGAGGACTGTCTATATTTATCTCTGGTTTGAGTCCCCTTTAGTGAGCTGTTCATTCTCACTACCCTGATATAATGTCCTTATGAAAATTATTAGTGATCGTTGTGTTGATTATGCATTTGATGGTTGATTGAGTTGAAGACTTCATTGTACCACAGTTTTCTTACCTGGATTTCAGGAGAGTCTGTTTGTTGTTTGTATTAGCCATTTCTTCAAAGTTAATTTATTAAGTTTTCATTTCTCTAATTCTTACAAGTGGTATGTTGCCACCATCATTTTATGTTTAACTTTCAGTGCAATAGCTTGTCTACAGATGACTTCATCTGATTTAAGGCTTTAATTACCATACATACTTAGAGTAGACTGCTGAATTTTAGACTGAATTCATTTCCTCTTCAGTAACTAAGAGGTTGTTTTTGGTTTACCTGGAACTATGTAGACCAGGCTGGTCTTGAACTACAGAGATTAGCCTGCTTCTGCCCTCTGAGTATTGGGATTAAAAGTATATCTAGCCATGCCTCATCTCCTAAGATACAAAAGGCATTTGAGAATTAGCATATTCATTGTGAAGACTTTTATATCATGACTGTGCTTGTTCCTGTTCTATTTCTCTGATTTTATTTACCAGTTTAGTCATTTTTTCAGGGATGATCATCATTTTCCAAATAGGAGATGCTAGTAAAAGGCTCATTGGTTGAGTGGCTTCAGGTTAAGTATTTAGAGCCTCCATATAACTGTGTTTAGGTTCTGAGTGATTTGGAAGTATAATGGTCAGAAAGCCCTCTGCTGTAAAGGTTAAAAGATGAGTTCTATTCTGTGAACTACAACTATATTTTTGAAAGGAAGATACAGTGCTAAATATTAAATTACTTAGTTTTAGAGCATAGCACAAGACTGAGTTGGACAGATTTAAAAGTATTCACCTTAGTCTCATGAGGAGTCACAGTTTTTCTTGATTTAAAAAAAATACTTTTATAGATAATCTTGCAGAGTGCTAGGGTTTAAGGTGTGCACAACTGTGTGTAGCTGTTTTAATCTTTTATGTGTGTTCATGTTGAGTTTTCTAGATCTTTGATGAACATGTGGAAAATAATGGCACTATTTTTCACTCAATTCACTAGTCAGATTTTCTCCTTCTACTTTTTTTTTTTTTTTAATTTTAGAATTCAAAATTTCAAGGCTGGAGAGATGGCTTTCCAAAGGATCTGGGTTCAGTTCTCAGCACCCACATGGCAGCTCACAACTGTCTGTAACTACAGTCCCAGGGAATCCAACACCTTCTTCTGGCCTCTTTAGGCAACACAAATACACATAGTGTACAGACACATGTAGGCCAAACATCCACATCCATAAAATAAAAATAAAGGTTAAAAAACAGACTAAATTCTAAAGTTCAGTATAAAACTTGGCTTTAGTTTGATGCTTTAAGGACCCTAATGTAAATCTTTCTTTTCCCTCTTCTTAATTAGATTACAGCGAGGCAAGAAGCAACAGATTGAAAACGGCAGTGGAGCAGAAGATAATGGTGACAGTTCACACTGTAGTAATGCATCTACACACAGCAATCAGGAAGCGGGACCTAGCAACAAACGGACCAAAACATCTGATGACTCTGGGCTTGAACTTGATAATAACAATGCAACAGTGGCAATTGATCCAGTAATGGATGGTGCTAGTGAAATTGAGTTAGTATTCAGGCCCCATCCAACACTTATGGAAAAGGATGACAGTGCACAAACAAGGCAAGTATATGAATTAGTTTCAGATTGCCTGGTTCCAGAAATGTTTAATTTGGGGCTGGAGAGGGCTCAGTGGTTGAGAGTACTGACTATTCTTCCGGAGGACCAGGGTTCAATTTCTAGCACCAACATGGCAGCTCACAACTGTCTTTAATTCGAAGATCTGACACCTTCACATGGACATACATACAGGCCAAACACCAATGAAAATAAAATATAAATAAATAAATTATTTAAAAAAGAAATGTTTAATTGGAAAGTTTGTATTTGAAATAAAATCAGCATTTGCTACCCTAGTTTTAGGGTTGAGTTTGAATGTACTGCTGTTTAGATTGCTTGTTGGCTTTCCTTCTCTCCCCTCCCCTCCCCTCCTTTCGTACTCCCTTCTCTCCCCTTCCCTCTCCCCTCTCCCTTTTCTGTTTTTCTTTGTATTCTTTTCAAGACAAGAAGCACTCCACAAAGGATCAACCCTCACAGGTGATGAAGAAAAAGAATAGACTCTGAATTTCATACTGGCAGGGATGAGTTACCACACCACTCACTCATGTACTGTTTACCAGAAAGTGCAAATAAACATTAAATATTTGTTAAATGAGTAATTGAATAGTGTATCATACTTTTAAAATCTCAGAATCGGCCTGTGGGTGGTGTTGCACACCTTTAATCGAGGCAGAAGCATGTGGATCTCTTGAGTTCCAGGACTACACAGAAACATTGTCTTGAGAAACCAAAAAAGAAAAAAACAATATCCCAAGACTAGCACTTCTGTATTCTGCTTCAGACTTCAAAACCAAAATGTTAATTCTGAAGACAATGTCTCTTGCTTTGGTCAATAGCTTCTAGTAATTGGGGTTGATATGCATGCTGTTTTTTGTTGTTGTTTTTTTAATTTAGTATACTGTATATTTATTTTTATTGCTTTGTGTCATGTATTATAGATGGTAAGACTGGTGAGCCTTTATGGCCTGTCTTTATTAAAAAAAAAAAAAAGATCTATTTATTTATTATATATACAGGGCCCTGCCTGCATGCACACCTGCAGGTCAGAAGAGGGCAGGCTGTGAGCCACCATGTGGTTGCTTGCTGAGAATTGAACTCAGGATCTCTGGACAAGTAGCTAGTGCTCTTTTAACTGCTGAGCCATCTCTCCAGTCCTCTGTTTTTTTTTTTTTATAGAGCATTAAATTTTTCTTAATTTTCAATAATTGGGACATGTGTTTTATATAGCTTTATAACTCCATAACTTGGGAGTTTTTGATACACTCTAGAGATGCTTTAAATGTTCGGTGCTTTTTTCTTCTAGATACATAAAGACTTCAGGTAATGCCACTGTTGATCATTTATCCAAGTATCTGGCTGTGAGGTTAGCTTTAGAAGAACTTCGAAGCAAAGGCGAATCAAACCAGATGAATCTGGATACAGCCAGTGAGAAGCAGTACACTATCTACATAGCTACAGCCAGTGGCCAGTTCACTGTGAGTGTTTATGTCAATGGACTACTGAACGTGTGAGCTTGCTGTGAGTGGCAAGTAGTGGTGTGGGGTCTGGTCAGAAAGAGTAAGAACCCTAAGACCCTGCAAGAAAAAGTAGCGGATGAATGACTTGGCTTTGTGATATCTTTTGTTCTGTTGTGGGCATGATTGTGTGGCCTTTGATGTGCCTGTGTGTCTGTCAGTCTATTATTGAGCACCATGCATTTTCATAATCTCTCCTTTTCTTTTTGTTTTAGGTATTAAATGGCTCTTTTTCTTTGGAATTGGTCAGTGAGAAATACTGGAAAGTGAACAAACCCATGGAACTTTATTATGCACCCACCAAGGAGCACAAATGAGCTTTTCAAAATCAATTCTGAGACTGAACTTTTTATAGCCTATTTCTTTAATATTAAAGATGCACCATCATTACTTTCACGGACAGATCTGGGATATGTTCAGTTTCCTTTCTGAGCCAGACTTGTTTACACTATGAGATTTGTTTCCCCTTATTTAAGACTCTAGTAATTCAGTATCCCCTGCTCCCTTAATAGTATAAATAAGTTATATGCCACAGAAAGTGCGGTTCTTTTGGGGATGACACTTTGACCTAGGAATTTTTTGTAGTTCTCTCTTCTTTCTACATCCCCTCCCCCCTTCCAGTCTTTGATCTTTTGAGACAGGGTCTCATCATAGTCCTGGCTAGCCTGGAACTTGCTGAGTTGTCCAGGGTAGCCTTGATTATGGAGTGATACTCCTGCCTAAGAATACTGGGATTATAGTAGTACATTACCACACCTGGTTTTAAGATTCAGTTGGCCATCAGCCATCTTTACCCCTTTCAAAAGCTTTGTAGCCTAAAGAATGTTAGACGATATGTAGTCTGACTTTTTCCCCTTGGAGTCTTGTATATTTATAGTTTTCTATATAAACTGTAGTATCTTCATGAAGACCGAGGCTCAAATTTACTGTGCTTAAACAATTCTCATAGGATTATTATTATTTTCATGGTATTTTCTTACACAGTATCTCATTTAAAAAGAGGTTCTTTATGAACTTGGTGTCCATTGTCATTCATTGTTTTTGTTTTTCACTTGTTTTCCCTATAAGTTTAGATTTTCTGGTCATGGGAAGAGAATCAAACAGTTCTTTGAGAACATGGTTCATTTATAGATTCCATTGAAGAAGGAAAAGTTTAAATTGGTGATAAAGTGTATTCCTTAGTTGTACATTTAAGATTTTTTTCTTTTGTATTAGTTTTATTGTTCAGTTCCTTTATTATATGTGTTTGATGCTTCCCCTGTTAAAATACCAGAAATAGGGAGATATTTTGCACTTTAGCCTTGATGAAAAGTACAAGATATGTTCAAAGCATCCCCTAATTCTTTTCTTATTAATTCAAGAATAACATGACACATAGAGCTAAAAGTGGAAAAGAAAGACTGCTTCCATTTTAAGAGTTCTTTTTTTTTTTTTGAGTTGCCATGTGTTTATAAATTTAGTGCTCTGCTAATTACACTCTAGAAGCAGGTTAATAGAACATGAACATTGCTTTGATAATAACAAGACAGGTCTGCAGAAGAGTCAGCTGTTGGTAGTCATTCATATATTCTTAGTTTTGTATTGAGACAGTGTTGATAGTTTGGGAGCCACAAGGCTTTCTGCTGACCATTCAAAAATAATATTGACTTATGTCTTATTTTTCATTTCTGTCCTGATTCTACGTGTGTCTCCAAGTTTATATTCTCTCAGTATTTACAAAGATACGTTTGCATTGAGAAATTTAACCCAAAGGGGTTTTGATGTGAGGAAGTAGACCTCCAAGTACTATTGTAACTAAAGTCTGTCTAGTCATTATAAATATTTATCTGTCAGTTTTGATAGATTGGGGCCAGCTTGATGTTTTAACTTGAGCCAAGTATGAAAACTTAAAGGCTTACTCAATTTTTTACCATTTTATTGAAAATATTTGAAATCTGTTTTTACAATTTTTTTGGTAATCTGTGCCATAAGATTTGAAAACCACCAAAATTATAAGAACTTTTATATCCAATTCCTTTTTGGGGGTAATGTTAAGTTGTATAGATTATTAATGCATGTTTGCTGAATATAACTCTTGTTTTGTGATGTAATTGCTTAGATTTTGTTGATAACATTAGATTAGTGGTTGTATTAAATAACTAAATTCCCATTGTGGTTGTTAATTGAAGTTTTTAAGCAGAAAATTATTTGTGAATATGAGTTTGTGCTTAGAGAATGTATGTGTTTTTATCTGTCAGTATGGGAGTGCATAAACTGTTTGCATCATTTAGTGAAGTTATTACATGTGTACTCCTTTGCCACATACATAGGTAATTAGAACATTGAGTGGTGTGTGTGTGTGCGTGCGTGGGGAATGGTGGGTATATTTGGGAGGGGAACCGTTGATGGCAGGAGAAAAATAGTGTTGGCTATCATTACCATCCAAGGTTTCAAGATAATATTGTACTACTTAATCCTGTGATCACTGCCATAACCAAGTCTACAGATTTCACTAGTTTGGGGAGGATTAGGAACCAAGCCATCTAACTGTTGTTCAGCTGTCCCCATCCAAGGTTTCAAGATAATATTGTACTACTTAATCCTGTGATCACTGCCATAACCAAGTCTACAGATTTCACTGGTTTGGGGAGGATTAGGAACCAAGCCATCTAACTGTTGTTCAGCTGTCCTTGAACTTCGGGGCTCAAATTGCTTTCCTGTTTCAGTCTCCTTAGTAATGGAATTATAAATATAGACAACAATGCTCATTTTAACCTCTTTTCTCCCCTCAGGAGTGGGGTGGAGTCCAGTGGCAGTATGTACATTAACACTGTTACTTTCATTTTCCCAAACAAACCAAATACACTAAATATTCTCAAGGGCTACTCTGCAGCCAGGGTGATGCTGATTTGAGTGGTCTGCCCTGACACCCAGGGCCAGGGTGCCGTCCAGGCTGAGCTGCTGCCTGGGTCTGTAGTCCTAAGGCAGCCAGGGTCTGAATTGTTTGTGGCTTCTGTTGCCACTGACGACTGCAAGTGCTTGAGGGTCAGGCTGTCATTGGGGTCAGATTGGGGTGACCTTTGCTGCCACCAGGGCAGTAGTGATGTTTGGGCCAAAGGTGTGACTGGGGGCCACAGTGTTGGTCCTTGCCCCTGCCACAGCAAGTCTGTTGATGTCCCTGGCTCCTGTTACCATCAGCCTATGTAGCTTCCTGGAGTCTAGGCCATCACCTGGGACCATGTTGGAGTTTAGGGATCGTGTTACTGCTGGACCCATTCTGAAGAGAGGCCTGTGCCGCCACCCCAGGGACATGGTGACAACTGGGTCCAAGCTGCTGTTGTTGGCCATGTCTGGGTCCACAGTCTTGCTACAGCTGGGGGGGGGGGGGGTTGTGTTGATGTCTGTTCCTCAAGTTGCTACAGGGAGCCATGTGAACAATGTGTTGACAAATTCAGCTACCACCCAGGCACATACACAGTGCTTTGAGTTGGCATTCCCAAACAACTACCCTATGATGTGCCGGAGCATGTGAAGGGACCTACCCTGTGGAATCCTAGCTACAGGATCTCCTTGATTTGGTAACAACAAAATATACAAGAGGAGTTTCGGTGAGGATCTATTATCGATGGTTTACAAAAAGGCACAGGCCTTGAATCTGACTAACAACACATTACACCATGCACATTTGCAAGTAAAGCTGTTTGGGCAAATGAGTATACTGTGTGACGCATTACTGCTCCCAGTGCCACTAAGATGAATGAAAAGAGAGAGGTGGGAGAGACTTTTTTGTTAATAGATTTAAATTTTCCTTAAGAGGGGGTCTTCTTTTAAAAAAATCAGTTTAAAGATGGGCAAAGGGTTCAAATTGCTCTCAAAAGACAAATAGCCAATAAGTATATAGAGAAATGCTGAAAACTAAGCAGCCCGATGCACAGTGAACCAGAAATTGTGTCTTTTCAGCTGCATGTTATTGAGAGCCAATAATCTAACTGGATTAGCTTTCTAACATAATCTTCCTTCTCTAGCCAGCCATTGTATAAGGAGGCCAAACGTTGAATCATTCCCTTCTGCCAGATGGTTGGTCTCTGGGATGATGCTGTTGGTATTTTTCACCTTACCATGTCCCCTCTGTATGTAGCTGGATGAGGGTGTGCAAACACCAAGGCCACTGAGTATTGTGTTCCTCCTGAATAGTCATTTGGATGATATCTAGTTAGAAGGTTCACTCAGAACAATCAAACCATTAGGGTGTATTATGTAGATTCTTCATTTTAAAATAAAGTACAAATGTTTTTGCATAGACTATGAAGTGTCCCTACCAAATCACTCTAATCAGGAAAATGTGAATTATTAGTAAGTGTCAGAAGGGCTACTATTAGAGAAAGTAGTATTTGTGATTTAATGGAAAACAGGAGGTAATTTATTTTGTGGGAAGTAAGTTAGTGTAGCTGTTATGGGAAACTGTAGAGGTCCCAGATATTAAACAGAAAGCTCATCTTGGTGGTGGTGTGCACACTTAATCCCAGCACCCAGGAAGCAGAGGCCTGCCAATCTCTTAAGTTTGGGGCCAGCCTGGTCTACATACTGAGTTCCATACTAGTCACATCAGATGCATTGGATATATTTTTTTCTTACATTGGATATATTTTATGTACTTACTCATAACCAAAACAAAAATCAATGACAGAACTAGAAATATTTTTCTGTTGCTTTGATAAAATGTTATGATCAATGCAACTTATAGAAGGAAGCATTTATGTGGGCTTATAGTTTCAGAAGGATTAAGAGGCCAACATGGTGGGTAGGCATGGATGGCAGCTAGTGGAGGGAGCAGGAATCAGAGAGGAAACAAGCAGGTAGAGAACGGCTGTACAATCTCAACCCCTAGTTACATACTTCCTCCAAGGTGGCATCACCTAAACGTCCCTAGATAGTGTCACCAATGGGGAATCAAGGGGCCCAATACCTAGGTCTGTGGAGGACATTTCTCATTCAAACCACATCTGTCCACATGAATAAAGGCACTCCTAAAAAATGAGCAGCATTCATGGTTATGTAGCATTGGTGTATACAAGTGGAATGCCAGGAAAAAAATTATGTTGTGACAACATGTGAAGGCAAGGATATAATTATATCACTAGACTCAAGATAAATGATAAATGGGTGTTTATTGGGGAATAATTACACAGAAAAATACAAAGAACTGCTGGAGCGTTTCCCTGCTCTCCCTACTGGATCCACTGACCCACTAGAAAGAGTGCTCAAAGGAAAGCCATGCCTCAAGCTCCTCTTCTGCTTCCATTTACCTGAAACCACACCTAAAAGAGGTGTGCCACCGTTACAGGTCCACAGACCAGATGCCTTCAGGCATGGATGAATCTGGATGGTACTACAGTTAAGTGAATAAACAAGCTACAGAAAAACATGTGTTCTTACTTATTTATAAAATCTAAGCAAATTAAAATCAGAAGCTTAGCAGAAGACGGTGGTTTCCAGACAAAAATGCAGGTAAAAGAAGAAAAAGATGAAAGAGGACATGCATAGAGAGACCACCCCTCCCCCATTCTTGTTGAAACTAGTTTTGGGGGTGAGGGGATTCTTCAGGTCATGAAAGAAAATATCATCAATGGCATTTGTGCCTCTATGACAGCCCAGCACTGTACAATGACAGACATCGAGTAATATAGGATGCCCAGAAAACATCAGGTCAGGCATCTCAAATCATCTTAATTTAGTGGTTAATGTTTAAATGAGAATTATTAGTAAGCCTAGAAAATACATCTTAGGTCTATTCCTTCTCCAAAGAATTAATTTGACTTGCTAAAATGTGTATGTATTGTTTTGGTTAAAAGAACACACACAAACACACACACACACACACACACACACACACACACACACACACACAAAGACAAAAGTCACTTGTCTTTATTTCTGTGCCTTAGTAAAATACTTTAGATCCATTATGTAAAGGGGCTGATTTTGTTTTTAATCTGTGAAGTGAGAATGCTTTATATTTGAAGATATAACAAGAAAGCATTTGCCAAATTGAACATGCTCAAGAGATTCTCAGGTGTATTGAGATTTTTTTAACTGGTTAATGAGCAACTGGAGTTTGGTATAGTCTACTAGTTATCTTCAGAGGATTTTCATTTGCGATGGTTTTGCCATCAATCTGAAAATAAGTCCTTAGAAAACTTTGGCCTGTACCTCATTTTTTAAATTCAATTATTTAGCGGCTTGATGTCTAGTTTCTTGAGTTCTTTGTATATTTTGGAGATCAGCCATCTGTCAAATGTGGGATTGCTGAAGATCTTTTCCTGTTCTGTAGGGAGCTGTTTTGTCTTGTGTTCTTTGCTTTACAGAAAGCTCAGTTTCAGGAGGTCCCATTTATTAATTGTTGCTCCCAGTATCTGTGCTACTGGTGCTATATTTAGGAAGTGGTCTCCTGTGCCAATGCTTTCAAGGCTACTTCCCACTTTCTCTTTTATGAGATTCAATGTGATTGGTTTTATGTTGAGGTCTTTGATCCATTTGTATTCCAGTTTTGTGCATGGCAATATATATCTAGTTGTATTCTTCTACATGTTGACAGTTCTACCAGCACCATTTGTTGAATGTTTTCTCTTTTTCATTTTATATTTTTAGCTTCTTTGTTAATAATTAGGTGTTGTGTGGGTTGATATCAGGGTCTTTGATTCAATTCCATTGGTCCACCTATTTGTTTTTATGCCAACACCAAGATATTTTCATTACTATAGCTCTATTGTAGAGTTTTAACTCAGAGATGGTGATGCCCTCAGATGATCTTTTATTATACAAGACTGTTTTGACTATCCTGGGTTTCTTGTTTTTCCATTGAATATTGTTCTTTCAAGGTCTGTGAAGAACTGTACTGGGATTTTGATGGGAATTGCTTGAATCTGTGGATCACTTTTGGTAGGATTGCCATTTTTACTATGTTGATCCTACCTATCCAAGAGCATGGAAGATCTTTCCATTTTCTGACATCTTTATTTCTTTAAAGACTTGGAGTTCTTGTTATACAGGTCTTTCACTTTGGTTAGTTACCCCAAGATATTTTATGTTATTTGTGGCTATTGTAAAGGGTGATGTTTCTCTGATTTCCTTCTCAGCCTGTCTGTCATCTTTATATAAGAGGGCTACTGATTTTTTTTTTTTTAGTTAATCTTATATCTTGCTATATAACTGAAGATGTTTTCAGTTTAGGAGTTCTCTGGTAGTATTTTTGGGATTGCTTATGTAAACTATCATGTCATCAGCAAATATCAAGTTTGACTTCTTTTCCAATTTGTATCCCTTTGATCTCCTTTTGTTGTCTTATTGCTATAGCTAGAACTTCTAGAGTACTATGTTGAATAGATATGGAGAGTAGACAGCCTTGTCTTGTTACTGATTTCAGTAGGACTGCTTTGAGTTTCCATTTAGTTTGATGTTGGCTGTTGGGTTACTGTATATTGCCTTTATTATGTTTAGGTATGTTTCTTGTATCCCTATTCTCTCCATAGAAAATGAAAATGAAGTTGAGTTAAATGCTTCCCACAGATGCATACACTATTGACTATAAATCATGTGATTGGGAGGCTTAATAAATGGAGAATGCATGGTAGATAGCAGTTAACATTCCAATTCTGTTCCAGAAGTTTCTGCTGGACTGCTGTGTTCAATTCAGTACTTTTATTTTGGAATTTCTGAAGTAATAAGATTAACATAGATAAAATCACAGGGCCCCTGTAGGCTTTGGAAGGCTCATGTGCTTGATAGTTTGCGAGTAGTACTTGAGAAACCTATTGCATTGTATTTTGCCTTATTTCCTGTCTCTGTGAAATGGGGGTAGTAAGAATTGTTAAAGATTGTATCATTTTTGTAAAGGCATGATATATTTTTCTCATATAAATACAATCAATCGTTTTTGGTTTTGTAGATAGAATTTCTCTTTGTGACAGCCCTGGCTGTCCTAGAACTCTTTGTAGGTCAACTAGACTATTAGTAACTACTAGACTAGAAGAGTGGCTATGGTTATTTAATAGGCTGTCATACCCACAGGATTACCAGTAAACATAATACATGGTTGGGACTTGGTTAATTATCAAGTGATCTAAAGGAGTAAACCAATTTCTCAATCCTATTTGAGTCACATACCTGAAAAATATGACTTAGGTAGTCATGACCATTCACCCAGGCCCAATTTTTGTATTTTCTCCAAGTCTTTTGGAAAAGGATCTTGAAAACATCTCAAGTCTTAGGCATATTTCAGTCAGCAGTTCAGAGTCACCTGCAGCTCTTTATCAGAGAAATTATGTAGTACAGACTGAAATCCTCATGCCTTTCAGAGTACTCAGCTGCTCTGGACTTACCATAAATTCCTGGAACTAGAGCTAGTTTTATGGAAGCCTGTACAATAAGTAGAATTCTACCATTTTTGTGATTAGTGTATTAACATAAGCTGCTAGCATCGTTCACATGCTAGTTTATTTGCAGCTCTGGGGATGGAGTCATGAACTACTGAGCTACACCTCCAGCCTGCTTTCTTAAATTTTAATTAAGGGTTGGTTACATTACTTTACAATATAGCCAATATCTCAAACGCAACATCTAAAATGACCATGTTATGGGGAACAAAGTTGCTTATGCTATTACTATTTTACATAACATTTAAAACCTTTTAATAATGTATTTTGCCTGCATCTATGTACTTAACCAGGGAGGTCAGAAGAATGCACTGAAAACAGGAGTTATGGATAGTGTACCAGGTAGGGGCTGGAATCAAAGGCAGATCCTCTACAAGAACACATGCTCTTAAGGTTGAAACAGTGCCTAAACACTGTGTCAAAGTACTCCCTACGAACTTTTTTTTTTAAATCTGGTTTTATATATAAATCTAAAAATTACTTAAATATATTTCAGATGATGGTAAAGTAAACTCCATGTTTCTGTCAGACTTAGTCTAGGCTCTTAAAGCATGTTGCGATAGCATAAATATTTAATCACTGAACTCAAGAGGCAGAGGCTGGAAGACCTTTGAATTTGAAACCAGCCTGGTCTACACAGTGAGGTCCAGGGCAGTCAGTGACAATCAGACCCTATTTCAAAAACAAAACAGAAACCCAGAAAACAAAACCAAGAACAACCTCCTCTTCTTCCTCCTCCTCCTCCTCCACCATCACCACCACCACCACTACCACCACAAAATTTGGCTTTTTGCATAACATTCAACTCAGCACTGCTCAGTATCAGGCTAATGGATACTTAGCAAAATTTGAGATTAAAATATTCAGTTTAAGAAACCCAACCTTGCCAACCACCTTGTGTCTGATGCCCCCAGAGTTCAGAAGAGGGCATTAGGTCCTCAGGAACTAGTTATGGATGGTTGTGAGTCTCCACGGAGGTGCTGGGAATAGAACCTGGGTCTTCTGCAAGAGCAACAAGTGCTGTTAACTGCTAAGCTGTTTCTCCAGCTCCATGCATCTCTTGAGATGACAAATTTAACTTCTGAGTGGTGATACAACTAAGCTAATGGACACTGGTGTATGCATTAAGTGTGGCACCTAAGGGGCACCTAAACTGTTTATAATACAATTGCTGGGATTTCATATTTGTGGACACTATTATAACAATGACCAGTTATTTTGAGAAAAATCTTACTCTGAAGTTTAGTCATCTAGAATATAAATTTGTAAAAACTATAGTTTTGTAGCAGAGCAGGCAAGTACTGAATTTCTCAAAAGCAACAAGGAAAACAATCAATGAGAAGTGTGATTTCTCAAAAGTAGGAAAACATTTTAGAAGTGTATTTTCAGTGAGTCATCTAGAAGGACATTCATTATTCTTACTATTTTATACAGTCAGTTTCCAGCCTTATTACGCATGGTAGTTATATACAAGAATAAATAGCATGAACCAGTAGAGATGTTATTAAGAAGAGTAAATGCTAAGCTGGGTACTTGGCACAAACCAACATTCCAGCTACGTGAGAACCTGAGTCTCTAGGCTTAATCTTTGATACTAGAAAAAATAAAGGACAACTTTCAGAATACACTTAAATTTTCAAGAGATACATGTGAAAATTTTCTAAACTATTGAAGAGTAGAGTGAGCCCAGTCAGAAACTTAGCTTCAGCATGAAATGTTTTTATTAAATTTTTTTTTAAATAATAAAAACTTAAAAAGCAAAGCTCTCACACTAGCCAAGTCAAAAACAGCCAATTTTCTGAGTGAAAACAGTGCTTTTTAAAGTTTTTTATCCTGTATCACTCAGTTGAAAGAATAAAAAAAGGATTATAGTTTGGTACAGAGTCACTGGACCATCCTAAGAACCCTGAGAAGAAAGCTTCTAGAATTTACCACCGTCTGCAGCCGCTTGCTTCTGCTTTGTCATTCACTGACATTTCAACCCTTTCAGCTACCGTATCCTCAGATGCCAACTGCACGGGACCTTCTGATTGTCCTCCAGTGTAGGTGGGGGTGCTGTACTTTAACAGGATAGACTTAAACTGCATCAGAGGAGCATCTGTACGAATACCCATTGGATCAAAGTGAGTTCGGCTTACTCGAAAGCCTGCTTGGGAAAGACAGCACAAAAACTTTTTTAACCTGCAACATCAAAAGAAAAAGTTATTAGGTTATGTTTTTACTCAAATCACAATGTAATTAAAATATGAAATAAACATTCTGGCACTGGCTGCCTTACTTTGGCATATTCATCCCTTTAATGCTGTGTCTGTGGATGTTGTAATAAAAGGGAGGATGTGCAGCACTGGCATCAGTCTTCTGCTTCTTGGCTGTATTTACGATCATTTCACTACTTTTCCTCTTTCCTGGAACACACACACAACAAGCATGTTTTAGGTTACAGAATTCTTACTGTCCTTCACTCATGTAATTTGTCTAACTGTTGTTTGAGACAGGACCTCCTTCTACCTTCTTTAAGCCTCAACTATTCCCCCTTCTTGCATGAAACCTGGTTATGAACCTAGGACCTATTACTTCACCATTTGCTATAGCCCACACACCACCACCACCAGAGCCTGACTAAATGCTGCTGTTCTTTTTCCTTGTTCTTGTTTGCAGGTCTTTTGTAGGTATAACTCCTTTCTCTCTAAAACAACATCCCAACTTTTATCATTGCTCTGAGACTGGGTAAATGATAATAGATATTGACAAGAATTAAAACACCTAAGTTTCAAGAGTGCTAATACAGATTGGTAAAAGTACAATATGTGATCTCATTGCTTATTTCTCAACAGTACTTAGTCTTTCCATTTTAGGTGAAAGGAGGCAAACAAGTTATTCTGGCAGTTTATCTTTCCAAAAGGCTTGAGTGTGTGCATGTGCACATATATACACAAATATACAGGTACACACACACACACACACACACACACACACACACAAAGTAACAGAGACTTCAAGTACTAAAAGTAAATTTTGCTCAAACTTCCAGCCTATGATTATTATATATTAGATAGGTCTTATTCTTGTCCAGGATAGACAAGAGCTTTGTTTTAAAGCTGTAAGCTCAAGAGATCTTCCTGCCTAAACCTCCATTGCTGACACTATAGGAATGTACTCAGCTAAGCCTTGGTTATATGTAGGTGTTATCCTCACATGCCATTTCTTCAGGACAAACAACTGACATATGCTTACACATGAGTGCCCAGAAGGCAAATACAATGCATGAAAATAGTAAATGATAACCACAGATAAATTATTATTGAACTGTTTTTTTTTTTAATAATAAAACAAAAATGGTGACTTGGGACTCCCAGGTTAAATTTTAAACCAGGTAAGTAAAATCTGATTATATTGTTACATGAAATCAATGTAACATGTAATTAAAAAAAAATACACCCATATGTAAAACAAATCATAGAAAAGCCTACATGAAGAAATTCAACATGATACCTTAAGAGTAACTATTAGAAGCAGCACATGGATTTTCTTTTCGCCTGGGTTGTACTGATAGTCTTCATGTAAACATAGAGGTCTATGGCTATTAGAATAACCCAGAGAGATTAGTTCAACTTCCTTAACTTAGATGTAAGAAAAATCTTACAGATTTAAAATATCTTAAAGCATATTTATGTTTTATCTTCCACTCTTAAAAAGATTTAAGACATTTCTACTAAGAATGAAGAATCTGGTAAAGGGTCCACTACCAACTTAATGAGGTGGAATAGTGCTCTCAGAGTCTGTGCTGTATAGCACACAAAAGCTGCTTTGTCAACCTTTTTTTCAGCACACTATCATTTTTAGTGAT
This sequence comes from Cricetiscus sungorus, assembly GCA_030556225.1. Classification (NCBI taxonomy): domain Eukaryota; kingdom Metazoa; phylum Chordata; class Mammalia; order Rodentia; family Cricetidae; genus Cricetiscus; species Cricetiscus sungorus. The sequence continues at coordinate 38,789,468 of JANBXA010000730.1, forward strand.
TTGCATTCTACCAAATTAGCTGAAGATGATAAACAACAAGATTGGTAAGTCAGTAAACCTTATACTCTAAACAGGAATTTTAAGCTTTCTTTTCTTTGAACATTTAAGTGAGCAACCACTACTATAATATTGCAGCCTATATAAAGGCTACTACTCTTCAGCTTAATGCAATCTATATTCTGTTTTTAAATCTGTATTTAAGACACATTTAGATCTGCTATTCAATAGTTACACAGCACAATACATACATACCCTGTGTACTGTAAATATCTACTGTGGTATCATCGGTAGTTTTAATAAATACACCATTTTCTTCTAAAATAAAAACAAATGGGAAAATATTTGTAGATGATATTAAGTAACAATTTAATGTTTAAATAAAACTGGAATTCCTTCCATATTTTTGAATATTCAAGAATGAATTTTTTTTAAACTTCCTGGACCACTAAGATAGCTAGCCCAGTAGGTAAAAGCACTTGCAAGCTGAGTTCAATTCCCAGGACCCATGTAAGGGTAGGACAGAACTGACTTTGTAAAGTTGTCCTTTGACCTCTGCACATGTGCCTACACACACTTATATGGTAATAATATTAAAATAAAAATATATTTTAGGCTGGGCATGGTGGCACACATCTTTCATTTCAGCACTTAGAAGGTACAGGCAGGTAGATCTCTGAGTTCCAAGCCAGCTAAGTCATACAGTAAGACCCTGTCTTCAAAAAAAAAGCAAAAGATGCATTTTAAATGTGTAATAGCAGCTTCTTTGTAGTACTTACAAAAGCATAAAGACTGGTGAACTGACAAATGAAGAGTAAAAAGCAGCTTTACTGAATGGTAAGAATTGATTTTCTCTCTTTTAATGGGTATTACCAAAAGTTTGGACTATACTGATCCTGCAGTTATCTACAGTGTCTCTTTATAGAAGAGTAGAAAGTAGACAGAGGGTGACAGGTATGGCAGTGTGTACCCAGCACTTTGGAGGTGAAGGCAAGAAGATAAAGGAGTTCAAAGCTAACCTGGCTATATGTAACCTTGCCTCAAAAAAAAAAAAAAAAAAAAAAGTAACAAAAAAATTTTAAAACATGTTACATTATTTTGATTATAACATCAACATCAAGGATAATCTAGCCAGGTGGTGGTGGTGCACACCTTTAATCCCAGGACTCAGGAGGCAGAAGCAGGCGGATCTCTGTGAGTTCAAATCCAGCATGGTCTACAGAGCAAGTTCCAGGACAAACTCTAAAGCTAAACACAGAGAAACCCTGACTCAAAAACAAACAAACAAACGATCCACCCACCAAACATAAAAGGATAATCTAGCAAGCCAGAGTCACCTTGCTTGTTGAGATTTGAAGGTGTATGAACTGAACACTGACTTTGGGGAGTACACTCTGATTCAAAGATTAGTGTCTTTATTAGGGGCTGAATGTCATCCAAACCATGGTGAAGAGATTCAAATAGCATTCTTTTTAGGAATCCAGTATTGAAAAGGGAACTTGACCTGGGAAAGAAAAGAATATATAGAAAGCTGTGTTTGAAAATGTTTATTTTCTTAAAATATATTTTCCATAAATTAGCTAAAATATATTACCAAATTATTGGATAGAATATTTGAATTCAGGAATTTCTATATACTAATTTCTCACCCTTTTTATCATGTTATCTTTGTAAACTATTAAGATTAGCTAAAAAATTTCATTCACATAAAATCAAGAATTAATGTATTGGCCCTCATAAGTTGTAGAGTACTATGAAACATTGGGTGGGTATGTGGAGAACACAGTCAAAAGACTATTTGACTCCATAAAAGCCTGTAAAACTCTACGCACACAATGTAAAGCGTAAATTTCCACAGTGTACAGTCTCAAAAGTAAGTCTCCATTTTGGTGTCTGTGTGAGGACTATTGTTAAAAAATGGCCCAGGGCGCCACCACACCTTAAAATGCAGCACCGAGGAGGCAGACTGGTGGACCTTTATGACTTTAAGGCTAGCCTGGTCTACAAAAAGAGTTTCAGACTAGTGAAGGTTACATAGGAAGGCTCCGTTTCAAAAAGACTCAGGGGTGAATGCTTCCATTTAATTTGAGCAACATAGACATAGTTGACAAAATACAAATTCCAAGACAGAAATTCCAATCCTGGCTTCACCTACTTGCAATCTTGAATAATAACTACTGTTCTCTACCCAGGACTGGAGTCTGAACTAGGGCCTTATGCATGCTAGACAAGTGCTTTGCCACTGAATCTGTACCTTCAGTCACTTTTTTAAACCCCTTCTCTCCCCAACAGTTTCACTAAGTTGCTCAGGCTGGTCTTGAACTCACAGCTGTAGTCATGTATAGCAGGCCTGGACCTTGTGATCATCTTGCCTCAGGGGTAGCTGGGATTACTGGCCTACACCATCAGGCTCCATCTTTCCTTCTGTGTCTTACATTGCTTATCATGACACTGTAAGTAAAACTTCTGACACACTTGTCATAGGAATGAGGCAGCTTATGTATCATGCCTTGTACAAAGGATCTTCACTGAGAATAAAGTAGTAAATGTAAATATTAAACAGTAAGCATATACTAAAGGATCATTTAAAATGTAAAATAAGTAGTCAATTTAAGATATGTGGAAAGGAATTTAGAAATTATTTAGGTTGAAACACTGAGATTTGAAATGAAGAGTATAACTAAACTGAGGTTTGGGGAGAGGGAAGAGGCTCTGGATGAGAGCAATAACATAAATGATGGCTAGAAGTCTTGCTTAAAGGCAAGACTCAAGCCTGGAAGGTAGAAAAACTAAATTCTAGCCCCAGCTTGCTAACAATAAGAGTAATAATAATAATGGCCCCAGCTTGCTAATAATGATGGTGATGATATTAATAATTATTATTTTGGTCAGTTTTAACTAGCACTTAAAACACCATCCCATCATATCCTGATTCATAAAATGAGGGAGCTGGGTGGGCTACATCATCTTTCTGGAGACAGTAACCTGTTAGTCATTATTTCTGCTCTGTAAGCAGTGTATAGGATCACTGTGTGAGAGATGATTTAGTTAAGAGAGTACTGGAAGATAGGGCTGGCTGGATGATGTTCAAATGTTTCTAAAGGATTAATCTCACCTTGTTGCTCCTATAGAGCGAGGTGGTAGGGACAAGAGAATCCCAGAGGCTCCTGGACCCGTTAGTGGAGCAGGTACATTGGTAAAACAAGAGGCCCAGTTTCAGCCAAGGCAGAAAGTGAAGACTGATACCACGGTTGTCCTCTGATCTTCACATTGTATCATGGCATGCACACATGCACCTGTACTCACACACAAATCTAAACAGTAACAACAACAACAACAACAAATCATAGCAAGTTTAAGGCCAGGGCTGGGCTACTGTATGGGATTCTACCTTTAAAATAAAAGATTTCTTATATTTTTAATTATGTGTGTATGGGTATGTGCATATGAGTACAGGTGCCTGCGGAGGGTGGTGGTCAGAAGGGGGGGGGGTGGATTTCCTGGAGCTGGAGATACAAACAGTTGTAAGCCACCTAATGGGTGCAGGAAAGCCAATACCCATGCTGTGCAAAAGCAGCAAGGGCTCCTAACTGCTGAGACATCTCCTCACCTCAAAGCAAAATAGCCTCTTTCTTACTATTCAGACTTAGTTTGCAGATGCAGCTTATTCTGTCCTACTATCTTTTAGAAAATCAGAGAGAAATCTGAAAATATCTCGGGTTCACAGGAGAAGAGTAGTCTTAATTATTTGCTTAGATTTTAAAAGCTGACAACCAGTAAATCAAACCTGAGCACAGTATTTAGGCACATACCATAGGGGCCCAAGTTCTATTGCTGTCTTGCCAGGCATGCTTCCATGACAATTACAGGGCAGCTGTCTATATGGGTTTTCTGTAAAAACAAAACATAAAAATATAAAAGATAAATGACACATGTAAGTGGTATAACTGTTATAATAATAACTATATACTGAGGACCTATTTTGTTTCAGGTACTATGCTGTGTATTTGAAAACTTAATCCTTAAAGCCTGTTGAAGGTAGGCAGTGTTAAAAATTTCAATCAAAGAAAGGATGTTCAGCTTCAGGTGGAAGTGTCTGAGCAGTAGGGAAGGAGTTATTTAAAAATGGGTGATGTTGAGAAAGGGAAGTAGCTTAAGGCTGGACCAAATCTCCATGGTCTGCCTGGGCAGAAGCTGGAGTCTCCTACACAGATGTGAAGAGCAAAGGCATCATCTGGGGAGATGATACTGGGTGGAGTACTGGGAGAATCCTAGAGAGTACACATCCCTGGAACAAAAATTATCTCCACTAGGATTAAGAAGGAAGAAAGGGCAGGCCTAATGGCTTGCTTAAAGAGGCTACTACTAATGAGTAATGCCACTGCCTTTCTTATTACAAAACAAATGTCTCATGGCTTTTTTTTTTTAAATGTGTATCATAATTTAATTCATAAACCAGGATTCTGATCATGAATAGCTTAACAGTATATTTTTGCTGAACAGTTCTGATTTAAGGTAAAGTGGATATGATCATTAAAAATAGCAATTCCAGCTGCATAAATATGATTATGCTTTCTCAAAATAATATTGGTCTTAATTAGTAATGTTCAACTTCCCACAAAGATGGAGGATGCCACCTCAAAGGTTTCTGAATGCTTTTATACTTAGGTTTATATAACTGGTTATATGAATATGTTTAAATACTGGGGAAACATGTCTTCACTGCCTCAGAACAAGGCAGGTGTTCATTGTTCATTTGTATTAATTGGTCTGTCACAGGCAATGGTTAAACATCAGGAAGCAACTGTTCATTTTTGTTTTTAATGTTTTCATTTTACTTTTTAAAATTTTATGTGCATCGGTGTTTTACTTGCATGTGTATCTATGTGAGGGTGTCTCCTGCAACTAGAGTTATAGGCAATTGTGAGCTGCCATGTGGGTGCTGGGAACTGAACCCCAGTCCTCTGGAAGAGCAGCCAGTGCTCCCAACCACTGAGCCCTCTCTCCAGTCCTGTAACTGTCTATTCTTGACAGTGCCAATTTAATTAGAATTAGAATTAATGTCAAAGAACGCTGGCCTTTATTACAGAAAGGCATTTTAGTGTGGTTTATGTAAGATATAAAATAAAGATTAACAATTAAAAAAAGAAACAAAACTAATCTGAACCACAGAGCTCAGTGCTTGTTACTCCAACACAAGAACCCAAGTTTGAACCCTTAACACTTGTGTAAAAGCTGAACAGGGCCACACCTGTAAGCCTAGCACAGGGGAGGTGGGAACAGGTAGACTGGTAGGGCTTAATGGCTGTCAGCCTAGTTCCAGGTTCAATAGAGACCTTGTCTCAAAGGAGTAATGAAGCAAGGCTGAGCATGGTGATGCTTTGAATCTCAATACTAGGGAGAGTTAGAGGCAGGCAGATCACTGTGAATTAAGGCCAGCCTGGGTTACAGAGTAAGACCCTGTCTCAAAAATGAAATAAAAACAAACAAAACCAAAAACCACCCCCTCCCAATTAAGCTTTTGGTATAATGTTCAACTCGGTACTAATCTTGCTAATGAGGATTTAGGAAAGAAAAAAAAAATGGAATAGGGCTAGCTGAGAGTGACATATCTTCCTCTACCCTGCCCCCAACCCACAAGGACATGCACACACACTCAAAAAAAAAAACACAAAAAACCTCAAAAATACCTTAATAACACAGATTAGAGGATTAAATCATAAGAGACTGGATTTAAATGGCTTTTCAGAAACATACATGATACTACCTTTTAGTTATACTAGTATTATGAAATAATATGACAATAAAAAATCCATGATTTTGATATTTCAAAATTAGCTGTGGTATAATATGTATGCAATACAATGTATACATTGTTTACTGAAAAGTAAATGAGTTAAATATATATGCCCATTTAAATAGCATCATAATCTAAATACAGATTTATCTTACTAAATTTTCTAATAATAAAGAAAATGATTCAGCCAGCAGAGTGTAGGCTAGAAGAATCTAATTTAGTTCCGAGTCCAATGAGTGGCTGATACAATAGAAAAGAAACTATTATTAGTTTCTAAAATGGGGCAGTGTTAACTGTAGAACTTTAAAGTCTACTGAAGACCAAAAAACTTCTTCACTCATTCATGTAGCGGTGCTGGGATTGAACCAGGACCTCATTCATGTTAAGCAAATGCTCTACTACTGAGCTGCACCAGCAGCTCTCAAAAACAGTCCTTTTAAAAATTAGAACCTCCCCAAGCAATGGTGGCACATGCACTAGGGAGACAGAGGCTAGCGAAGGTGAGTTTGAGGCCAGCCTGGTCTACACAGACAGCTAGGGATACACAGAGGAACCCTATCTTGAAAAACAAATCAAATCCCACCCTAAACTAAAACCTCTTAACAGTCGTGGTGTAGCATGTTTTTAGGCCAGCCTGTTCGGTCTACATAGTGAATTCCAGGACAGCCAAAGCAACATATTGAGACCCTGTCTCAAAACAAACAAACAAACAAACAAACAAAAAACCTCTTCAACTAAACTCCCCCAACTCCAGGTTATTTCTAGATTGATCACTGACTTTTTTGTAATAGCCTGATGAAATCAATCAGTTCTAATCTATGTGATATTATTTTGTTACTCAACAAAATTAAATGGCAGGGCAGGAGAAACAGCTCAGTCATTAACGGCCTGGCAGGCTTTGATGCCTAGCATAATACAATAAAAGTTACGGCTGGGGATGTGGCTCAGTTGATAGAGTGCTTATCTAGCATGCACAAAACCTTAGGTTTGATCCAGAATACCTCACAAACTAGGCATGGTAGTATACCTGTGATCTACGTGTCTGGGAGGCAGAGGCAGGAGAGTCAAGAGTTCAAGGCTAAGTCCAGTGAGGTGGCACAAAGAGTAAATAAAGGTGCTTGCCACTTTGGTGACAAACCTGATCCCTGGGACCCATATGACTTGGAAAGAACTGACTCCCACAGATTGTACTTTGACCTTCTCATGCACACCATGGCAAACTCACATAAAGAGACAATCAATAAGTAAATAAAAGCAATAAAGAAAAGTCAAAGTCATCATTGGTTGTGATATGTAAGACATTGCCAAAAATAAAAACAGAAGTGTATAATTTGATACCCTTCAACAGAAAAAACAGAGCATCCAAACAAAGAATGTATTGTCCAATAATGGAGACGTGCTGGCCTAGTCAGTAAAACCTAACCTCCCTGAAGTACCTAGGAATAGGAATGTCTCTACAAACAGAAGCCAGACTTTATATAACTATATCATCAGCAAACAAACAAAACCTAAATTAAAGAAACAAAGAAGCAAACTGACACAAAGAAAAAATACTGGCAATTTATACAGCAAAGGGTAAACAACTTTAATTTATAGAGTTCCTTAAAATTCATATTCAAGGGCTGAAGCAATACCTCAACAGTTAAGAGCATTGGCTGCTCTTCCAGAGGACTTGGGTTTGATTCCCAGCACCCACAGAGGCTCACAATTGTCAGTAATTCCAGTTCTAGGAGTTACAATGCCTTCTTCCAGCCACTGCAGATACCAGGTACATACCAAGATATATATGTAGGCAAAACACCCATATACATTATAAAAAAAAAAAATCACATTAAAAATTACCCAGAATTTTAGAAACAATGGGCAAGAAGGTTGCTGTGTACTAGAAAAGCAAACACATAGTTTTCTAAGAGCATAAGCTGCAGTTGTCCCTGTGTTCTAAAGCCTGGCATACAGCAGACTCATCAATGAATGGTTACTGAAAAAACTTTGTAACTAGTATCATTTACATTTAGCCAGAAACATGAAGATAATATTATAAATTATCTTATAAAGACACTTAGGTAATCTGATTTATGTTCCTAAAATTAATTAACAGTGGAAAAACTGTTATCTCTAGAGTTTTAATAAAGGGCAAGGCAAGAGTGCTACAACTCTCTAGCAGTAATCTTTGAAAGCAAAGCACTATGTACATAGTTAGCATGTGATGCAGGCTCACTCGCTGAGGGCTTGTGTGCAATGTACAGCTGGAGGGACCTCCGCTCACCTTCTACCATGTTACCATCCTTCTGAAAAATCCTCTCTTCGCACCACTGGCAGTGGATCAGGTACTGGATTTTCTTGGCAGTCTCATCTGCTGAAGTGGGTCCCCTCAAGACCCTCACAACTACCAGCACAAAATGTTCCAGAGCAACTGCAAACAGCACTTCTATACCTTTGTTGCATCTTGCTGCAGCTCTGTTTAAAAAAAGAAAAAGGCACAAACTATTTTGATGGCTCTTCATCTCCTTTGTATAGCACTGTACAGACACTACTAACATGACGGCAAACTGAGTGGATTGTGGGAAATTCAATCTTCAGTAGCAGTACTCTCAAAGGATCATTTCTATGATTTACATACAGACTGCAATATAGGAAATGAGGGTTATTAGGCAGGGGTCTTCAGTCTCTAGACATTTCCCCTTTTGAACTGCTTTGTAATGAAACAGACTGCAGTCTGTCACTCAGCATGACTCTTCTCTGTAATCACGATTACTAGTCTGACTTTAGTCTATTTTTTTTTCCTAAAAAAGCTTCTGACTATATGCAGGATTATATGCTAGCTGCTGAATATGCAGTGAAAAGTCAAAGACCTTTTCTCTAGTAGGTTTATAAATCTCTGTATTAAGTTTGACAAGATACACTATTTCCAAACTTGGTCTTATGAATGCTTTGAGTACACAGCATCATGTGCAAACTGCATCAGGGCTGTTGTTTACTTAACATAGGCTGAAGATCTATGAAGACTAATATAACCTGTAATTATGCCGAGGTAAGAATTTTCATCTGAATGCTATAGAACTTTTGTTTGGGTTAGCAAGTGAATAGGCTGGTCATCCATTATTGATATTCTCAATGACAAATTGCATTATTAAGTTATTCTTATAGGAGTGCTTGCTGCTCTTGCAGAAAACTTTGGTTCATTTTCCAGCACCGACAGGGTGGCTCAAAACTGCCTATAACTCTAGTTCCAGAGGATCTGATGCCCTCTTCTGACCCTGATCAGTTTCTGCATGCATGTGGCACACACATAACATGTGTACACACAAACACACACACCCTAAAATAAATATTGAAAAAATGTTTTTTGTAGCTTGAAATTCTGTACCCAGTAGATAACAATCGTCCTTCATTTCCACAGTTCTGAATTTCTAGGGAGACACAAGATCTTATGGTTTTACAAGGTCATTTTGAGAATTAAATTAGAAGTCATCATTTTATTTAGACTATACAAAAATAAAATGATCTTTCAAAAAGCTTAGAAATCAAAAAGCAACTTTAGTTTGTCCTTTTTATGTTGCTGCCTCTTCCCTACTCCTGTAATCATTCAATTAAGACAGGTCTGAAATTTGTTTTCACTTATACTGTTTTTTATTTATATTTCAGATATAAGTGTTTAACTTCTAACAAAACAAGAATAACAGGCCATCAAAATGGCTCAGTGAGTAAAGGAGCTTGCTGCCACGCCTGACAACTGAGTTTGATCCCCAGAATCCATATGGTGGAAGGAGAGAACCAACTATTCTAAGTTGTCCTCTGACCTCCACACATGCTCCTATACAAACACATACAAAATAAATGAATGCATGTAAAAATATTAAAATAAAAAAAAGAAAGAAAAAGACCATAAAATTAAAACCACTACAATAAATCAAATTAAAATTACATATAAGGGATATAGAATTTGAAAATTCACACATTTTGAACAATAGCACTCATTCATAGTATTATCTCTTCAAAATCATGAATCACACTAAAACATATTAGGTACACCATTGGCAATTTGGTACCTTGCCACTGCAGCTACGACAATTCTGGCTGCTAGTTCCTTGTAATATTCTGTTCGGACAATGTTACATCCATAGTGACGCCGGGCAACATGCTGTGCCTTGGCATATAAGGAACTGGTATCTGTCGAAGTCACTGATACTATGCCAAGGTTTCTTACGTTTCTGAATGCAGAATCTAGGTAGTTCACTGATGTTCCAAAAGGGTCTAGGTGTCTATAATCAGAAAGAAAACACACATATCTGAGTTTGCATCTAATGATAAAATTCTATAGATTCAAGAGCAGTTTGCAAGGCAGGTGTGATAACAACAAACCTGGAATCCTAGCGTCAGGAGGTGGAGGCAGGCCGACTTCCAGTCTGAGCCAGCCTAAGCTATCAGAAAGATGTCTCAAAAAACAAAAACAAACAAAAAACAAAAAACAAGGGGGGAAAAAGTGCTTTTCCAATCTCTTTTAAATACTTAATTCGGTTTTAAAAATAAATGACAAAATAGTCAATGACATGTCAAACACATGGGAACAAAATCAGCCTAAGAGGAGAAGCTCATTTCCAGGAAGTCTGAAATTTTTCTTACTGGACATCTCAGGCCAAGGCCAAAAACTGTATTAAAATAAACCACCACATATTTCTTATAAAGCGCCTGTCTCCAGCAGACCTGTTTAATCTATACCTGACAAATGTTCTTAACTTACATGAAGTCAAAAGATCTCAGGTGCATCAGCACATTGGCGTCCATCCTGGTCACCTGGATATCACCAAGAGTGCCATCTTCTTCAAGGGCGTCACCCTCTTCCTTTTCCTCACTGTCTATCACCACTTTCAATTTGTTTAAATGGCAGTTTTTCTGAATCAAAGTCACAGAGTTTTCATTCAAGTCATTAATTGTAACTTTGACTGCATTTCCAAGGTGTTTTGCCCATTGCAATCCCATTATCCCTTGGAAGAAATGAGGGAGAAGACAATGTTTAAATTAAATACATTAAAGTCATAACTAATGACTGAAACTGTAGATGTTTTATCACACACACACCCCTTCCAAATCTTCATGGCTTTATGAATCCCTGCGTACAGTAAGAGGGCAATATCCTGCTGGAAAGGAAGATGGCAAGTTGAAAGTTCTGCTGCTCAAATTTACCCTTAAGCACCAGAAAAACAGCAAAACAGCAATTTTAATTTTTTTTTTTTTTTTTTTTTTTTTAGTCAGAGTCTCACTATGTAGCTCTGGCCATCCTGGAACTCACTATGTAGACAAGGCTGGCCTTGGAGTCACAGGGATTCACCTGCCTCTGCTTCCCAAGTGCTGGGATTATAGTTGAGCACCACCACGTGAGGCTCATGAAAATATTTTGCTAGACATGAAGGCATTTTACAGAGACTGGAGTTAAGAGGAATGGCTGCTTTTCCAGAGGACCTAGCACCCACATTGTGCTCATATCTATCTCTAACATCATTTCCAGGGGATCTGATGCCCTCTTCTGGCCTCTGAAAGTACTGCATGGATTTGATACACACATCCATTCAGGCAAAATACACATAAAAATAGATCTGAAATATTATTATTATTATTATTATTATTTTTTTACTTACCAGTGGCTCCAAAGGCATCTAAACACTCCAAAGGTTTTCGTTCCTCAGCCAAAGCAGCCAACGTACAGAATATTATCTGACTAGAAAGAAGGATTGATCTGAAGTAACTTTGCAGTAATATAGCATCATTTTTGTAAAGAACATACCTACCTCATACATTCCCAAATTAATAGTTCAAGACCTGTAAGTTTTGTGAGAATAAACTATGAATCTAACTGTATTCTACCTAACAAGCATCCATTTATTTAATAAATAAAACTTTCCATCAATCTGTACAGGTTTAATTAAATACATAAAGTCAGGCTTATTTTATTCTTTGACTGAAAAACTGGGTTGGCAGAAAAAGAAAACATTTTGAGAAAATGTTAAAATAGATGATTTTAATCTTTATATAAATACAGAGGTTGAAAGAGGTACATCTGAAAAGTCTATTGCTCTATTTTTCAATTTATCTTACCGATTTAGTTTCATTTTGGGATTAAAATATGAATCTGTTTTCTGAGGAATAGAGTAGTTAGGACAAACTTGTATATCTGTGTCTGCCTCCTTCAAAATTTCATTAGATGATTTGGCAGTAGAAGCTAAAACAGAAGAAAAAAGATATTACAGGGTAATTGAAAATAACACTAAATATCCAACAGAATACATTTTTAAAAAAACTATATTATTTTGTGCTAAGTATATAGTTTGGTAGGTATAAGAGAACAAAAGAAAGCCACAGAACAAATTTATTCAATTGTCTGTGGAAAGAGTTGTGCCTAGGGAGGTATTTGGTGAACTGAGGAAGTTCATTCACTTAAAATTCTAATTGTGTTATAAAACCCAAGAATACCTTCAGATCGCACTAAATCCTAAGATAGTTTTATGAATCATTAAGTACACTATTCTCCCGCTGGCTGGCCCACAGTAAACTGTAATATCATAGAAATCGAGTATTTGTAAGCTTGCTTTCCATTAGTGGGCTGAGTAAGAATCTCAGCATTTTCTGAACCCCTTAACTTCAGAACACTGGGGGCAGGGATGGGGGGACAGTGCTCCCCTGCCACCTTGTGGGTCCAGGAGTGGAACTTAGCTCACCAGGCATGCTGCACCAAAAGACTTGTACCATTCAGCAATCTCATGGGCCCCACTTTCCCATAATTATACTTTCAAACTAAACTGCATTCAAATGGCTATAAGTAATGACAGGGACATTTTATACTTAGTACACATTATAATCCTTCAGCTTACAAACTCAAGTAGAATATTGATGTGAAAACATATGCATATATTTAAAATATTCAAGAGGTAAGACATATGTAAAATTTGAAAAAATAATTATATCCTTTACTTGTCCTTTTTGGGTCAATATTATATTCAGGATATTATATGTCACCCATATTTCCCCTTCTATAACATCAAGAAAAGTTAACTTTTTCTACTGTTGTGTACCCTTCTATAGTCACTGAAGAGGCTTATCTTGTACCTCACAGGATCAGCTTTTGCAAATGATATCCTGTGAGAAAGTGAAATGAACTCTTGGCCCTAAGGGCTAATGTAATCCTTGACATTTTATATCACTCAGAATAAAGGTCTTTTCCATAGGGCATCCTATTGCCAGTATTTTCCACAATAAGCACAACATTTACTGATATAAAAGTCATACTGATTGTATAACTACAATGCTACTATTTTTTTAACAATTTTATAATTTTACAAAATTATTACAGATAATTTTAAACTCTTCCATTAAGCTACCTAGTTTGGCTGGGTGTGGTGGCGCATACCTTTAATACCCTGACTGTGGAGGCAGAGGCAGGCAGAGCTCTGTGAGTTCAAGGCCAGCCTGGTCTACAAAGCAGAGTTCCAGGACAGCCAGGGGATACACAGAGTAACCCTGGCTTGAAAAAGCACAAAAAAAGATTCCTAGTTTGGCATGAGTGTCATTTGCAGTTTTTGTAACATTTATTAATATCTGAACATTATTGGAAATCTCATAGGAAGAAAAAAAATGTAAAATTATGCATTACTTGTCAACCAAATAATTTAGTTAAATCAGTATTTCTTTTCTTTTTTTGTTGGTTTTTTGAGACAGAGTTTCTCTGTATTGTTTTGGAGCCTGTCCTGGAACTCGCTCTGTAGACCAGAGATTCACAGAGATTCACCTGCCTCTGCTTCCCAAGTGCTTAAAGGCATGGGCCACCAACGCCTGGCTAAATTAATATGTTTTATTTGCTTAATGTCTGAAAACAATAACTGGATCATTTTATTTAAGGATCTAATTATTAATATGTTAATGAGATTGCATAACTTACCAGCAATATACCTGGATTTAGTTTCTCCTTTAGTCACATGGCGCTTGACATGCCCTAGCATGTCAGTCCTCCTGGTGATTGTCGCTGAGCAAATGATGCAATGATAATGGGCGCCCAATTTACTGGATATCTATCAAATAGATCATTTAATTTAAACAGTCATTAAGGTAATGGAGTGCAAGTTTTAAGCTGTAATATGTTCATGAGTACTAGATTTAATAGTATAGAAGGTGAGGTTTATTTCCTGATGGAACTCTGAAAGGATAACTTCTAGTGATGCTTATATATGCTTTGTTATAGGAGGTTACAGATTAGCTTTCCTAGTTGTGTCATTCATTCTGTTCAGTAAATCTCTGCACTGTTATTCATATAAGCCACGCTATGGATGGGATGATTAGCAGAGGTGCTGCTGCTAAGTTTAAATGGCCTTCCTAGAAAAATAAGACCTGATTTGAAGTGTTTGTAGACTTCTTGGTATAGACTCTACAAAATCTAAGCTCAAGATATGACTGAGACAGATTTAAGTTACCAATATTACCACTAAATTTGTGACTCTGTAAAGAGATGGGACACCAGTATCCTGTTACAGTACTGATCTCATGCAGATGTAAATAGATATAAATACTGTAAGGACACAGGATAATTTTTAACAATTTTCACATTTAGCAACCTGCTCTTTAGATTTTTTTTTTGAAAATTTAGCCAGGTCTAGTGTCTCATTTAAATGTTAGGGACAGAGTGAGAAATCTATTTTTCAGGAATATGGGCTGTGGACAAGATGACTCAGCAGGTAAAAGTATTTGCTCTACAAGCCTGGTGACTTGAGATTGATCTTTGGAATCCATGGTGGAAGGACAGAACTGACCCCTGAAGGAGAGTTGACCTCTGACCTGACCTACACAGGTGTGCTGTACAAAGAGCATGCTTGCATGCCCGATCTCTGTCCCTGTCTCTCTCTGTCTCTCTCCCTCTGTCTCTCTCTCTCTCTCTCACACACACACAAATAATCATAATTTTTCTTATAGCTGGAAACAAAAAGACTATTCTACTCCAGTGGTTCTTATTAGCTTATCTGTCTTTAGTGTTGGCACTTCCTACTTAGATGATACACAGCTGGTATGGGATAATCAAAACACTATGTTGTTTCTTAAGGTAAATGGCAATCATATTTGAAAAAAAAAATACTTTGGTGAGTTTCTTTTTGTGTGTGTGTGTGTGTGTGTGTGTGTGTGTGGTACTCATGCATGCTGGGTAAGTACCATGCTACCAGATTACACATCTACAGATCAAGAAACACTTTCTTACACTTTACTGTTAAAAAGATGAAAAAAGAAAGATCCAAAAGAAAAAATTAACAATGCGGATCCAGTAGAGAACTGGGGAAATGGCTCAGTGGGTACAGTAATTGCTGTGCAAGCATGAGGACCTGAGCTTGGACCCCTAACATCTGCAGGAAAAGCCAGGAGTGGTGGAGTGTTACTCTAGTACAGCCCCAGTACTGGGGAAGTAGAGATAGGCAGATCCTTAGAGCTCAGTGGCTGTCCAGCCTACCTGAGACAGTTAGCTCCAGGTTCAGTGAGAGACCCTGTCTCAAAACAATAAGGTTGAGTACAATTGAGGAAGACACCAAGGCCAAACTCTGGTCTCTACACATACACATATCACATACAAACATAGACAAAGAATTTAACAAATTGTTTCCTGGGTAGCATCACTAAAACAATTTACAGGTTGTTTTCCCCCTTTGGTCAAATTGATTTTAATAATAAGACATATGCACTTCAATCTGGGCTACAGAGCAAGTTCAAGGCCAGTCTGTGCTGCATGGTATGATACCATCTCAAAAAACAAAAGCCAAACCAAAAAAAAGACCACCACCTCCACAAAGCCCCTCAGGTTCTTGATTGTTTAGAGTTGAAAAGGAACAACAGAGGGAAGAGCATGAAATTGAAAAATGAAGGTATTTACTAGCTCACAGATACCAGAAGGTCCTATTCCTTCATCAAAACTTGCTACCAAAGCAAGAAATTATCTACTTGGATCTGATGCTCTCTTCAGACCTCAATTGGCACTGGGCATGGAAGTGGTCTATAGACACACAGGAAGGCAAAGCACCAGTACACATAAAATAAAATGAGAAACATAAAATGGGATGAGCAGTTCAATCGTACTTTTTCTGTACATTTTATATTATTCCTTCATAATCACTTGAAAGCACTTAGACAAGGGTTTAAAGTAAACAGGGCTAAGGACATAGCTCAGTTGGTGGAATACCTGCTGAACACACGAGAAGCCCTCCATCAGTCCCCAACAGTGTACAACTGGCATGTGCCTGCCATTCCAATACTCGGGAAGCAAGGGCAGGAGGATCAGGACTTCAAGGTCTTCCTTAGCTACAGTGAATTTGAAGTCAGCCTGAGCTGCAGAAGGCTCTAGTAAAATAATTCTGGAACTAGCTCTGTAGACCAGGCTTGTCTCGAAGTCACAGAGATCCATGTGCCTCTGCCTCCCAAGGGAGGGGATTAAAGATGTGCACCACCAACACCTGGGTCTTTTTAAAGGTTTATTTATGGACTTTATGTATATGGGTGTTGTGTCTGCATGTACATCTGCACACCAAAAGAGGGTATCAGATCCCATGGGACTACAGTTATAGATGCCTGGAGCCACCATGTCATGTGGGTGCTGGGAGTTAAACTCAGGTCGTCTGGAAGAGCAGCCAGTGCTCTGAACCACTGAGACATTCTTTCAGGCCCAGCAAGGTGTAGTAAAAATTGTGCTTTCTTTAAAGGCAGTTAAATTTAAAAATAAGAGCAAACATCTGATTACCTGTTCTCCAACAATGGTCGGTTTTACTGGTCGACAAGCTAAGTGACAGATGCACATCCTGTAGCCTAGAATGAAAAATGGCCAGCTGTGTTATTATTCATTAAACGTCCTCCTGGTATTGAGTGTGTTTTTAATTTTCTAAGAATAATTAGCATCACCCGTTGCGCTGGCACATGCCTTTAATCTCAGCATTCGGAAGCAGAGGCAGGTGAATCTCTGAGTTTAAGGCCAGCCTGATCTACATAGTGAGTTCCAGGTCAGCCAGGGCTGTATAATGAGACCCTGTCTCAAAAAGAAAGAAAGGAAAAAGGAAAAAAAAAAAAAGAATCATTAGGATTATTCTTCTATTTTAGCATCATAATTACCTAAACAACATTTACTTTATTAGTGAGACAAACAGCTACGTCAATGTACACAAACACAGGAGACATGTGTTCGAATCCAGCTCTATCGGATCAATTTGCTCTCTGGCACTTAGCTTGTCACCCCTTCTTCGACACCTGGAACTTCATCTTCTTCACTTCTTTACTAAAAACATATGGGGTAATTTTGCTTTCCTCCCCACCTTTCAAATTTGGTTTAATTTATTTTTGAATTTATTATTTTTAGTTTTGGGTGGTGATCTTTAGATTTTTTTTCCACACCCTAAAATTTAGATACTTATAAGGCTTGGTTGATGGCTATATACTTTTTTGTCTGTTAAGTTTAGCTTTTTTCATGATTTCAATGATCTTTTGTGGGAAGGAATTTCAAATTATAGTGCTAGTTACTAGCTTATTCCGGACACTAAGACCCCTAATCCTAATTGCTTGTTAAGGAATTGTAATTGATCACACTGGTCATCTCAAAACTTATTTGTCAAAACACTGGCTATTGTGTACCCTGCTTGTAAGCCCAGCACTTGGGAGGCAGAAGCAGGAGAACAATGTTATTCTCAGTTACACAGCCAGTTAAGGCCAGCATGGGCTACTTGAGATCCTGTCTTACTACAAACCATTATTCCATTTCTCTAGTTTGTTCTTTCTCTGGGTAATTCTATGGATATATTCTAGGACTTCCTACATGCTAAGGAATTACTCTACCAATGAGTTGTAACTCAGTCCCTATGAACTTCCTTGAACTAGATCTCTTTAGCTTTATTTTGCTGAGCAAGCTATGAAGAGCAAGCTAGTAAGCTATACACCTCCACAGTCTCTGCTTCAGCTCCTGCCTCTAGGTTCCTGCTTTGACTTCCTGCCCTGACTTCCATGAATGATGGACTACAAGCTTTTATTCAGTGTTTTATCACAGCAATAGAAACTAAGACTGTAGTTTCCTGTAGGAACAGAAACCGATGTTTGCTAGGATATATAGAACATATTCTTTACAGTGGCTGCATTAGATATGTACATACCACAATGTAGTCAAAATCCCTTTTAATTCCAAGTTTTTGTCACAAAGTACATGATGCAATGAATATCCTCCTATACCTATCACTGTATTTTTACTTGTCTATTATTTTATTGGTATGACACTCATATAGGAATTAATATATGTATTTTCAAACATAAACAATGCCCTACCTTTCCCCCAAGAAATAACAACACTTCACTGCTTCAAAATCTATTCTCTGATTGTGACTTTAGTTTTTGTCTTTCAATTTTATTTTCCTATAAACCAACTAGTTGAAAATTTATTCCTTCTTCAAGTTACATCACTTTTGGTCATTATAGTTAGTGATTTTTTTTAAAAAAAAATAATTTCCCCTTATCTATAATAAAAGCTATTTCTGAAAATCTTATATTCTATCAACATCCTTTTAACTTTTTTTCTAGTATCAGTACCAATTATTTTATTTTCTTGCTTTTCTACAGTTATTTTGTCTTCAAAATTGAATGTGAAACAGTAGCTGCTCTACAAGAGGAAAAGAAACTTACTAAAACACTGTTTAACAAGCAACAGGGACCCCCAGTTTGGAGTTATCCAATATGTCATAGAAACAGATGGCTATAAATGTCTACTGAACTGTCATGTTTACTGCATATAGAATTGTATACTGTCTTTTATTAAAAACATTAAATCATTATAATATAAAGTGAAAATAATTATGTTTACAGTAAAATTCCAAAGCTTGTAACAAATGTCAGACTTTGTGTACATCACTCTAGGTAAGACAAAATACTAACCTTCAAACTCGACTGAGATTTTCCAGTGTAAATTCTGAAGGTGTCGACGAAGTTTCTGACTACTACAAGCTCTGAATTTTTCCTTAGGGCACAATGGACAAGTATAGCTGTTTTCTTAAAAAGAAGAAAAAGCACAGACTATCAGCTATTAATACCTGGATTCAGCTACAAAAGTAGTAGGGGACTTTCACTACTTACTCATCCCCCTTCTTAAATAAAGATTTTCTTAGCTGCAGGAAGAAAACATTCATTTCTAATCCTGGATGTCCTTCATAAGAATTGTAGCACATGAACAACAACTATTTTTTAGCCTTGAAACTCTGCTATTTGTGGCTAACTGATGACAGCAGGAACAGAGAAGTTTAAAAAGTGCTATCACCTTCAGCTAAACTTTTGCCAGGGAGACTACCGCTCTGCACCTGAGAATGGAAAACCAGCAATATAGCATGTCTAGAAGGCAGGGACTGGGCAGAGATGCCTGAGCATCTGCTATGGTAGGTACTTCCCTGCTATCTTAGCAGCAATGAAGACAGCTAACAGACAGGGTAAGAAAAACAGAAGACAAAGCATAATGCATTGCTATTCAGAGACCAGGGACCAGGTAAAACCATCATACCCTGAACTTCACTGTATTCACTATATTTGTTTCCCCTTCTTTATGAAGTATTTCTGAAAAGACTAGATCATCAAAATAGATCATTAACTTAGCATTCAGTATATCTTGAATAACAGTTCTGATAAGCAGTGTCTAAAAATTAAACTCTCAGGTGGCAAAATGGCTCAGTAGGTAAAGGCATTTACTTGCCACCAAGTCTGACAACCTGTGTTCAATGCTTGGGACCCACACACTGTCCCATCAATAAGTAGGTGAACAAATAATAATTACAGTCTTAAATTTAAGTTTAAAGAGATAAAATACATAGAAAAAACATATCAATAACAATTTTAGTTCAAAAATATCTTTCACATAGAGAATAATGCAAGAATAAGTGTAAATTCATTCTTGAATATACACTGCCTATTTTAAACAAACATGAAAACTAAGTACTTAGAATAATAGAACAGGGGCAGATGCAATGGCTCAGTGGGTATAGGCAATATCCATCAAGCCTTAGAGTCTCTGGAACTCACATGGAAGGAAAGTATTGATTTCCACAAGATGCCCTGACTTCTGCAAGCACGGCATGTCATGTTTTCTTTGCCAATAAATATATGTGTACATTATTTGTGTGTGTGTGTGTGTGTGTGTGTGTGTGTGTGTGTGTGAGAGAGAGAGAGAGAGAGAGAGAGAGAGAGAGAGAGAGAGAGAGAGAGAGAGAGATGAGAATATAAGGATGAATAGCAGGGCAGAGGCAGGAGGAGAGTGGAGTACTGACATTTTAGAACTTTGTTCCAACTATGTTGCCTCCCTTTTGTAGCAGGGAATTTTAACTGCTTTGTTATTTGTTTTATGTGTATGTGTTTTACCTGAATGTATGTCTGTGTACTATGGACATACCTGGTACCTAGAGTAGTCGGTAGAGGAGTTGGAACTAGAATTACAAATGGCTGTGACCCACCATGTGGGTGCTGGGAACTGAACCCAGGTCCTCTGGAAGAGCAGCCAGTGGTCTTTACCAATAAGCCATTCTTCCAGCCCCTGCTATATTACTTAAAGTACTGTTTTGAAATGTCTAAAACTTGTGGCTAATCAATTACCATCTTTAGAAACATAGTCCTTAGACATGAAATTGTAATCCCTTCAAGGATATTATGTTACTACTATTCTAGTTCAATGGGAATAAATTTAATCTTAACAAACTGTTTTCATGAGCTGAATAATGATGATCAGTTAGAAGTTAAATGAATGTCTCAAAAAGAAAAAAAAAGAAAGACAAAACAAAACAATGAAACCAAGAAAGATGTGAGATGTCTCAAAAAATCAAAGATGAAAAGAACAAAGCAGAAGTGTGTGTGTAGCCACAAATGTGGATATACCTGTATCCAGATTCTCTGAGTTCAGTGAACTGGCAGGGCCAACATCTCCTTTAGTCACAAAGGCTAACTTCTCCAGATCAGCAAGCCGTCTTTGAATTGAGATGTGTCTTTCTGAAAAAAAAAAAAATTTAAGAGTTAGAAAAGTGCTTAGCAATTTTTTTTCCCATTCCATTTTTTGTTATTCATAACATACGGACACATTTTTGTTTTCTATAGTATAGAGTCTAGTACCTCATGGAGACTGCTATAGTTCAGATTAGAAAAAGGCAAGTGTACTTCAGAATGTAAAAAGTTACAGAAAAACATCTTGTACCTTTCAGCTTTGGAATTCAAGGTAATTCCATGGAAAATGTTTCTACCCTTGGGGCTGGCAGTGTAGCTCAGTGGGTAGGATCCTTGCTTAGCATCCAGTAAGCCCAGAGTCTGATCCTCAGTACCAAATAAAGGGGGCACGGTGGTGCACACCTGTAATTTGTGCGCTCAGAGGTGGAGGCAGGACAGGAAGCTCAGAGTCATTCTCAACTACAAAGTATGTCCAAAGCCAGCCTGGGGTAAGTGAGACCACGTCAAAAACAAAACCAAAAACCCAAAAACCAAAAAAAATTTCTACACTGTACAAGAAAACTTGAGAACTATAATCCATGTTTTGTGTCTTCAAAGAACTTTAATCACAAGCAAGAGATTAAGATGCAAATTTAGTTATATAATGTAAGAGAAAGTAAAATGAGATGAGTATCAGATGTAAAGGTAATGATATCAAGGAATGCCTAGTCAATTCTAACAAGTGGCTGAGAATGTAAGTTATTAGAATTAACAAATGATGAATACAGTTTAATAATAGGTTATGAACAAAATTTCAATTAAGAACACTTGGTGACTAGTCTTTTTTCTTTTTTTGTTCTCCAAGACTAAGTTTCTCTGTCTAGCTCTGTAGTGAGGCAGTGAATGCCTTTATCCACAGGGCCATCTCATCAGCTGGAAAATTAGTTCTTAAATGCAATTAATATGTATTTTAATTCCAATCATTTTATTTATTTATTTTTTGTCTCAGTTATGCACTTTCAGATTTCTCAGGCATTACACATTCCTTGAGTTAAATGCTTATTAATTTTGAGTTAAGCTTCCCAAAATATGTTTGATCATATTCTTGGTTTGGTATATATGTGTGTGCGGCTGGGGGAAGTAGTTCCAAACTGAAATCCACTATTGAGTAAAGTGAGTAGATGTAATCTAGAGGTGAGTGGAAAAAGAAGCTGGGTCAAAAGAATCAGGGAAGTAGATTCAGAAAGAATAAATGGGCAGGAAGATCGGGGAGGAAGAACCAAAGAGAAGGGTATATAAAAGACAAATGCACAAAACTAAGTGTTAGAGCTGGGATGAACAACACTACTGTATTTAGTGCATGGTCTCCTGTGACGTTTTTGTTTTTTGAGACAGGGTGTCTCTGTGTAGCCCTGGATGTCCCCTGGAACTCTCTCTGTAGACTTCAAACTCAGATCCACCTGCCCCAGCCTTGAGTGCTGGGGTTAAAGGTGTGTGCCACCACCGTCAGGGTTCCTGTGATCTTTAAAAAGTACAGAGAATGGATAACCAAATGGAAAGAGAAAGTAAATGCAGAAAACCAGTGCAGATGTTTTCTCAGGAATTTTGGTACTGCAGAAAAGGAGACATATGAAATTGCAATTTGGTTTTTTCTAAGGATGAGGAGTTCTGAATACATGTGCATTCCAAAGGAAAGGCATAATTATAGAATGGGAACTGGAATTCATAAGATCAGGCAAACATCTCCAAAGAGGAAAAGATAAGGGAATAAACCTCAGGGCTGTCGATATACTAAATATTTTAAAGCCTCCTCTACTTTAATTCAATTTTTGATGCTTCCGCCTTCCTATTCTCCCAAATTCATTCTAGTCCACTCCTTCACTTTTTTTTTTTTTTGGTCTTTCTAGTAAACAACAAAAAGGCAGTAGTTGTACTTAATTATCTCTCTGGTAACTAAATGTTAAGTACAGAAGTGGTACTCAGCAGGCACTAGGGATAGTTAACTAGTTTTTAAAAACCACCAGACTTTTTGAATGTAGGAGTACATTTTTATCACTAATTCTGGAATCCAACACCATCAGACATTTCTGCCCAGAAGACAATTTCCTAAGCAAAAGCAGAGTGACAAATATCATTGGATTACATTTTTACTTTTCTTTTTTGAGATAGGGGCTCACTATAGCTAAGACTGATCTGGAACTCACTATGCAGCCCATGCTGGCTTCAAACTCATTATTCTCCTGCCTCAGTTTCCCAAATGCTGGGATTACAAGTATGTGCCACTATGCTGGCTTGATTAATTTCACATGCCAAACAGACTATGCTCAAAAAATTAAAATTGGGGGGGGCATCTTTAGTTTTTAGAGCTGATAGTAATGGTCAAAATAGAATTCATGTATACACACATTTGAAATCACCAAAGGGTCTGTCTCATAGTTCACACATGTGTGCCCAACAATTATATAATGCTATCTGTCAGTAGTACAGGATAAGAGAAAAATCCTACCCAGTTAGGAAAAGAAAATGGAAAATGGTTTTGCCCACTATCAAAGGAAATTTTTAAAAAACCTGTCTGAAATTTCATAAGCCTAGAAGTATCTGTGAAATCACATTTTGGCTCAACATGGTTGCTATCATTCTATATTTAAAGCAGTCAACTTGTGTTTTGTTTTATTTTGTTTTGTAACATACAATAATCAAGAAAGCAAACCTGGAGTTAAATCAGATAAATCCAATATACTAGAAGGCTCTTTCACAACTTCTGTTACTTTTTCCTCAATTTTCAACTAACTCTAGTTCAGAATCACCATCTTCATCTTGCCTGGCTGCTCTGACTGACTTCTAAGGACTAACTAGGTCATCTGAAAAAACATTTTTAAATGATTAGTGTGTGTTTGAAGGTTTCTTCAATAGCACGCTCTTCAAAGCTACACATTGATTTTAGCATTTATACACAAAGGTTACCAGTCCCTTTCCCCCAACCAACACTTTTGAGACAATGTCTCTTTAAGGAGCCCAGGTTGATCTCTAATTTACAAGTCCTCCTGCTAGTCCACCAAATGCTAGGAGCCACTATCCATGCCCAGTGTCACAGTATTAAAATGGTAAGGGGTGAAGAGGGCATACATCCCCAAACTGCTGAACTACTTCCATTTCAACGTTATCAGGAAGGCAGCAACTGCTTCCCTAAGAGTGTAGAACTCCCTACCCATTAGATTGTAGGTAAAGAGAAGGAGGGAGGGAGGGAGGGAGGGAGGAAGGGAGGGAGGGAGGGAGGAAGGAAGGGAGAGAAGGGAAGAAAAAAGGAAGAAAGGAAGGTCTAAAAGCTGTGATTTCATATGATCAGGAGCCCGCCGGCTGATTTTGTCTTTCTGTGACTAATCCCGCAACTTCTAAATGTAGTTTTAGAACTGCAAAATAATTTCCTTAGTTAAGGATTGTTTTAGATATATCAAACCCCAAATTGGCCTAGAAATAGTAAATGCGAATTAATTTCTCATAAGTGATAATTCATGAGTACAAAGATCAATTTACGAATCACAAGATTTGTTGAAAGAACTTGTTGAATCTTTCTTAGGCCCACTGTATAAGGTGTTAGGAAGATCCTTAAAGTGCTAATTGTCAATCTTGTGTTTCCTATATGATCCAATAAACAACCACTCAGAGCACATATAAACACATTCAGGCAACAAAAATATGGGCTATTAAGTTGTCACGATCGTCTTCTGATGGAGTGAAGTACAAATTGGTATTTAGCAATACAAAACACGGATTTCAAATTCTTTTTGAAATTCTGTAGTACACTACCGACAATTTAGTAAGACAAATCCACCTGTGTTTGTGTTAAGTCCTGACTGAAAAATTAGTTTACAGTTTCTAAACCCTGACAGGAGGCTGCCTCCGTTACTGTAACACAGTTGAAAGGAGTTATTTAACTGTTGGGAGACCGGGTTGAGACGGAAACTACTAAAAACACTAACCGACACAGGCACTAATCTCATTGTTTATTTTTATCTGCATCAACCCTGGCCTTCACAGATCCTTCACGACGATGTTCTCGAGGTTTATGGGGATATCCCCTTCCATTCTGTACTCCTTTCACGCTTACCTGCCCCTCTGGGTCCTCCTTCTCCCATTTCCCTAAATCTGCCTTTCCACGTTAAAACCACCCCGGAGAAGGGCCTCCCCAGCGAGGCACGGCTTCTCGCTTCTCTGCGGCAGGAAGATCAGGCCATCTGCACTTACTGCTTTCAGCCTCCTCGGGGACAGAGGCTAGGGACGGGGACAGGGCCGGAGCCGGGGCCGGGGCAAGGGCTGGGGCTGGAGCCGAGTCCGGCGTCGGAGCCGAGTCCAGAGCCGAATCTGCGGCCGGAGCTGGGACCGGAGCCGAATCCGGGGCCGGGGTCGGGACCCTGACCTGGGCCTCCTCCTTCTCCTGGGGTGGCAGCTCCTCCTCCGCCATATTCTCCATAGTTACGGCCTCCGTGCCAGGGGACGCGGAGGGGACTCGGACGGAGCGATAGGATTGACGTTAATGCCCACAGGACTGGATCCCGGGCGGGAGAAGCAAACGGGAAGGCTGCACGCGAGCCTTCACAGACAACAGCGAAGTGCCAGTGACCCAACCCTGTCAGCAGAAAAACAGAAAGCCAGAGGCAGCGGTTCGATCCTTCGCCGGCTTCCCCTTCCCCGAGGCGTTACGACGCCACCACAGACTGCGCAGAAGCGTGTCGCGGACAGTGTCCAATGAGGGGAAAGAGTTCCATTTCCTCGGTGCCGCTGGGCTCCACTGGCCGCCACCGAACCGAGCTAAGACTACAAGACCCAGGAACCATCGCGCATCCCGGGCGGGGCCCAGTTCCGGTCCTCGGAGGAAGTACACGGAGATCGTAGAGAGCTCTAGAATTCCCTGGAGCGTTCGGCGCCTGGCTGGGTCAGAGCGCGGAACTACATTTCCCAGCGTGCAGCGTACTCGGGGGAAGGAGTCTCTGGCTCCCGCGGGGACCGGAGAGTCGCTGCTGCCGCCGCTGCCGCCTCCGGCGCTGGTAAGTTAGGGTGTGAGGGGACTCTTGGGCTTTTCTCTGGGTACAGCCTTTCACTCCTGGCCCGGGGTGCGCGGACACCGTTCGGGCTGCGAGCTGAGGTGTGGCGGGACACTCCGGGCTGGTCTGCTGTCGGCCCGCTCTGTGGAGGGTGTGGCCGGGAGCCAGGTTGCTCCAGCTGACCTGAGGGGATGGCGCCTTCCGAGGGGCTGAGACGGTTTCCGAGTCGCGGAGCGCGGTTCTGTCAGTCGCGCTGAGGATCTGCCCCCACTCCCCAACTTTCCTCACACTCCCAACCCGACGTCTCTTTCCACGCACTGTTTTTCTTCAGCCTTTCGTTACCGGAACAAGTGCGGCATGGTTGTGGGAGATTGTTTCTGCTGTTTTGACTTGTTTCTAGGCTTAATAACAAAAGGTCTGCGCTTCTGGACACTTTGATGCGTTTTAGATTCTGGTCAATCCTTGCACCTCAGATTTTGCTTTTTTTTTTTTTTTTTTTTTTTTTTTGGCCAAAGTTTTTCGAGACAGGGTTTCTCTGTGTGGCGTTGGGTGTCCTAGAACTTCCTTTGTAGCCCAGGCTGGCCTTGAACTCACAAGAGATACACCTGCCTCTGAGTCCAGTGCTGGGATTAAAGCTGTGCCCAGCAGGTTTTATCTTTTTTCTTTTGGACGCCTTTGGCATGGAAGCCTTACTCGTTCTGAATAAGCACATTGAAACAGATTGAAAAACAAACAAAAACAAAATTGAAAAAATGAATTTTCTTTTTGGCTGCCTTGAATGTTACAGGCAGTGGGGAAGGTTCTCAGGTACAAAATGCACACTTGCAGTTAATAAAGCTAAGTCCTTGCTCACTTGTCTATTTTCTCTGTTGGACCGCAAGAAACGACACGTGGAATGATTTTTGGAAATTTGCCTAATCATTGCCCTTACTAGTTGGAAAGTGTGTTTGAAGATGTTTTTCGTTTCCCAATTTAATGTAACCAGATTGTTCCCACGAATCTTATGCAAGTTCTAAAGCCCCTTTATGACTGCAAATGTACTTCTCTCGGTGGTAGAGCATTTGGTTAGCTCTTCAGCACAGACTTGTAGGTTAGAGGCCTGATAACATAAGACAACTGAAGTCCTTTTAGTCAACTCTTCACCTCATTTTGGCTAGTATTCTTATATGTAGAGTTGACTATTTAAGAGTCATTGAAAGTGGGATAATAGCACTGATTACAACTTATAGGAACGCTAACTATATCAGTGCACCATCAAAGACTTCATATTATTTTTAATTTCTGGAACCTCCCACCCAACCTCTCACTCTCCTGCTCTTGGCAGCCTTTGTGAGGTTGAGGATGAAACCCAGGACTTTGGGTATGCATAGCAAGCACTGTGTCTTGTCTCTAAGAGATAGTCTCAGCACTCGATTTCCTTTTTTAATCTACAAAAGATTAAATGCTTAATTTGAAAGCTTACTTTAATATAATAACCTCATTTAATGCCAGCTAGAAAACACATGATTAGTAAATATTAGTGTGGGGATTCTTTCAGTAGCAGTTTTAGTTCAGAATTTCTAAGCACGATGGAATTATCAGTTTAAAGGAAGGCCTAAGAGAGTATACTTAAGCATCAATTGCATTGCCAAATAAGCTATCTCATATTTTGTTTGTTTGTTTGATTTTCAAGACAGGCTGTTTTGGAACTCACCTTGTAGAACAGGCTGGTGTTTGCCACCACTGCCCAGCTGATAATTTGATTTAATATCCATCAATGCAGAGAACATTGCTTCACATAAATATATAATGTATACCAATAGAAGTATATCAAGGATCATTTCAAAAATTGTTGGAGATTTTTTCCTAATCTCAAACCAAAATTAATATAACTTTTTTAAAATATGAAACTGAAGTCAACAGCTCAAACAACAATTTGCATGCTGGCATTCTAATATAGTTCTGTCCAAAGCTAACAGTAACTGGATGCTTATATGCTGAAGAATTGCTGTATGATCATTCTTTGTTTTCTGTAATCATGCCATTATTAATGTGTTTCTATAAGAGCAGAAGATTTTTGCATGTCCTGTAAAAACACTGCAGTTGTGACATAAAATAGTCATGAATATGAGCCAAGGTGTTTCAGGCAGTACTAGTTGAGGTTTTGTGGGTTCATGAGGGCATATGAAATGCAAAGTGAACATATACTGTGGTCAAGGCTGCATTGGAACTGTAATAGTGAGTGTAGCCAGAAACACCTAGGATTCATTATCCATCAATTTTTAGTCTTTGTGTGTTCAGAAACTTTTTTTTTTTTTTTTTTTTTTTGAGTTTTTCGAGACAGGGTTTCTCTGAGGCTTTGGAGCCTGTCCTGGAATTAGCTCTGTAGACCAGGCTGGACTCGAACTCACAGAGATCCACCTGCCTCTGCCTCCTGAGTGTTGGGATTAAAGGTATGCGCCACCAATACCCGGCTCAGAAACCTTTTAATATTGCTAATAAAAGGTTGTAACACATAACACATAGTTTAAGAAACGGGAATCTAGAGAACTTTTCACTCAGGAAGTCTTCAGTTATTTGTTTTAATTTGCATATAAGGAATGTGAACCCTGAAATGAATATAAAGTATGTCATAGCACACATGGATGTCTTACTTACTAGTTTTAGGTCAAGTTGACATAAACTAGAGACATAACCTGGGAAGAGGGAATCTTAATTGAGAAAATGACTCCATAAAATTAGCATATAGGCAAGTCTACAGGACGTTTCTTTTTTTTTTTTTTTTTTTTTTTTGAGACAAAGTCTCACCATATAATCTTGGTTGTCTTAACTCATTATAAAACAGTGTAACCACCACCACTACCACCCAAAACAAAACAAAACAAAACAAAAAACTCAGGCTGGCCTGGAACTCATGGAGATCTGCCTGTCTTTGCCTCCAGAGTTATGGGATTAAATGCATGTGCCACCACTCTTGGCTAGGGCACTTTTTAATTTAGTAGTTGTTGTGGGAGGGCAAAGCCCATTGTGGGTGCTGTCGCCTCTGGGCAGGAGTCCTGGGGCATATGAGGAAGTGACTGAACAAGCCAGTAAGCAGCACTCCTCTGTAGCTTTTGCATTAACTCTTTCCTCTGTGACCTGCCCTTATTTCCTTTAGTGGAGGACTGTGATATGGACCTGTAAACCCTTTCCTTCACAGCTTGTTTTTGGTCATGGTCTTTATTACAGCAATAGAAGTCCTGAGACAGACATTTTTCTTTGGATAGTGCATTATTTAGTTCTCTTCTTCTATTATCTCATTGGAAGAGAATTTTCAAATAGTGTTAGTATATCCAACACAACATTAGACAAACATGGATCAGCAAAAGTGTCAAAGGCAGCATCATCCCCAGTAAGCAATGTCTTTAGTTTTTCAATACAGGGTTTTTCTGTGTAGCCTTGGCTATATAGGAACTCACTCTGTAGACCAGGCTGGGCCAGTGAACTCAGAGATCGCCTGCTTCTGTCCTCAAGTGCTGGGATTAATGACTTGCGCCACCATCACCCCGCCTCAAAAAGTTTTATTTTAAGAAATACTCCAGGTTGATTTAGAACTCCTGGATTCAGTTTGGCCTCCTGCCTCAGCCTTCACGTAGCTGAGACTACAGATAGCATGGGCCATCAGGCTAGGCTTGAATGTTTTTTTTTGTTTGTTTTTATGTTTGTGTTTTAGGCAGGGTTTTTCTCTATTGCCTTGAAGCCTGGCTTAGAACTTGCTCTGTAGACCAGGCTGGCCTTGAACCTATAGAAATCTACCTGCCTCTGCCTCCCAAGTGCTGGGTTAAAGGTGTGTGCCACCAATGCCCAGCTGAGTGTTTTTTTGTTTTGTTTTGGTTTTGTTTTTTTGTTTTTTTTTATCGTTTGTTTGTTTCCTTATTGTGTCTTCACGCTACTGAAATGAAATTCTTTAGAAAAGAGAAAAGACTGCTACTGTAAGCCAGAAGGTTTAGCATAAATTCAGCTATTATCATAAACTGTTTTTGAAGGCAAGCCCTTTTGATAATTAAAAGATTACTCTTAGAAGTTTGTTGACTGTTCATGTGTTAATTTTGTAAGTTTTTTCCCTGTTTTATTTGCATTTTTCTTTTACTTGCATTTAATGAATGCAAGTTTATTAAATCATATATATATGTATGTGTGTGAGATATATATATATATGTATGTATATGTACATATACATATATATATTTTTTTTTTTTTTTTTTTTGAGACAGAGTCTCTATGTAGCCTGCCACTGCCTCCTGATTGCTTGGAGATCTTATTTTATACAACTTTACCTATTTAGATCATGAATGACCATGAGTAATTGGATTAATTGGCTTACAGTCTTAGTTATTCATATTGTCACTGCCAGCTATTAACTCTTCTTTGGACTTCACTTTCATGCTGTCCTGCCCCAATAGATCTGGTGATGTTTCCAATCTTTGACCACCGTATCCCAGCACAGGATGCTGCTCTGTACTACCAGTGCCCACAAGCTTAAGACTGTTTATGAACATAAGGTATGGCTGTGCTTGTATTAACAATTTGTTTTTTGGTTTTTTGTTTGTTTTTGTTTTTGGTCATTGGCGAATGGTATTGACTTGTTCTAAAGCAGAGCTAGAAGAGCAAAATTGGGCTGGTGGTGGCACACGCATTTGATCCCAGCACTCCACAGAGGCAGAGGCAGGTGGTGGATCTCTGAGTTCAAGGCCAGCCTGGTCTACAAAATGAGTTCCAGGACAGTCAGGGCTATTACACAGAGAAACCATGTCTTGCTGCAGGGGGTAAACATGCTAACAAATAAAAATGTTATGAGTAGTTTGCCCACCAGCCTGGTCCCACAGCTGCGTCAGCCCAAAATAATATACAGAGTTGCTGTATTAGATATAAAGCTGTTGGCCTGTTACTATCATTTCTTATTGGCTAGCTTTGTCTTAAATATTAACCCATTTCTATTAATCTAAGTCTGTCCACATGGTCTTATCTTACTGGAGAGAGGGTCCGGACCTCTTCTCTCACCCTGACTCCCCTTCACTACATCTCCCAGAATCCTCATTGTCTCCTAGTTCTGCCTATCTGGTCTTCCTATTGTCCAACAGGGCTTTATTCATTAACCAATAAGAGAAACATTTACAGAATGACATCTTCCATCACAAAAACATTTAGGGCTAGAGAGATGGCTCAGGGCTTAAGAGCATTGGCTGCTCTTCCAGAGGTTCTGAGTTTAATTCCCAGCAACCATATGGTGGCCCACAACCATCTATAATAGCATCTTATGTCCTTTTCTGGCATGCAGGACATTCATACATAAAATATAAATAAAAATAAGAATTTCAAAAAAGTAGAACTGCATTAGGAAATGGACAGAGAACCTGTGGTTTAGGAAAGAGTTGGAAATAGCTCAGAATAGAAACTACACTAAGGAAAATGGATTCACCTAGTCATTCATGGCAGTTTCTTCAGTTCTTGTTTGCTTTGTTCTTTTAAATAGAGTCTTACTCTGAAAAACTTACTATGTAGCCCCCTTTGGCTTAGGACTTGCAGCAATCCTGCTATAGATTCCTAAATACTGAGATTATAGGCATGTTCTATTAAGCTATTCTACCTTCCACCTTTTTAATGCAACATACTTTTCAAGGAACTCTAGGTCTAGTAGAAAGCCAACCACATAGGTATTTATTTAGATCCTACTATATACAACTTTGTGTAAAGTATTTTAAAATTTTTATTAGTATGGGTGCATAATTGTTACAACACATGTGTGGAAATGATAGGACAACTTTTAGGAGTCACTTCTCTCCTACCATGGGATTGGGAGATGAAATTCAGGTTATTAGGCTTATGCAGGAAGCACTTTTGTCCACTGAGCCATCTTAGTAATTCAAAGTAATTTTTATATCTGCTGTACTCTGGTTCCTTAAAAAATGTTCTATGACCAGGTGGTGGTGGTGCACACCTTTAATCATAGCACTTGGGAGATAGAAGCAGGTGAATCTCTGAGTTAGAGGTCAGCCTGGTCTACACAGCTAGTTCCAGGATAGCCAGATATACACAGAGAACCCTGTCTCAAAAACAAAAGCAAAAAAAGTTCTAGGATAATTTGTCTTTATTTTACATAAGATGAAACTGGGGCTTAGAAAAATGTATGCAGTTTGTTTAAAGTATCACATAGTGAGTGGTGAAAATGTATTGAGAAATGAAGAGTTATGGTTAACTTGTTTTTTGGTGTAGGTAGGGCAAAATAAACAGTCTTTTTAGGGCATCCAAAAGTGCTCATCTGACGCTTCAGGGAGAAAGCAAAGTTTCAAGGCAATGTCTGAGAACCATTCCTGAAAAGTTGATTGATGAAGCTGAAGGAGCAGATCTTTAGGCAAGAGAACATAAATAAAGGAAACTGAGAGAGAACCGTATCTTAAGAGTGATTAAAAGTTGTTGCTGTGCTGAGAACTTTTAAAGCATCCATTCAAGGGCAACCTGTGATTCAGATAATCCTCCCCTTGATTTCACCATGTCTTTGGAAAACTGCAGGACCATCTGATAGCCAGAAGGAAAGTGCCTTTAGATGTGCCTTTGGGGGAGGGGGGGAGGGGGGAGGAGTATGTCTTGTGTTGGCTCTGAGCCCTTAGTATCTCTAAAACTCCGGATAAGTCTGACAGTCTCAGTCAAATAAAGTTCTCTTTCCTCAGTGAAAGAAACCCAGAGAGTCGCTGTGAATCTCAGTGGTTTTGGTCTTTCCTAGGAACTCCCAAGTTTTAGATTTTGCTATGCTGGATTTGGTGAGAAAATGAAAATCATTTTGTAAAACTCTAGTCCTATATAACTAAGAGAAGAGTGGCTTGTGATATGATTTTTATTGTGGTGGAAAAAAAAAAACGTGTTTTGAATGTTTCTTTTAGTCTCTCAAGATGTCTATTAAAGAATCTTCAGGGAAAGAAGAAAAGTCTCAGAAAAAAGAGACCACCTCTTCACCAACTTTCGTTGAAGTAAGAATTTTAATTTGCTGACCTACTGATTCCTCTTTTTTAAAATTGTGTAATGAAAAAGAAGCACCTTAATTTTACAATGACATTTAAACATATTGTTTTGTCCATCAGTTCCAAGGGAAAGCCATTTTAATTTTTAATTCTTGGCATTATTTAATTTCTCGCAAATCTATACGGTAGTTACTTTCATTATCCAAATCACAGAAAGGAAATTGAAGCTTAGATAGTTGTTTTCTCTATATTTGTTCTCTTTAAGACTAGTAATGGTTTCTATTTTGCTAACTTCATCAGTTAACTCTGAGAGCTGTCTTCGTTGACATCCTAACAGTGTTGTAGTTGGTTATGCCTTTTCCCTGAAATACTTTCCTCACTTGACTTCTGAGGTACTTTACTTTGTTAATTTACCTTATGTCTTGGTTTCTCATATTCCTTTTGCTGATTCCACCATATATGTGTGTATGTATAACTATACGTATTTGTATGTGTAGGCCTGCGTCAGTATACACAGCTCTTATCTCTTCCCTCCCCTTCCCTTTCTTCCTTCCTTTCATTTTCTTCATTATTTTTTTCAGACAGGATATTTCTATATATTGTCCTGGCTGTCCTGGAACTTACTCAGTAGACCAGGCTGATCTTGAATACAAAGAGATCCATCTGCCTCTGCCTCCCGAATGCTGAGATTAAAGGGTGTGCCGTACCTAGCTTTCTTACTCATTTCCTTAAACTATACATTTCAAGTATCCAAGCTTAGTTTTCCTAATTTAGTAAACTATTATAGTTCCATTTCTTCAATTTAGGCCAAAACTTGGTAGTTAGCCTGTACCTGCAGCCAATCTATAAATGATATCTGTCAGTTTTCTCTTTTTGACATACTAAAGTCTCACTACTTCCTTTCTTGCTATTATCATGATCTAAGCAAAAATAACTTGTTTTCATTAGTTCCACTGGTTTCTAAATTCTTTCCGTCTCTGCCTTTGCCTCCTCATGGTTTATACTTAGCACAGTGACCAATGTTGTTCTATTATAATATAAGTCAAAATGTGTCACTTTTCTGCTCTGTACTTGTGGTTTTCCATGTTAACTACCTCTTGTTGGGACTGGGAGACCCTCCATTTCATCTTACCATTACTTTCTACTTAATGGCTTCTTTGTTCCAGCCACTTAGGAGCATTCCTGTCTCTGGGGTTTCTCCCTTGTCTGTTATTCCCTTTATATTGAAAATATAACATTTGTTCCATTTTAAAAAATGATTTTACTTTTGAAATTATGTGTATAAATGTGTGTCTGTTTATATCTGAACATGTAACTGCAGGTACCAAGGAATCCAGAGGGCTTCAGATCCACTAAGCCTAAGTTGCATTGTCTGACATGGGAGTCAGAAACCAAATGAGTTCACTATAAGAGCAATACTGCTCTTAATCTCCGAGCCATCTCTCCAGCATGTTTCTTTTTATTTTAGATGGGGGTCTTAAGTATCAAGGCTGGCCTCAAATTCCTGGGGGCTAGGAATGACCTTGAGTATCTGATCTTGTCTCTACCTCCTGAGTACTTGGATTACAAGTGTGCATCACTGTGTCTGGTGTATATAGGGTTGAAGATTGCATACAGAACCTTATGCATGCTAGACTCAGTCTACCTACTGAGATGAAAACCCAGCCCTTGTTTCTTTATTCAGCTCTCAGCTATTAGTTTAACCAATGGAATCTTTTGTGAACATATTTAAAAATTGCAGATCTTCCTACTTAGAGCTCTTCACCTTTTTTTGTCTACCTTCTCTGTTGTATTTCTCTCTGTTGTAATATGTAAACATATTAGTAAATTTTTGCACTAGATCTTAACCTTTATGGATACAAGAACTTATTTTTTATTTTTTTATTTATTTTTTAAGACTCAGCTCTTGGTCTGTATCTTTGGTACATAGTAGATACTTCAAACAACATTGTCTTCAGCATTTTGAGTTTAAGATGCACAGTTTTGTTTTATGGATGAGTCTCACTGTGGCAATGCTGTTTCACTATATTCTTATTTGACTGTACTTTTCTTGTGTTCAGTTTGGAAATACCAGGGCTTCTAATTTCTTCTTGAGTCCCCTAGTTGAGCTCCCTTACTAAAGTTTGTGTCTCTAAATGTTTTCAGGGCTCATTTTTGAATGAGAATGTCAATTTATAATAGTGATTAAGTCATGCTTTATTTTGTGCTTTTCTGTTCATTTTTTTCTCCTGAATGACATTCTTAGGAGAAGAAGGAGGGAGAAATCTCAGTAGGCTCTACTAGTTCAGCACACTGTATTGAACCTGTTTCAGCCAAGAAGAGAAAACTGGTAAGTATTTAGATACAATAACTCAATAAATATTTATCTTGAAGTTTTTTTTTTTTTTATGTTTTAGTTTTCCTGAGATTGACTCTTACTATATTGCTGAGGCTAGCCTTGAACTCTTGAATGAATCAGTCCTGTCTTACTTTTCCAAGTAGTTGGAATATAGGCATATGATATTCAGTGCACTTGAACATGTTAAAGTTTTAATGTACAGTTAGAGGGTCTATAATAAAAACTTCTCTCTATATTTTTCTATTTTTTTTCTATTATGCTTAATTTGTAAAAGCCAATAGAAAACCATTGTTTTGTTTTTCCTTTTATTTGCCAAAAGTCATTGGATTTTTACTTTTTTTGAGTTAGGGTTTCACTATCTAGCCTTGGCTGTCCTGGAACTTGATAACATAAACCAGGCTGGTCTTAGACTCAGAGATCTGCAGGCCTTTCCTAAGTGCTGGGATTAAATGCATGTGTCACCATCCCTAGCAAGGTTTATTTCTTATGTTGGTAGACCTTATTACATATACATGAAAATAAATTTAGAGTTTTTCTGTCTTCTTATATACACTGTTTTATTTGTTTTTACAGTTGATTTGTTGAGACAAGGTCTTGCTATGTAGTTTATAGATGAGGCAGATCTAGAATCCTGGAACTTGTAGTCTTCTTGCCTTTCAAGTGCTAAAATTACAAGCATGTATCACCAGACTTGGCTTACATTCTCCTTTTGAAGCAATTAAAGTAGAAACCTTGCTTGTACTTTCAGATTTAGAAATTGAGGTTAAAAATTAAGATGCACAAAATCAAATAATTTGTTCACTAATATAAAATTATATGCAGCAACAGAGCCAAATCTAAAATTCTTTCCATTCTTTCACTCAAGGTTAAAACAGTAACAGCCAATTAAACACATGAAGCTAGTTGATGGGTGGTTCATGAAGTACTGGCCACACTGAATTGAAATTAAGTGGTGGGTAAAGGAAAAGTAGTGAAAGTTCTAGGAATGCAGAATTGCATTTTAATTTTTTCTTTTTATATACTGGGTTGTATAATTTTGTGTCTTTGTGTGGGGTACACGTGTGTCAGTGTGTGTGTATGTTCATGTGGTTGTGTATCCATGTGCTTGGAGTCAAGAAGTCAACATTGAGTGTGTTCCTCAGTTATTCTCATTTTACTGTTGGAAGCAGAGTCTTTCACTAAACCAGGAGCTTACTGATTTGGTTAAACTGTTTGGTTAGTGAGCTCCCTGCATTGTTTTCACCTCCACAGTGCTAGAAAAAGTTACAGAAAAATACAGAGAGAATACTGGCACTCGGGAGGCTAAAGCCAGGAAGATTGCTGCAAATTTAAGGTTAGCCTAGGTTACACAATTCTAGTTCAGCCTGTGGTATAAAATGAGATTTCCTATTTCCAAAGAAAGGAAGGAGGGAGAGGGAAGGAAAGAGTAAAGATATGTTATAAAGATTAACATGGCATATTTTTTAACTTTTATTCTTCTCTCATACATTAACTCCCCATCAGTTTCTCCCTCCACTCCTCCCAACCCCTCTCTCATCTCCCCTTTCCCCAGATCAACTCCTTCTCTGTTTCCCTTAAAAATAAAGAAAAACAGGTCTACCAGAGACATCCACATGAACATTAAGACTGAACACAAACCC
Organism: Cricetiscus sungorus; assembly: GCA_030556225.1. Taxonomy (NCBI): domain Eukaryota; kingdom Metazoa; phylum Chordata; class Mammalia; order Rodentia; family Cricetidae; genus Cricetiscus; species Cricetiscus sungorus. Next base: position 38,826,199 of record JANBXA010000730.1, read on the forward strand.
TCTTATCATAGCTGAACATGGCAAACCAGTAGCAGAAAAAGGGTCCCAAGCACAGGCAAAAGACACACTCCCCACACATACTCCTATTGTTAAGAGTCCCACAATAACACTGAGCTACGAGGACCTATCTTAGACCCACAGAATGATCATATTTGTCACTTAAGTTCCTGTGAACTCCTATGAGTCCTGCTTAATCGATTCTGTGGGCCTTATTCTCAGGGTATTCTCTACCCCTCTGGTTCAATCTGTCTTCTCTCTTCTGCAGGGTTCCCCTGCTCCACCTAGTGTTTGATTGTAGGTCTCTCCATCTGCTTCCATCAGTTGCTGGATGACAATTAGGCTAGACACCTATCTATGATTATAGCAGGATATCCTTAGGAATCATTTCATTGGCTTTTTTTTTTTTCCTTTGCCAGTTGTGTTTGGTTCTGTCCTGGGTCTTTGAGATGCCCTGCCTCTGGTTTCTGGCCATCAGGCAGTGTCAGATGTGGGTTCTCTCTCCTGGTGTGGGCAACAAGTTGGACCTGTTATGAGTTGGCCACTTCCACGAGTTCTGTGCCATTGCCCTAGCACATCTTGTAGACAGGACAGATTGTAGTTGTAGGTTTTGTGGCTGGGTTGATGTCCCAGTCTGTGGTGATATATTTATGAATTATTAAAGCTTGTCAGCTTGTCTGAGGATTCAGAAAGCCTAGTCAGCCCCAAGTATAGAGATCAGGCAGTGGTAGTACACACCTTTAATCCCAGGACTCAGGATTAAGAGGTAAATGGATCTCTCTGAGTTCAAGACCATGAAGGGATATATGAGATTGAATCAGTCTAAAAGAGTAACAGAGCTCACACCTTTAATCCCAGCACTAGAGAGGTATAAAAGATAGGAGCAGGGTCTTCAGGAGTCAGTCTCATTAGTCTCTGACCACACTGAGGAGCGCATAGTAGTCTGAGTGAATCTAAGGAGCAGTTTGAGGATCGCCCCATTGGTCTGAGCTGAGATAGAGGTGAGAGCTAGTGGCTGGCTGCTTTGCTTTTCTGATTTTCAGCTTGAAGTTTGAGCCCCAATATCTGTATCTGGGTCTTTTGCTTATGCTACACCAGTCTGATGCCTAGGAACCTTGCATGGTTATAGAAGATGGGTAGTTTGGACGTTTTAGCCCCCATTACTAGGAGACTTTACTAGGGTCACTTGTAGATTAGGGTCACTTGTAGATTCCAAGGAGTTTCACTGCACTGGGTTTCTACATTGTCCCCCAAATGCTCAGTGCTCTTTCCCTCTGTTTCTTCCACACACCCACCCTGGCCTGGGCCCTCGTGTTTCCATTCCCACCTGCTACCAGTCCACCCATAAAATCTATTTTCCTTCCCCTTGAGCCTCTCTAAGTCTGGATTGTAGCATGTTTGTCCTTTACTTAACAGCTAATGAACCCTTATAAGTGAATACATACAATGTTTGACTTTCTCGGTCTGGGTTACCTCACCCAGGATGATTTTTTTCTAGTTCTATCCATTTGCCTGCAAATTTCATGATATCATTGTTTTTAATAGCTGAGTAATGTTCCATTGTGTAAATGTACTACATTTTCTTTATCCATTCTTCAGTTGAGAGACATCTAGGTTGTTTCTCGTTTCTTGCCATTATTGATAAAGCCTCTATGGACATAGTTGTGGGTATATGCCCAAGAGTGGTATAGTTGGGTCTTGAGGTAGGGCAATTCCCAGGTTTCATACTGATTTTCATAGTGGCTGTACTAGTTTACATTCCCACCAGCAATGGAGGAGTGGTTCCCTTGTTCCACATCCTCACCAGTGTGAGCTGTCACTTGTGTTTTTGATCTTAACTATTCTGACATTTGGAAGGTAAAATCTTAAAGTATTTTTGATTTGCATTTCCATGATGGCTATGGATGTTGAATATAAAATGGTATTTTTAGACTGTAAGACTAGAACTTGTTCTAAGTGAATAAGTGGTGAGTGGATGTGAACATCTTGTGCAACATTGTACATTAGTTTAAAGTTTAAAAATTCTATATACTTAGGCTATATTAAATGCATTAAAGCATTTTCCTTCAATAATAGATCAGCTTTAATGTAGCCTTTTTACTTTATAAGTTTTATTACTCAGTCTTTTGGCACATTTGTAGTAACAGTTTAGAACACATTCTTGAATGTACAAAACAACACTTTTTTGTATCTTTATGAATTTTCTATGTAACTTAAATTTTTTAAAAAAAATTATGTTAAAAACTAAGACACACAGAGATACACAGACACACAGACATTGGTGAGTACCCATACAGGGTCAGGGTCAGAATCTCTGCTAATAGCTTATGGGACTATCATCTGTGATTTTACTGCTTTGTTCTGGCATACCTCCAATGACATGCCTGAGACTTTTCTTGGGGTTTCAACTTTTTAGAAATTTGTCGGTAGTTTGCTTGGGTCTTCTTTTCTTTTTTTTCTTCTTCTTTTCTTTTTCTCCCTTTCTTCTTTCTTCCTTCCTTCTCTCTCTCTCTCTCTCTCTCTCTCTCTCTCTCTCTCTTTCTCTTCTTTCTTTCTTTCTTTCTTTCTTTCTTTCTTTTGTCATCATAGATTTGATTATTACCAGACTATATATTGCTTGCAGCATGAACATTCTCTGTTAAGGGAAGCCTTTGGTGTAACTTTGGTGTAAGCTCATACATAGCTTGTTAAGATCTGCAAAAGCTTTTGCAGTGTCCTTCAACGAGCATTTTCTTGAGAGTAGTTTATGTTCTCCCTAGGTTCCTTCTCATGACTTTTTGCAACTGTGCATTCTTTTCCAGTTTCATCATGGAATCACTATTACATGTGTGGTCTGTCATTGATTGAAATATTACGTGGTACATGATATGGATTACATTTGTTTCAGTTTATTGTTTTTTTATATTAGTCTTCAATTGCTAGAGATCAGACCCAAGAACTTACACTTGCCTACATATGCACTACCAGGCACCAGTCTTATTACTTGTCCTCTGCCAAATTAAATTTGGTCCATTCTTAACTATTTAATTTATCCTCTCTTCACTGTCCTTTTCACTCTCTTTGCTCCTTGACTCCCTCTCCCTCTGATTTATTTTTTTCTGCTGAGTTTATATCACTTAGTGTTTTCAATCTTTCACATATGTTCTGCTTATCTTTTCCCATGGATATCTTCCACTTTTTAGTGTCAGATGTTTTGAACTCTTAGCACAAAATGACTGTATTCTACTTTGATTAGACTATTTATGTACATCTTTATGTCTCCATTATCTTTTTGTGTCTGGATATTCAGATATATAGAAGGGATGATGATTTGAAGTCAGATATGTGTATTTTGTATCATGACAGTGCCACTAACAGTGATGATCAGAAAGGTGCCAAACTATGTAAATTTTGGGTGCCTTATCTATAAAATAATGTCTGCCCCAAGATGATTAGAAATTATAAGTAAACTATTATGGTAGCTTATTCACAAATACAGATGTTTCCCATTCTTCCCTGTAGCTATAACAGCAGTACACAATTTATATTTTTTTAATTTTTTTTTTAATTTCAGAAACCAGATGATGCAGACATTTTATACTATAATACAAACAGAAAGCAAGATTTGAAAAGGTAAATTCTTTCTTTTTCTTGACATCTTTTTACAGTTTTAGCTCAGAATTAATGAGACTAAAAGTTTTTTTCCCCTAATACTTAGGCTTGAACCCTAGTATCTTGTGTGTGCTAGGCAAGCACTCTATCATTGGGTTATGTATCCACCCTTGGGATTTAGGGAAAGGATGTTGCTATGTAGATCATGCTGGGCTGGAGCTTGCTGTGTAGCCTAGGTTAGATTTTGAGCTCATGATCCTCTTGCCTTATCTTAAGGCACCATGATAAACATCTTATACTAAATATTTGTTTATTTAAATTGTAATTACTTTTATATTTATTTTATTTTATGTTGGGTTGGGAAAACTTTTATTTACTTTGATTAGTATTGTTTTGCATGCATATATTTCTGGTAATATAGATAACTAGAAGGTTAAGAAAAAGTTGAAAAAAAAAGCAAAAAGCCAGGTGGTGGCTCACGCCTTTAATCCCAGCACTTATGTGGCAGAGGCAGGCAGATCTCTTGAGTTTGAGGCCAGCTTGGTCTACAGTGTAGTTCTTGGGCTACACAGAGAAATCTTGTCTCAAAAAGCCAAAAGTAAATAAGTAAATAAAAAGAAAAAGTTGCGTGAAATTAAAAAAAAAAATCTATCAAAACTGTTGTATAAATGCAGTCAGACATGGTATGGATTATTAACTTGGGGACTTGGTTTCAATACATAATTATAAGATAGATAATTATATGTGCTAGTAGAGAGCTTGTGAAGCTAATTTATAAGTTATTGATAGAATGTTTATATAACCTATGAGAGAACATGTAATTTACTAAATTATAGATATGGCTCTAAAATTATGTTAACCATCTTGTGATTATAACTAAAGAATGTGAAGAAGGAAATTAATTTTCTTTAATTTCTTCATTCTTTGGATAAAAATTTTAAAGAATTTTATAGTTAAGGAATTTATTGTTAATAAATGGGGATAAAGATAGGTATAATGTGAAATCAAAAACTAATAAATGGAAAAAAAGTATAATGTGTACATTACGTTGTAGACAGTTGTGAGCTACCCAGTGTGGGTGCTGGAAATGAAGCTCAGGCCCTCTGCATGAGTGGTATGAACTCTTAAGCACTGAGTCATCTCTCCTGTAACATAATTAATACAAACTCAGAGATAGATTTTGGGGCTGAAGATCAGAGAAGCAAAGCAGCCAAGCCAGTAGCTCTTAACTCTACCAAGCTGAAATGGCAATCCTGTCTCCATGAATCCTCAGAGGCAAGCTCTGAGTTCCTATCTCTTCCTGTTCTATATTCCTTTCTTTGCCCAGTCATACTATTCCTGTCTTCAACTCCCTAGTGCTGGGATTAAAGGCATGTGATCCCAAATGCTGGGATCAAAGGCCTGAGCTCTGATCATCTTCACTGTTGTGTAGGCCAGGGTGGCCTTGAACTCAGAGAGATCCATCTGCCTGCCTGTCTCCTGAGTCCTGGGATTAAAATGTGTTCCACCACTGCCTGGCTCTGTGGCTTGCTAGTATGGCTGTTGGGATTAAAGATGTGTATCACCATTGCCTGATCTCTATGGCTTGTGCCTAGCTTTGCTTTCTAAACCCTCAGGCAAGCTTTAATAAATCATAAAAAAAATATGTCACCACACAGGAAGTGTGTTACATTTTTAAGAAGTTTAGAACCAGCCCAGTTAACTGTAATATAATGACATGTTTCAACAGTATGTATAACAAATAAAACCTAAGTTTCTGTGTTGCTTTGTAGATTGAATGTAGAAGTTGACACGCCCAGAAAGAGACCAAAATTCAGTTCTTCAACCCAAGGGCCTACTAAACTCCAAGTAACATCATATTCAAATAACAATCAAGTTACTTCACAGAGTTGTTCATCAAATGGAACTAAAGATACTAAACTTAAAGATAGTAAATTGACAAATGTTGGACGTAAGCTTGATTATGAAATAAAAAAACATAGGAGCATTAAAATTACCAAAAATATAAAATCTAAAGCTGAAGCTGAAGGCCAGATAAAGGAAAAGAATTGGCCTCATTCACTTATTCAGGAGAATATGAAAGAACTCAAGAAAGAAAAGAACAATAAACTTAGAGACAGTTGTGAAGAATTGGAGAAATGCAAGAAAAATCAACTTCCTCAGAATTATAATTTCAGCAATATAAACAAGGAATCATTTGACTCTGGAAGGAAAAAGATCAGCTTCAAAATTCCTAAAAAATCTTCTAGCATCCTCCAGAAGCTTGTAGAAGAAAATGTCTTTAGTGCAGATTCTAGTAAGTCAAAGATTAAGCAGGAGGAAAGAGAATGTTTGAAAAGTTCCCAGATGTCATTAGATTTGACCAGACACAAAGCTGGAAACTTGTTTTCAGATTCCACATGCAAGCAGACTGTTTGTGAGGGGAAAAGAAAAGACCACCACGAGAATCCAGAAATTAATTGTTTAAATTCTAAGGAAAACTGTACTCAGGTAATGTTTAATGAATGATTTGGTTTTAGCAAAACTTTATTTAAAATACTCAGGTTTTAGTTGATTCACTTGTTGATGATAATCATAGAGAGCTGATTAAAATTTAGTCATGTAGATAATGTATCTATGTCTTGTTTTATTCTTCTTTCATTCCAGCTCCCTTAGGATGATATTGATGCCACCTGTATTTGGAATCAGGGCAGTATCCAGGTCCTTTTGTTCTGTGACAAAGAACTGGACAGAGACATATAGATAGTAGTAAGCAAAGGGAAAGGATAGCATTCCCAGCAACAACAGTTTATTGGAATGTATATTTCCAAGGGGAGGAAGCTGGCTGAGACAGAGAGGAACTTTAGCAATTCAACTTTCTACCTACTGCACAAAGAGTTCCAGTTTTATGTTACTTTAGTGTGGACTTTTAGCTTATTTGCTTAGCACTGGGCTTTTCTGTTCATACTTATTACATGCAATTCTACATAAACTTCATGTGTTACATATCACATCTTAAATTAGAATCTTAAATCTCTATCCAGGGGCATATAATATTATTATAAACCGTAGGTTATCTTTGCACCTTTTGTTAAGAGTTGCCTTGGTCATGGTGTTGCTTCATATCATAGAACAGTAACTAAGACTGTCTCATAGAAAAGCCTAGTGTTTTGTTTTTTTTTTTTTTTTTTGTACCTTATAGATGGAAGAGAGGCACTGAGAGGTATCAGGCAAGCAAGATAGTCATGTTTTCCCATTTAGAGTCATTTTGATAGCTAAAACTGTTAACCTCATTCAGTATATTTAATAAAGGATAGCAAGGTACTAATGTTTCCATTTATAATAGGCTTAGGAAGTTTCAAAGACAACATGAATTTCCTACATTAGGTGATAGATTGATTCACCTCCCTGGAAGTGATGTGAGGTCAGAGAAAAAGAGTAGAACCAGTCCAAAGAAGAGAACATGGATATTAGAATGTCTAGTTATAAGCAGTTCAGTTCTGATTACTCTGGCTAGCTTCCTTGGCACTTTTTAACTTCAGAAAACCTTAAGGAAATTTTAATAAGATTTAAAGAGGGAGATTTTTCATAAAATATTAAGTGTTGACATAGAGTTGGAATTTCTGGAAAGATGTGTTTCAGTCTGTTAGAAGACAGAAAATAAAATAGACTTCTAGAGGTGCTCTCACTGTGTATAATACAATTCTGTGGTTTTGACCCTTTCTCCTTAGTTGTAATAGTCCTCAGATTTCTTTTTTTTTTTTTTTTTTTTCCTTTTTCTTTTCCTTTTTGTCAGTCATTTTGAGAAATGGCTCAATGACTTCTATACTTGATCTTAGCCAAAGGTCTGTGAAGCAATTTGGTGATTTCTGAATAAAAATTTTCTGCCACTGAAAGCCTACTTGTTTATCTTTATAATGAGTATTCTTTAGGGTGGCATATAATCCTGTTATTTTATGGAGGCTTTCTTTTTTTTTTTTTCCTTCAAGACAGGGTTTCTCTATAGCTTTGGAGCCTGTCCTGGAACTTTTTGTAGAGCGGGCTAGCCTTGAACTCACAGAGATCCTTCTGCCTCTGCCTCCCGAGTGCTGGGATTAAAGGTGTGCATCACCACTGCCTGGCATAATTCTGTTATTTAAAGATGAGTATTTTAATGACTAAAAGCCCCAAAAAAGTATGATTCACATTTAATGTCTTGGGAGAACAGGTCTTTCTCTTCTAGAGGTGATTCTTCATATGGGGACAGTTTTTATCTCTTGGGGTGGTTTATTAATGTCTGGGGACACTTAGTGTGGTGGGGGCTACCAAGATGGCTCAGTGGGTGAAGGCATTTGCCATTAATCCTGATGACTTGGTTTTGATTCTTGGGACCCACATAGTAGAAGGAGAGAGCTGACTCCCCTAAGTTACCCACTCACTGACTTAAACACACACAAATAAGTAATTTTGTTTGTTTTTTGTTGTTGTTGTTGTTGGGAGCAACATGGGTACCAGTTCTGGTATGCAGCCACTCAGATGCAGAGATGCTGCTGTACATCATACAATCCTAACTCAAATTCCTTTCTCATTTCAGAATTTTGAAGCACCATGTTCTTCAGTGTCATCTGATAATATTCAGGATACAGATGAAGAGGTTACTGATGTGCTTACTTACTTTGACTATTTTAAAGAAATTCAAACAGTTCTATTATCTATCTAGTGTGTGTGTGTGTTTGTGTGTGTGTGTGAAGGTGTGGGAGGGTCTCATTATGTAGCTTAGGCTTATCTCAAACTTGTGTTCTTCCTGACTTGGCCTCCTGAATGGTGTAGTTACAGGTATATGCCAGGATGCCTAGTTAAGCAGTTTCTACTTCTAGTAAAATGTCTATAAAAACCTTGACTGTATGAAAGCAATGATGTCTCTATTTAAAATCAGAAAAAAAAATTGTATATTGGTTTATTATGAAGTTAATTTTGTGAGTTTTAATTAGGTCATCAAACACCATTTGGAGGGGCAGTTGGTGAAGTGCTTGTCTAGCAATGTATGGCTCTGGGTTTAATCCTAGCACAGAGGTGTTGGTGGTTACCGGAGAAGTCTTTACATTTACCTGACTTTTGCATTTGTTTCTAATAGGCTAATCTATTTTAAAAAGAGAGTGGTGTTCATGTGCCATAAGTTACATTTATTTTGATTTAATGCTATGCTTTTGCATATGTGTACCTAGAGTTGTCAAAATGTGATTTGATACCAATATGTTCTTCAGTTTTGTACTCAGCAATAAGATGAAATTGTTATTGTCAAATGAAAGTCCACATTATTTTATCTTTTTACCTATTGCTCTATTTTCTACCTAGAATCTTCTGGTTTATCTTTCTAAAATTAACATATACAACATTATGTTGCATGAGTAAATGAAAACTCACCAACAATTTGTATTTTTCTCTGTAAAAGATGACCTTTATTTGTAGTAGTTACTTTTATTTTTCTGTCTTATGAGTCAGTGCCCCTTGGTAAAAGACTGTTCATGACTGCTTTAAAGATAGAATATATTCTTGTTTCTTCTTTCTTTTTAAATTTTAAATCTGCAACAGTTTTTCACTGTATAACTTAGGCTGGCCTTGTTCTTGCTGTGTAAAGAAGGCTTGCTTTGAACTCATGATCTTCTAGCCTCAGCCCTCTGAGTGCTGGAATTACAGGCATGCATTACCATGTCCAGTCATATTTATTTATTTTTAGAAAAATACCACCAGAGAAGTACTTCTAAAGTGCAAAGGATCTTAAGAGTTATAGTTCAGAGATAGCAAGATGGGTGGGGGTGGGAGGAGGGTAAAGGTGCTCATGCACATACACTCCGTGTTACCCCAATGCAAAATAAAGTTTTAAAGTGTAATAAATTAATAATAATTGTATTATTACAATTAATACAATTAATTAATAATTGTATCCCAATTAATTAATACAATTAATTGTCAATTGTATTATTAATAATAAATGATTTAGAGTTTAGTTTCTGATAGTCAAGGATGTTTAATGAGACACTTTTTTTAGTATAGCCAGGGGTTGAATGCAAGGGCTCACACATGCTAGGCAAGCTTTCTAGCACTCAGTTGTAGCCTCAGTTCACACTCATTAAGGTAAGAGAAAGATGACTGTTAAAAAGAATCTTCAAATGAGACTAGATATGACAATGAACTTATTTCGATGTCTGTGTGCTAGGAAACTAGTTTATGCAGGAAACTTCACATGACTTGTTTTAATAATATAAAAATCTAATGAAAATAGATAAAAATGTAATACTCTTTATTGATGGGCAAGTTAGGTTCTACAATAGTAAAACAACAGTTTGCTTGCCTGAGGCTACAGAAAGGGACTGATTTTGAAACCATATGGTTATGAGTTCTTACGTTTTACTGTGCTGTCTCTATTTCTGTAAGGTGTTTTCATGATGTATTGCTTTCTTCTCTTATTAAATATCTTCAGTAACTAACTTAGATATTTCACTGGGGTCTTTTACAATTTAGATGCAGATAGTAGAAGAGCTCCATGCTGCACGTGTGGGAAAAAGTGTGCATTTACCTGTTGTTCCACCTTCTGGAGAGTTAATGAGTATGGAAATTGACTTGGTGGAAGATGATATACATTCTTCGAATGGTATATTCTATATGTTAAATTTTATGATCTGTGTTTTTCTAAGAATTGGTGCGCTAACATTTAGTTTTTACAGTGTGCAGATGAAAGTGTTAAAATGTGCTCATTTAAAATTATAATTGTATATTTCTTACCCTATTTGACCATTAGACATTTTCTCAAGAATTATCAAGTTATTCACTGTCTTTTATACTTGTTCTTAATTATAACTTTGTTTTTTCAATCAATCATAAAAAACACTGATCAGATAGAAGGCAGTTTACTCTAAGATATTATTTTCATGGTTTCCTTGTTAATATATTAAAATTTTTACTACTGGGAACAGATAATAACAAATATTCAAAATACCAGAAATCATGGTGCATGCCTCTTGTCCCAACATTTGGGGGACTGAGGCAGGAGGATTAGAAGTGCAAGACTATCTTGGACTACATAGAGTTCCAGAACATCCCATTCTTTTTAGTCTTACACATTCCTTCTCTCAAAATAAAAATAAATAAGATTACCTAAATTAGTATACTATTTTGAATTCTCTGTAGAAATTATAGTACTACCTCTTACTCTCATTTAAAGTACTCATATTTTACAAATTTCTAAGCATTTTTCTATATGATTTAGTAGGAAACTTGCTGGAAGCCTTTATTGTTTCTTACAGAAGTAGCAATATTCTAGGTATCAACTCCAGAATATTTGTTACTATGAATTTGGCTGTATATAGAATATATACTGGGTGCTCTGTATTCTCAACTAGGCTCCAGAGAAAGGAATTTCTTCTCACCAGTGTGTCAAGTGTCAGTAAGCACCAACTGCTAGAGGCTAGAAGCAGCAGCCTCTGGATCACATACTGTGTAGCCTTAGTTTATTCCCTTTGTTATAGTGCTGAGAAGTCTCCTTTAATTGGTCAACAGCGTGACTTTACAAGTCATGTCCCTCCTGAGACATATGGTATCCTGCTTTTGTCAAGATTTTATCTGCCTTCCTGGCTTTGAGAATATGCATGCCCTATTGTCAGAGTTGTTAAATGTGTCTAACTGGGTATAATTGGAAGCCTTGTTGGGGGTAAGGGATCTTTATAGAGTTTTTAAAGGGAATCTTTGGGGAATTTTTAGAAAGAACTTTTAGAGAATTTTTAAGGAGGAGAATTTTTAAAAACTTTGAGAGTTTTTAGAGGAAGAAATTTTGAGCAGAGAACTTTGGAGGACATATATTAAAGAGAGCTTTTTGAGAGATAACTTTTGGGGTGAACGTTTTTGAAGAATAAAGAACCATAAGAGTGTTATGTGTATGAACTGATTTCATTGGCCCTCAGAACCTTTTAGCTAACCCCAACCACCTGCTGTAAGCCTCCTGCTTGAACCTGTGATAGGAACTTAGCAGATCTTCCCAAAAGTCCTATAAAATAATATTGCTACTTTAATATATTTCTTTTTATATATACTTAGCTTTGCAGTGATATTTTATTGAGGGTATAATAATTTATATTTTTTGAGTCCATAACTATTAGGAATGCAGGGCAGGATTTAGAACCATAGTTACTATTGGGGCAGGTCAGTTTATGATTAAAATATGCCCACAGACAATTTATGGTAGTTTACTGGGGTGTATTTTTCCATTAAGAATTGAAGTAACTGGAATTTTATAGTCGTTGTTTAAAGGACTTTTTCCTATAAGAATGTTCCTAAAAGCACTTCTATAAGCAGTTCTCTAGTCTTGACCCTGTTTGTTCCTGCATTCCTGCTTCACCAGACTTTACCTTCTCATGACCAAGACAAGTCCTCCCTTGACCTATTCTGCCCAGACTCTCAGGCTTAAACAAGGTGTGGGTCCTGCTCAGGGAACTCTTGACTGGGGAGAAATTTACATGGCAACAAGTAATGGATCAGATAAGTAGTCACTTGAGAATCCTATAACTGATTCTCTTGTTTCATTAAGCTTACAAGACAGAGTAATTTTAAAGTTAAATGAGTTATTTGTATTTCTATACCCAAATTTGGTTGTAATTTATTGTCAAGTGTTATAAAATCCTAACTCTGTTCTTCTCCAGTAAACACTGCCACAGACAAAAAGCTTCTAATTGTTATCGATACAAATATTCTGATGAATCATCTCAAATTCGTTAAAATTTTGAAGACAACAGAAATACCAGGTATATATAAAAATTCACAGATTCTGATTTTCTTTTTTGAGTTGATATTTTATATTAACAGTTGTTTTTTTTTTCTCACAGTCATATTCCATTATCTGAAGTTTATTTTATTTTATTTTATTTTATTTTTTTAAGGTATCCTAACCTGTAAATCTAAAATACATTTTCGGATGGTACTTACTGTAGTTTTTGTTTATTGTGAAACTGTTTACATTTTAAACCTTGATTATAGGACTCGGGTTTGCTAAATTCATTCTTTCTGTAATCTGGTAGTTTTTAATATTTAAATTCTTAACATGACACCAGATATGTATGCTAGTTAGAGAATAGCTTGCAGACAGCTTGTACGAGTCTTTTTCTCCTTCCACCATTGGGTCCTCAGACTTGGCAGCAAATGAACTTGCCCACCAAGTCATCAGTATGGCCTGGAGACTGTGTATTTGAAAACTTTGACTTCTACAGAAATTGATTTAGAAGCTCAATACTTGTTGGATCCTAAGAAATCTTTCTATTTTTTAGGCTTTGACACACTTGTGTTAATAATTCCATGGGTGGTTGTACAAGAGCTAGATCGAATGAAGGCAGGAAAATTATTAAAACATGTCCAGCATAAAGCTGTACCTGCTATTCATTTCATCAACGACAGCCTCAAAAGTCAAGATAGGAAGCTATGGGGTCAGTCATTACAGCTGGCATCCCAAAAAATTTGTAAGTATTGTTGTTCCTGGGTATGTGTTGTTAAAGATTTGTTTAGGTGCTGGTATATTATTAGAATGAAATGATTTAAAAATTGACAATGAGTAGCCTTTAGAATGTGAAATGGAAAGGGTATTGTGACAATTTATGGCTCATTTCGGGAGTCTTTGGTTTTGCTTTATTGTTTTTCCTATACTTTGTTAGGCTTTTGTAGTATTTCACAGACAATAATTATATATTTTTTATGCATTCCATAGAACTTTGGATTTCTCCCTTTTTTATAATTTATATTTCCTTTCTATTGTTCCCTCTTTCTTTACTCTCCCTTCTTTCTTCTCTTATTCCTCTCCTCTGTCTTCTCTTGAGCCCTTTCCCTTCTTTCCTTTCTTTCTGTCTTCCTTCCTCATCCCCCATCCCCTCCTCTTCTTCTGTTCCTTTTCTCTGCCTTCCCTCCCTCTATTCTCTTTTTCTTTTTGGTTTTTCAAGGCATGGTCTCAGCCCAAGTAGACCATGAGCTCAGTATGTAGGTACAGATGATTTCAAGCTCCCCATCCTCCTGCCTGTACTCTGCCAGTGTGTGCTGTCATGCCTGCCTCACTTTTTGTGTTTTCTGCCAAGGGCCCATGTTTTCTTTACTGTACTCCTCTAAATGTGGTGTTTTAGAGGTTAAAGAAAAACAGACACAAGAAATTGTTGCAGTGGGAAGTCTGGATTTAGAGTTCTGAAGACATTGTTTTGCTGTCTTCATTTTATTTAATGAGTTTTCTACTTTTCAGTTATATTTTTAAAAAATAGATGCTTAGAGAAGTTTTAGCTTTACAGCAAAATTGAGAAGTAGTTATGGAAATTTCTCATATCCTTCTTGTTCCCACACATAATAATTTCTTATAATCAGTACCTCCTGCCAGAAGGAGAAATATATTACAGCCAGGTGTGATGGCTTATGCCTTTAATCCTAGAACTTGGGAGGCAGACATAGGCAGATCTTTGTGAGTTTGAAACCAGTTTGCTCTGCATGGTGAATTCTAGGACAGCCAAATTTACGGAGAGACCTTGTCTCAACAGACCAAAAAAGAAATAAGTGTGTGTGTGTGTGTGTGTGTGTGTGTGTGTATGTATATGTATATATATTGTAATATATATTTATATGTACATTGTAATATATATATACATATATATATATATGACAATTAATTAACCCACATTGCCACATCATTGTCACCCAGTTTACATTGTGTGGGTTTGGAGAAATATATAATTACATGTATCCACAATGGTAGTATCAGAGTAGCTTTAGTCCCTCAAAACCTACATATTTTTAATTTGTAAATATTACCTAGATTTCTCATGTGATATTCTGATTTTTTTCTTTGTATTAGTGTATTGTTCTGATGTGTGTATATACACATTTGCATGTGTGCATCTGTGCATGGGAAAGCACAGTCCTGAGGAAACAGGCACTTATTTATTGACTGAGCTATTGTCCCAGCTCTCCCTGTCCCCATTGGAGTGCCCCCAATCCATTGTCTGGGTCTCTCTCTGTAGCCCAGGCTAGATTTGAATTTCTTAACATCTTCCTGTCTTAGCCTCTTGAATGCTGAAATTTCAGGCATGAGTCAACATGCTCAAGTAATATCTAGATTTCTAATATACTTATTGACAGTTACCTTTGCTACATTTGCAGATGGATTGAGTGATGAGAACAATGATGATCGAGTATTAAAATGCTGTCTTCAGTACCAGGAGTTATTTCCATGTTCTCTTATTATTCTGTGCACGTGAGTGTTATAGTCGTTGGTTTTTTGGTTTTTTTTTTGTTTGTTTGTTTGTTTTTTTGTTTGTTTTGTTTTAAATAATAGCTTATGGTAAAGAATTTTTACAAATTTTATTCCCAAATTAAGGATCAAACATTTACTGTTTCTTTAAATCTACCACTAATCATACTTATCTATTTTTTTTATGATACATGGTTCTAGAGGAATGAGATACTAAATGGATGAAGTTTTATTTCAGTTTAATTTATATAATATTCAGAACACTTTTGAGAGAGGAGGGAGAAAGTTCATATCAGAATCTTAAAGAATATTTTAGTCATACGAGGCAAGAAGTTGGTTACTTATTTATATACAAGGGAGAGGGTAGTGTATGTTACATTATGTTGTGAATGCCTCTTTTGCAGTAAATTTTCCTGGGCTAGAATCCTAGGTCTGTCAGTTGTCAGCTATATGGATCTGGACAGTTTTTCTAACTTAACATCCTTGTGTATAATGAACAGAAGAATTAATACCTGCTTCATAAGGTTTATTAGATAGTATATATAAAGGAATTAGAGTAGTACCTAGCATGTGATCCTGTCTTTTTTTATGAGGCAATATAACCATGTAGCTCATGTTGGCCTATATATATCTCCTATAACCATGGTTGGCCTAGAACTTCTTTTTGACGTTTCGAGACAGGGTTTCTCTGTCTGTCCTATAATTCTCTCTGTAGACCAGACAGGCCTTTTTACCTGCCTCTGACTTTGAGTGCTGGGTTTAAAAGTGTGAGCTACCACTGCCTGGCTAGCCTAGAACTCTTATGTAGAGCAGGTTGGCATCAAACTCACTAAGATCCACCTGCTTCTGTGCCCTGAGTAGTGGGAATAAAAGATATGTGCTGCTACACTCAGAATGATTTTTCTTTAAGTGATGGTAATATATGTTGTATAAGTCATCTATTTACTTGTACCTAATACTTCTAAAAATTAAAATGGGTACTTATTTTTAAAAAGATTTACATTGTGGAGAATTCCAACAATATTCAATGTGAAGAATAAACTCTGGGTCTGGTAATATAGTTGAGCACTTGATAGCATCCATGAGGCCCTAGACTCAATTTTACAGTTCTAGAAGGGAGGGAGGAATGAAAATCCTAATGTAGCTGCATTAGTTATTAAGAGCCCGAAATTCTTTCCATTGTCCCTATCTTTATTCACTTCCTATCTAGCTTGATTATTTTTACGTAGTTATTTGTTTTTAAGAAAAAAAAATGTACTTATATTGGAATGCACAAATATATTAGTAACTGTTAGCATTATCAGATTGACACAGTGCCATAGTTCATTCCAGAAAGCACTGTTATACCTTTCTTCCCCCTTTTTTTCTTAGGACAAAGCTTAGGACCTGAATTTGGTTTCCAGCCGACATTGGGCAGCTTACAAGTACCTAGAATTTCAGTTCCAGTGAAACTGACAGCTTCTTCTGGCCTCTGTGGGCACCCATGCATGTAACATAAACATGCTTGAGCACATATGTACAGATACTGAGTGAAAATTGAAAAGCAGCATTGGAAATTTGTGGACTATACTAGTACTTAAAGAGAAGTTTATAGAGGCTCCAAATAATCTTAAGTGTTAATCTTTTTTAGTTTAATTTTTACAATTTTTAATTTTGTGTATGTGTGTGTAAGTGCAGGTACTCTGAAAGGCTAGGGGCATCTGGTGCTCTCGACAAGCAGGATGTACTCTTAACCACTGAATGACCCCTTCAGTTCCACATAAATGCTTTTATCAAGTTCATTTGTAAACTTCTTAACCATCTTTAATGTTTATATTGATAACCTGTGTGTTTGAATTGGCATGTAGTTGATTTTTTAAAATGTTTTTTTTTTCCCCTAATCACACCTTTAGGGACGATAGAAATTTAAGAAGTAAAGGCCTGATGAGTGGTGTGAAGTCACTCAGTAAAGAAGAATTGGATACAGAAATAATAACTTTAGCTCTGAACACAAATATGTGTCATCAGCCTTGTATTTCTAAGCAACAGTTGAAATCAGGTAATAGTTTACTAAGAATGATTAGAAGTACATCTCTTGTACACTAATGTTTTTGGTAACATTTGAAACTAATAATAAATTTTCATCTAGTATGTTTATAATAATAGCAAGTGTGGAATGCTTACTCATAGAACATGAAAATTATAAAAATGTGAAAGCAAACATTACTATTATTGCTGTTCATGTCCATGTTTTTACCAGTTAACTTTTTTTATCCCTTATCTATATATAATCATTGTAGACATGATAATTTGTACCTTGCAAAATATATCTT
The DNA here is from genome assembly GCA_030556225.1 of Cricetiscus sungorus. NCBI lineage: Eukaryota > Metazoa > Chordata > Mammalia > Rodentia > Cricetidae > Cricetiscus > Cricetiscus sungorus. Next base: position 38,843,323 of record JANBXA010000730.1, read on the forward strand.
TTAAATTATTAATAGCTGTAGGAAATACTCAGTGTTTTTTTGTAAAATTACCTTTATATTCCTAACCCTTTGTTAATACTGAAAAAGCAAATATCATACAACTCTAGTAAACTAAATGTTTTTTGGGGTTTTTTTGTTGTTGTTGTTTTGTTTTTTACTTTTTGATTTTTCAAGACAGGGTTTCTCTGTGTAGCTTTGGAGCCTATACTGAAACTCGCTCTGTAGATTAGACTGGATTTAAACTCACAGAGATCCACCCGCCTCTGTCTCCCAAATGCTGGGATTAAAGATGTGTACCACCACTTCCTGGCTTTTTGTGTGTATGTGGCAGGGGTAGTTTTTTCTTAAAATTTAAACTAATATAAAGGCAGTACTGCTTTTTTTTATTACAGTGAACTATTCTGTGACTTGATATTTGATGGAATGTTACATTGCATAGCACTATTTATAAATGTATCCTAACTTTCCCCTCTGGGAAATTTTCCCTTAGTGCTTCCTGCTTTTTCACAGGACCAGAGTTCACTTGCCAGCATCCACAGACAGCTCTAGCTCAGGGAATCTGACCACCTTTTCTGCCCTCTACTATGGGGAAAGTCATTGTTGATTTTGTTTTTTTACTTAGATATACTTTTATTGATAATTACATAAATGTTAATGCCCTCATAAATACTGCTTACTTCCCTTTTTGAAATAGTATATTTTTGTCATTATCTTTAAATTGACATTTGAATTGCAGGATATTTTAGATTATGGTTTTTCACAAGTAAACTTTCAGTTTGCCCATTACATTACTGGCATTTAAATCCTTATGGGGTGTTTGTAGAGATAACTCACCTAATATTTGAATTTTGCTGTAAGAAAATTGTAGTTATTTTTTAAATATGAAAGTATAATGTTAGTGAAATGGTAACAACTGAACTTATAAAAGCTTACTTTAAAAGAGGATGGCAAGATAATAGTTGAGCCAAAAGCTTTCATTTTAAAACACTTCATTGATATAGGTTGAATTATGTACCATTTTGGGAAAACCAATTTTGATGTAATTGCTAGGTAGTTAAAAAAAAATTGAGGGCTGAGTGATGGTGGCCCATGCCTTTATTCTCAGTACCAGGAAGGCAGAGGCAGGGGGATCTCTGAGTTTGGGGCCAGCCTGGTCTACAGAGTGAGTTCCAGGACAGGCTCCAAAGCAATTCAGAGAGAAAACCCTGTCTCAAAACAACAACAACAACAACAATAATAATAATAATAATTTTTTTAAAAAAGAAAAAATTCATCTCAGCACCAAGAAGTGAACACAAATTCTCTTCCCTAACCAAGGAATTTGCAATTGATACCTGCTAAGAAAGAGAAAATCAGTTCTCTCCAATGGAGTCTCATTGGGTATATCAACCACACTCCAGGACAGGCTCAATGTCCAGGAGTAGTTGGTTAACACAGAATGGACTCTGTCGGGGGGTGGGGGGTGGGGGGGGTACTTTTTGTTTCATTTGGTATGTTTTTGCTTATTGGTTTTTTGTTTTGATTTTTTAATAAGAAAACAATGCCTTAATGTTAAGAGATGGGCAATAAATAAAAATACATAAAGTGAGGCCAGTGACATGACTCAATGGATGAAAGCACTTGCTACGTAGACACATAAGAAAAAGTAGTAAAATTCAGATTAAAATATCTTTTTTTCTCATATTTCCATTTCAGTAAAAAAAAAATCATTCAAGATTTTTGGGATTTTTGTTGTTGTTGTTTGTTTTTTGTCAAAAATCCTAAGTGAGGATTAGGGATGTAGTTCAGCTGGTGAAGTACTTTCCTGCATGAGCATAGTACCAAGCAGTACCATATAAATTTAGCATGGTGATACATCCCTGTAATCCCATCACTAGGAAGTAGAGACAAGAAGGTCAGAAGGTCAGGGTCATCCTCCGTTACAAAATAACTTTAAGACCTGCTTGAAACTCTGACTCAAAATAAAACTAATTAAGTAAGGCCTAAAACTTTGTCTTAAAGAAACAGCACCTGTAAAGGAGCCATCTAAGGAAGAATCTACAAATTCTGCACTATCTATTCTACTTGAACGGATTATATGTGATCTTGAAAAATCTCTTGGAACAGCTTTATCTTCAATATTAGAAACAGAAATGAAAATTGCTTTTGGAAATCTTTGGATGGAGGTACCTTATTAACTGTATTAATTGAGATTTCTTTTTGTTATTGATGATTTGTTCTTTTAGAAGATATTTGTGTAAATTAGAAAGTTTATAGTAATCCTTATAACATTTTCCCTAGTTTTATAATAACAAAATATTTTTAATTGATTTTGTACGTATTTGTTTTGTGCAGGTGTTTGTACAAGTAGTGTATGTATGTGTGCAGGTATGTGTTTGCCATGATGTTCCTGTAGAAGCCAGAGAACAACTTGGCAAGAGTTGGTTCTCTCTATTATCATTAAACCCAAGTTGTCAGGCTTGCTGGCAAGTGCCTTAATTTGTTGGACCATCTTGTTGGCCTTGTAATAACTTTTTGATAGTTATATGATGAATATTTCTTAAAGATTAGGACTATATAGTGTTTATTTATTTTGAATAGTAAAAGTAGATATATTAAGGAAAAATGAGAAAGATGAGGTACTCCAAGGAAAGATTCTGTGTTTGTTTTAAATTAACTAAAAGTTATTGTGCATCTACTATGAATATTTGATACATTGACCTCCTAGAGCTTAAATCGAATCCTTAAAATTCTTGTACAAAGACTAGAGATAGAGCTCAGTTGGTAGAGTGGTTGCCTAGCATACCTGAGGCCACAGGTTTTATTCCCAATGCCATAAATCATGTGTAGTGTGGCATATGCCTATAATCATGGCACTTGAAGGTAGATATAAGAGGATCAGTAGTTCAAGATTATCTTTGGCTATGTAGTGAGCATGAGATACAAGAACTAACTCCAAACAAATTAAACAATATGTAAGTACTTTGCTCATTTAATTTGATTTGATTAAAATGCATGACAGATTTGTGTGTTTTGAGACAGCTTCTCTTTATAGCCCGGGCAGTTCTAGAACTTGCTCTTTAGACCAGGTGGACCTCAAAATCACAGCAGTCTGCCTCCTGAGTGCTGGGATTTAAAGTGGACCCCCCCCCACACCCAGCTGTATGCCATGTAAATATGAAAGTAAATATTTGTCATAAAATATTTTGAATTTCTTTAGCTTAATGTCTTTTCTACAGTTAAAACAAAACACCAAATTTAGCAAGCATATTGTAACAGTTTATTTTGTTTTGGTTTGATTTTTGATTCTTTGAGACAGGGTTTCTCTGTGTAACAGTCCTGGCTGTCCTGGAACTCATTTTGTACCAGGCTGGCCTTGAACTTACAGAGCTATACCTGCCTCTGAAGTGCTGGGATTAAAAGTGTGAACCACCACTGCCCAGCTGTAAAACTTAGTTTAATACTTGCTTCAAATTCACATTTGTCACTAGGAGAAACCTATAGCCCATTAATTGTAGCTTATGTCTTTATCTTAGCTGTTCAACAAGATTCTAAAACTTGCCAGTGTGATTATGTTTGGTGTTTAATATTATCAAATGCTGCTACAAAAGTAATGAAGAATAATAAAAGATTTAGGAGGATTAGTATTAATTGGATATTTCATAGATATATGAATGATTTAGAAAAAAGCATTGATATCTTCCCAAACTGAGACCAATTGTCCAAAATATGTCTTTGTAAGAGTGTAGCAAATGAAAGTTGCATTTGATTCCTTTTTGTAATATATAGATTATTTTTCCTCTGGTAGTATGAAATAATTATATTGTTTTGCTTATGGAAAGGACCATATAGAAAAGAAGATTGGGGGACTGGAGTGATGACTCAGTGGTTGAGAGCACTTGTTGTACTTGCAAAGGATCCAGCCAGGTTCAAGTCCCAGCATCCGGGATCTTATGCTCTCTTCTGGCCTCTATGGGGACCAGATATGCATGTGGTACACAGACATATATATGCAGAAAACATTAGTACACATGAAATAAATCAAAAGCATAATTTTAAAAAAGAAAAAATGTAGATAGAGATACCTTTCTGGTTAAAATTATACTAGTTCTTTAGTAGATTTTGCTTTCTTTATGTACTTAAAAGTTATAAAACTAAGGGTTAATAATATGAATTTTGTAAATCAATCTGTAATAGACCTACTACTTTAAAATTGTGATTAGTACCTCTTAGTTTAAAAATAGTTTGACTAGTTATATTTTCAAGGGTTATGTATAGAAATTTCTACATAGGTATGCTTAAATAATAGGTAAAATAAATCAGTAGATGATAATATTGTAATATTTTCTAGGTGCTATACTTGAAACCACCATGGACTTTAATAAATCTATTGCAGTGCTTTAAAAAACATTGGCTGGCTGTATTTGGATTAGTTATGGAAAATAAGTTGCTTTTAATTATTGAGAGCTTATCTGAAAATCTCTCTAAAGGTATGAATCTTTTTCTTTCACAATAGTTTATTCAAGTATTAAGTCAATCTAGTATGGTGGCACATGCTTGTAATCCTAACACTTGATAGGTGGAGGCAGGAAGATCAGAAGTTCACGGTAAACTGTTACATAGTGATTGCAAGATCAGCCTAAATTACATGGGACCCTTTCTAAAAGCAGACAGACCAAACAAACAAGAAACAAATCAACCAAAATGGGCTCAGTAGGTGTGGTAGTTTGAAAAAAAAAAAAAAATGGCCCCCAAGTGTAGTGACACTATTGGGAGGCTTGTCATTGTGGAGGTCCCATATGTGCTCAAGCAACACCCAGTGTCTCAGACCACTTCTTGTTGTCTATGCAAGATATAAAACTCTCAGCTACCTCTCCAGCTCCATGTCTGCCTTCATGCCATCATGTTGTGCCATGATTATAATGGGCTGAACCTCTGAACTGTAAGCTGCTACCTCAGATAAATGTTTTTCTTTATAAGAGTTGCTGTGTTTGCTGTGCCTCTTTAAAGCAACCACAGTTTACCTAACTAAGACAGTAGGTAAAGTACTTGCTGCATAAGCATAATGAGTTCTGTTCAGATCCCTAGAGCCTAGTAAAACTGGGTGTGGCAGTGTGCTCTAATCCCAGGGTTTGGGAGATGGAGACAAGTGAGTTCAGGGGCTTGCTAGCTGGCTTGTTCAGCTAGAGCTCCAGGATTGATGTTATACTGAAAAAATAAGGTAGGAAAACAATCAAGGAATACTTCCAAGATGTCATGCATGAATAGGCACCTCAACAACATGCATATGTATACATGAATGCAGCTCTCTTTCTCTTTCTCCCTCCTTCCCGAGCTCTCTCTCCCCACTCCCATCATCCTTCCCTCCCTTTCATGCTTGCTAGCATTAAACAGGACTGGGGAGATAGAAATGTCCTTTTCTATCTCTTTTGATTAATTTTAGTTTGAAGTCTATTTTGTTAGGTATTAGAATAGCTGTACTGGTTATCCTAATTGAGTCCATTGATAGTAAGAGATGTTATTGATCAGTGATCGTTAATCCCTGTTATTTTTTGGTATTGGTGGTGATGATGGTAGTGTGTGTGTGTTTCTCTTCTTTGGGTTTTGCTGTTGTAAGATTATTTGTTGTCTGTGTTTTTGTGGATGTGAGTTCCTTAGGTTGGATTCTGCCTTCTAGTACTTTCTGTAATGCTGGATTTGTGGATAGGTATTGTTTAAATATGGTTTTGTCATGAAATATCTTGTTTTCTGTCTATGTTGATCAAAAGTTTTGCTGGATATAGTAGTCTGGACTGATTCCCATGGTCCCTTAGTGTCTGTAAAACGTCTGACCAGGACCTTTTGTCCTTTAGAGTCTCCATGGAGAAGGCAGGTGTAATTCTAATGGGTCTGCCTTTATATTATATTACTTGGACTTTTTCTTTTGCATCTCTTAAAATTCTTTCTTTATTCTGTATATTTAATATTTTTAATTAATAATAAATTTAAATTATTTATTAGCAAGGGACTTTTGTTTGTTTTCTTTTTTTTTGGTCAAGCCTATTTGGTGTTTGGTAAGCCTCTTGCACCTTTATAGGTATGTCCTTCTTTAGGTTGGGAAAGTTTTCTTTTATGATTTTGTTGAATATGTTTTCTGTGCCTTTCTGCTGGGATTCTTCATCTTCTATCCTTATTATTCTTAGTTTGGTCTTTCTATGGTGTTCCAGATTTCCTTCATGTTTTGTGTTAGGAATTTATTGGATTTAACATTTGCTTTGATGAATCTATTTTCTCTATGGGATCTTCGACTCCTGCGATTATCTCTTTCATCTCTCATATTCTATTGATGATATTTACATCTGTAGTTTCTGTTTGTTTCCCTAGATTTTCAATTTCCAGAGATTCTCTCAATTTGTTTTCTTTATTGTTTCTATTTCAGTTTTCAAATCTTGAACCATTTCCTTCACCTGTTTTTTTTTTTTTTTTTTTTTCTTGGCTTTCTTCCCTTTCTTTAAGGGATTTATTGATTTTTAAAAATATTTTTGTTTGTCTTTTTCTCGACTTCTTCAAAGGAATTTTTCATTTCCTCAAGAGCCTCTTAACATCTTCATAAAGTAATTTTTAACTTCATTTTCTTGTGTTTCAGCTGCATTGGAATGTCCTGGTTTTGCTGTTGTAGGATCAGTGGGTTCTGGTGATGCCATATTGTTCTTTCAGTTGTTGAATGTATTCTTTTTTTGTTTTGTTTTATTTTTTTTAAGACTGGGTTTCTCTGTGGTTTTGGAGGCTGTCCTGGAACTAGCTCTGAAGACTAGGCCGGTCTTGAACTCACAGAGATCTGCCTGCCTCCTCCTCTTCCACTTCTCAGGTGCTAAGATTATAGTGTGCTATTATACCCAATAGTAAAGCCTTTTTTGTAAGTGGAAATTGGATTGGTTCAAGCCCTACTAAACATAGACTACCTTGGAGAAGCACTCTTTAAGAAGCCCAGTTCAGTTTTCCTTAAATTTAGGCAGTTCATCAATTTTGCTGTCTGTACCACATGTAGCATCTTTCATTTCTTTCCCAGAGAAATTTAAACTAGTCATTGACTACAAAAAGAACTAAAAGTGTTCTTATTAGGAAAAGTAATGGTTTAGTATGGGAGGCGGGGTATGGATAAAGTGAAGAGTCTTAGCTATAAACATACTCGTAAGTTGGAATTACTAAATATTGCTGGGTGTGGTGGCATATGTCTTTAATCCTAGTATATGAGTTCAAGGTCAACCTGGTCTGTGTAACAAGTTCCAAGCTAGCCTGGCTATGTAGTGAGATCCTGTCTCAAAAAATAAAATAAAAACTATTGAATAATTATTAAATTTTTTATTTTTTAAAAAGATCTTATTTTTATTTTATATGGGTGTTTTGCTTACATTCACTCTGTACCAAATGCATAGAGACCAGAAGAGGACATCCAATCCCCTGGAACTGGAGTTAAGGTTGCTAATAACCTTGCAAGTCTTCTCCAAGTGCAAATGGTCTTAAAGCTGAACCATCCCTCCAGCTTTAAAAAAGTACTTTTTAAAATTTTCTTTAATTTTATGTGCATTGTTGTTTGGCCATTTGTGTCAGATGCCCTGGAAGTGGAGTTAGACAGCTATAAGCTGCCATGTAGGTGCTGAGAATTGAACCCCGAAGAGTGCTTCAATTGAGGCATCTCTCCAAACCTTAAAATGTATTTTTAAAGTTTTATTTGACCCTTCAGAAATTTATAAGCAAGTTCTTGTGTAAGTGATACATAGGGATGCCTTACTCATTTTTAGCTCATTTTGCCAATGGAAAGCCATTCTCAAATTTAAATGTAATAGTCTCTGTAGGTGAGGGTATAGGTCAGTCAGTAAAGTGCTTCCACATACTCATATGGATCCGAGTCCCAGGCCCAGAACCCATGTGAAAGAGCCAGGTGTATTTGTATGCAGGGATTGGAGGTGAAGGCAAGGGCATCTCTGGGGCTTGCTAGCCAGCTAGCCTAACCTAATTAGGCAAGCCCCAGGCCAGTGAGGGACCTTATTTAAAAGTACTTGTGGGAGGAACCCCGGAGATTGAACTCTGCCTTCTTGTGCATGAAATTCACACACACACACACACACACACACACACACACACACACACACACACACACACACAGAAAACAGCCTCAGAAAACATGAACATTAAAACAGAAACAAAACTAAAACAGAAACAAAACATTGTAGTGTGAGGATTATGCCTTTGGAAGCAACCATTTAACACTTTTAGTGATGGAAAGATTTGTCTTTTCTCTCATTTGTTTTGTAACGTTAGGAATTTACTTCATTTCATTTTCAAAAAATCTTTTGTTTGAGATAGCCCCTCACTATGTAGACAAGACTGGCTTTGAACTTGTAGCTATTTCCCTACTTCTTCCTTTTGAGTACTGGAATTACAGTCATGTACCACAATGTCTGGCTTCTTCTAACTTTTTAAACTTTTGAATTCATTATCACCAATAACTTGGGAATTTAGTAGAAATATTGTCTAGCCTCTTGAAAGTTATTATAGATTGTCTTACTTTAATTTACAGAAGGAATATTCTAGATTTTGTTTCCTATTCTCCAAAGTCTTTATTAGCTGAACTTTTGTTGTATATAAAAGGATAACACATTTTCAATAAATCTTGTTTTACTTTTCATGTGATAGAATTTCAGGTAAATTATACATGATAGCTATGTAATCATGACAGAAGTCACATCTGACTTATATGCTTACCTCTAATCTAGCTTGACTCCTCCTTTATAATAGTCATCTAGATGTGAGATAGCTTCAGCTTTGAAAACACTGTGCTTGGGCTTTGTCTAGTGATCAATTCCTTTTACCGAAGAATGCAGTATCTCACTTTCCTTTGAAGTTGACTGTATTCAAAGAACTAGAATCTGAAAACTGAATACCAAATCAACATGAACACTTTATCTATGAATAAATGTGTTCATTTGTTACTCTCTATACCAGAGAGGCATTACTTGTGACATGTATGTGCAAATGTCTACTTTCTTTAAATTGCAAAATTAATACTTAGTGTTTCAAGGGGTTGTCATGTTGTATGCTTATTCTTTCATATTTTTTTTATTATTTTTCTTACCAGCTAATAATGCAGTGGACTTTAAAACAGTAAAATTCCTGCTTCAGGATTCTAAAAGTTTGTTACATGCCTTCAGTACAAGGTCAAATTATGATGGTATTCTTCCACAGACCTTTGCTCAAGTAAACAGACTACTTCAAGTACTTGCAGAGGTAAGCTATCTATGGAGTGCTATTACAGTAGTTAATTACATACATATCAAATGTGAATTTAGTAGACAACAATAAAATTATATATTACCCAGACTTATTCTAGCATTCTAAAGGCATTGGGTAAATATCAAGAATATTGAAGTATAGGCAAGTCTTACTTCAATTTATGAAACACATACTTTCTATGGAAGTAGTATCATAGTAGTTATGTTTGGTTTTAGAGATAAAATTTGTCTACGTAGTTCACCTAGCCTCTTGGTATTTTGAAATATTGAGATTCTGGGTATACACCACTATGAACTTGAGCTTTTATTTTATTGTAAAATTTTATATTATTTCCTTTGTAGATAAGGGGGGGGGAAGCTGTGCACACAGGAGATGGCTCAGCAGTTAAAGAGTTTTTGTTGTTCTTGGAGAAAACTCAGGTTTTGGTTTTTCGAGACAGGGTTTCTCTGTGTAGCTTTGGAGCCTGTCCTGGAACTAGCTCTGAAAACCAGGCTGGCCTTGAACTCACAGAGATCTGCCTGCCTCTGACTCCCAATGGTGGGATTAAAGGTGTGTGCCACCAATGCCTGGCCCTTACAACTATTCTTTACTCCAGTTTCGGGGGTTCTGACACCATCTTCTGACCTCCTCAGGCACAAGGTACACAAACATGCATGCAGACAAAACAGTCATACACATAAAATAAATAATTGAAAAATAACAAAGTAATTTTGGGGATTTTGTTTTTGTGACAAGGTCTCATGCAGCCCAGGTTAGCCTCAGATTAACTATGTAGCCAAGGATAACCTTAAATTCTTGATCCCTTTGCCTTTATCTCCTGAGTACCAGGATTATAGATGTGTACCTTTATGTAGTGCTGAGCACTCTAACAGCTGAGATACATCCAGAACCCTAAAATACATTTTGCTAAAAATTTTTTGTGTAATTCATTAGCGTTGATAATTTCTTAAATATTTATGTTTTTAACTGGAACAATAAGTATATCCAAAATAAGGTTTTTTTAACTATAATAACTTGAAAAGTACACCTAATTTAAATTATCAAGTATAGAAAAATCAAGAAAAGAATATTTATCATCTATTTGCTTCTGAAAAGCTTCTGAGAAACTAGAATGAAACAGTTAACTAGCACCATTTTCACTGTTTGTAAGAGGGGTGGAAGTAGGAAAATTATAAGACATCCTTGTTTTGTTAGCTTTTCAGACACCCCAAAATTTTGATTGACCACTATGCTAAAATAATTCAAATCAGTTTTGTTAATTAGTTTTAGATTTTACATGCTTAGGATCCTGACCTGTGCTTTTTTTGTTGTTGTTTCAGTTTTTGCCTCTAATTATTTAAGTTCTTTGATCCTTTACTACCCCCACCTTTTTTTGTAAAATTAGTACAATAATTCTTGACTTGGAATTACCACAAGAATGAACTGAATTACTGAAGAACTTAGTGTCTAGCAGATAGTAAGTGCTGTATAAATGTTTATTTTATACATGGCTGGGCGGTGGTGGCACACACCTTTAACCCCAGCACTCAGGAGGCAGAGGCCCGCCTTGTCTACAGATCAATTTCTAGGACATCCTCCAAAGCTTCAAAGAAATCCTGTCTCCAAAAACCAACCAACCAACCAACCAAACAAATAAATAAATAAATAAAATCTGCTTGCATGATTGTGTATGCTCTGTTTTAAGAACCAAAGCAAAGGAGAAATAGGTAAATGCTCAATATTAAATATTTATGCTAATTAAAACAATTATCTGGGCTGGAGGTGTAGATCAGTGAGAGATCAGTGAGAGAGCTTGCTTGAAATGGACAAAGCCCTGAACTTCATCCCAGTATTGCCACAAAAGTTAATTTCAGGGAAAAAAAAAAAAAAAAAAAATATATATATATATATATATATATATATATATATATATATATATATACCATTATTTATATAAGTTTGTAATTTAATACAAACCGGTAAAATGAGAAGATCATCTCTTTTTGTTTTCTGCCCCACAAAATAGACAATGGTAATACCTATGCACTTAGTGTGGGAGCATAATCTTCTTCCTAGATTGCTGAGAGTCAAATCTCTTCTTACCATTTAAGTTATTTTGCATGTGTGTGTGGGTTTGTTTTGTTTTGTTTTGTTTTGTTTGTTTTTTTGAGACAGGGTTTCTCTGTGGTTTTGGAGGCTGTCCTGTAACTAGCTCTTATAGTTGTAGACCAGGCTGGTCTCGAACTCACAGAGATCAGCCTGCCTCTGCCTCCCAAGTGCTGGGATTGAAGGCATGCGCCACCATCGCTCAGCTGTCTGCATGTGTTTTTAATCTCTGTGTTTCTCCGTTTCTTCCACTTAAAAATCTGAATTGTTTCTGTTTTGTAGGGTTTCAGTTCCATGTCATAGTACTGTGTCGTCATGAAGATGGAGTGGCTAATATAAAAACCCTTAGAAAGCTCTTATAAACAGTAACTTTTGCATAAATAGTAAAAGTTACTATTAACAGTATTAGAATTTTTATTTGAAACATTTTAAAGTACAAAAATAGTAAAACATTTAACTTTTGAAATTGTCCTTTTATTAACTGGAAACTTAAAGTTTGGTGGTGTGTGTGTGTGTGTGTGTGTGTGTATTGTTTTGTATGTGTGTTGGCCAACTACTCCTGGGCATTGGAGTAAGCCTTAAAATATGGATAATATACTCTGTAAGACTCTGTTGGAAAAAACTAAGTTTGCCTTTGTAAGCAGGTATTAATTGCCGATAACTTTTGGGTCAGGCATGAGAGCCTGTGTCCACTTGACTCTCTCAGTTCTGGGACCCCATCTGGCTTGAACCTGTACAGACCTTGTGTGTGTTTTCACAATCTCTGAATTTATATGTGCTTCTGTCCTGTTGTATCTGGAGGACATTGTTTCCTTGGAGTCATCTATCATCTCTGGCTCTTAAAGTTTTTCTTTATGAGTCTTATGGGGGGGAGGGTTGATGAAGACTTAGAACTGAGTGCTTCAAAGTCTTAGTCTTTGCACATTGTCCAGTTGTGGGTCTCTTTGTTAGTTCCCATCTACTGCAAGAAGAAGCTTCTTTGATGAGGGTTGAGCAAGACACTGAACTATGCGTATAACAGTGTATCTTTAGACATCACTTTATTACTATGTTCCTATTGCAGAATAATAGTATTGGGTTTTCCATAGCCTCATAATCTATCTAGCCTCAGGTTCTTGACCACTTTAGTAGTGCCAGATATAGGTTCCATCTTACGGAGTGGCCTTAAATCCAATCAGAAAGCAGTTGGTTATTACCATAGCATTTGTGTTACTATTATACCAGTGTATCTTGCAGGCTGGTTACTCTTGTAGGTTACAGGATTTTTTTTTTTCTGGGAAATATTGATGATTACCTTTCTCCTCTGGTAGAGTGCAGTGTACCTTCCAGTACCATGAACACTAGACAATTCTAGTGAAGACTCTAGTTAGGCACCCGCTCAACTTATATTACATAAAGTGTTGTCTTGAGCAATAGGACCATACCTTGCCATCAGATTGCCTTGGTAGTAATCTGTGATGTTTGGGGATTTCCATGGGGCTCTTTTGACCAACAGTTCAACAAGATGTAGTCTATCCTGGCAATGGAAGTTTTTAATAAGCTTGTACAGTAGATTTCCATACGGTTTTTCAAATGGCCCTCCCCAGATTTTCTTCTTTACCCTTTTATCTCCTATTTAATCATCCTAGTTTGCCCTTTGTCTCTCCATAGCAATATATTAAACAGTATTCTTAATTGACATTTGAATATTAAGTAAAAAGAGTCACTATAGTAAATAAATGAACACATTTGATCTAAACAGGAAAGAAAAATATCATTTCTAAGTCTAATGCTAATGCTATTATAGGAATATTCTCTATATATGAAAGAAAAAGATTAGCCTGTATGTCTAATAAGCTAGGATCTCTGTTTTCTCAGTCGTTAGTGAAGGACTAGTATACATTTTATGTAATTCTTATGTTATAGGTCAGGACAAAACTAAAGCCAAATTCTTCAGAAAGCACAGTGAGTAAAAAGCAGGAAGACACTTCTTTGATGAAGCTTCATAATCAAGAAGTCACTGTTTTCTTGGATTCTCATCTTCCTCAGTTCACCAGGCATCAGGAAATCTGGTCTATCCTGGAGAATGTTTGGACTTCAATATATCAGAACAGGTACTAAATTCCCAAGATGTTTTCAACTTTATCATTACAAGTTTGCTTTTCATCGAGTTTACATTATCACCATTTCTACTGTAGTTAGTGTTTGGGCTATGAGTTTATTGTGATATAGGCCTTTTTTTTTTTTTTTGTCGTCAAATTGGCATATTAGAAATGTTTATTCTTAAACAGGTATAAACATAAGAATTACCCGGAAAAATAAGTTTCTATATCTAAACACTATTCCTAGAAATTTGAACTCCTGATCCTCCTGCCTCCACCTCTTTCAGCAAATCTCTCTAGGCAATTCTGGTATAATTAAGATGAGAAACAATTGCTTGCATAGGTCACAACCACAGCATCACTTAGATTGATTCAGCAGCTTAGCAGGCTGCAAATGTATTTAAACTTGAAATAAGTTAAGAAAAGTTCCTTGGATTAAATAAAATTCATGTAAGAATTTTAAAGATGGATGAATATTCTGTCTTTCAAAGGGATGGATCATCCTTGGGTAATTTTTATTTTATATTTATGTTATGTGGGTGTGAGAGTGGCCTAGTGTGGAGGTCAGAGGACAGACTGCAGAAATGGATTTTTTCTCTCTGCTATGTGAGTTTCAGGGATCAAGCTCAGCTCATCAGGCTTAGCAGCATGCATTTTTACCTGTTAAGCCATTTTATTGCCCCCCCTTTCCCCAGTGTTTGGGACCACTTGTGTTTAAGACTTGTGTTCTGAACCTGGGCTACATTCCCCTTGAGTAGTTTTTCAGTAGGTGCTGTTAGAATAGCTTATATAACTTAAAATCACAATTTTTTTTCTTAATAGTATTTTGAGAAAGGTTTCTCTGTGTAACAGCTCTAGCTGCCCTGGAACTTTCTCTGTAGACCAGGCTGGCCTCGAACTCACAGAGATCTACCTGCCTCTGCCTCCCAACTGCTGGGATTGAAGGTGTGTGCCACCACCACCTGGCAGTCCTTGGCTATAATTAAAATATTTTTCAACAAATTTGTGGCCTGCTATTTGGCTTTCTAACTCATCATACTAAAAAGATAACTGCATTTAACCTGTGAACTAAAGATTATATTGCAAGTTCATAATTTTCTTATGAATCAGTTTGTTTTGCTAGTTAATTTTTTTTATGTTTTGGCTAATCAGATATTATTCTGGTTTACAGAAAAATTACCATATATAGGAGGCAGGAATGGCTGCTTTAAAAATAGAACTATCTAAGATATTTGGAAGCAAAGGAGTTTATCTATAATATTCATGTATTGCATGTTAGAGAGCTCCATGCTATTTTTGAATAATAAACTGTGTATACTAGCATTTCAGTAAGTGATGGTATTTGTATTACCTTAACATTACATATATATTTAGCTGAGTTTTTTTTTTTTAAACAAGCCTAGTTGTATACCAGAATTGCAATAACATTTATTGAATATAATCTTTTCACATAAAAGTGCTCATTTGGAGGTCTGGTAACTCTATTGTTAATAACTCACATAAATTACTAGAATACACTTACAGTTAGTGTTGTCAACTTGACAGAATGTGGAAACACCTGAGAGATGGGCCTTTGGGTGTGCCTCTTGAAGATTATCTTGATTGCTTAATTGAGGTACAATATCTGCCAGGTGTGAGCGCATCATTCCCTGACTGAGTCCTGACCTCTGAAGTAGAAGGACTGAGCAGCAAGCATCTCTTGCTCTGCTTTCCTGTGGATGCATTGTGCTCAGTGCCTCAAGCTCCTGTGACTCCATACCCCCACCATGAACTGACCTTAAACTATGAACTAAAGTAAACCTTTCCCTTAATTTAGTTTTTGTCAGAGTATACAGCAATAGGAAAATTAACAGACAAGTTCTTGTGCACAACTGTAAATGTCATAATTTTTGTGGCTTGCTAATCAGGGTGACACAGAATGGTTATGACTTGGAGGCCAGCCTGGGCTACATAAGATCCTGTCTAAAAAACAAAAGGGCTTTCCTTCAATTTATCACTCAGGTTTTTGCAGCACTTGTTTAAATGTGTATTTTTGAGTTTGCAGAAGGAGTTATAATTACAATTTATTTTACCTTTGCCATTACTATTCTCAGTGACTCAGAATTTTATTAATGCTGTGCAGGCAAAACTAATAAAGAAACTGCTTTTGACAGTTCATAATTTTCTATAAACTGACTCCTTAACCAGTTCAATAGCTTATTTAATAATTTTGAACCTAATGAGTCTGAAAGTGGATTGCAGCTTTTATATATAGCTCTGGTTTGAAATATTTCTATTCAGAACCACCTATTTAGGGGTGACTTTATAAGGATTATATTAATAATATTTATTTAGTCTATATTTCCATGTTCTCCTTTATGTAAAAATTACTTAAATATATTTTGTTATTTTTGTTGTCTTCTTTTTTGAGGCACTGTTTCACTAAGTGGCCCTGGCTGGTCTGGAAGTTCCACTGGTCTCTGCCTTAATGGTTGCTGGGATTAAAGACATGGGCTACCACCTCAGCTTAGTATTTTTGCTACTTAAAAATTGTACAACTGTTCCTATGAAATAATAAAGATCATGATTTGGGGAAATTCAGTTTGTTCATCTTGGAGCAGAATGGCATCACCTGATCTTTAAGGTCTACAGACTCTGAAATTCCGTGACTTGAACTTTGGGTTATTTTAACACACACCCCCCTCCCTCAGAAGTCCTCCTGCCTCTGCCTCCCAGCTGCTGGGATCACAGGTGTGTGTCATAATACCCAGCTGTGGGAGACCTCAAGTGACTCAGTTTTTATCTGGAGTCTACTTGGAGTCATTTGAGTTTAAGCTTGTTTGTTTTATTCCTTGAGAGATGTGAGAATGTTTTGATTAAGCCCATGGGAAAGAACATGTAATCTAAGACATAAGTTGTTGAATGCTAGCTGAAGGCACATAGAGAATAGAGCTTCTTGCTTCTAGCAGAACTCACATGATAGATATTGAGCCTACTTGCTCCTTGATTCAAAGACAGTGCAGGGAGGTAGTTAAGTGACTATGCTGCTTTTTGTTCTCTTTGCCTTTAGTCTGTATATAAGCATGTTCTGAAATATACTCAGGGCTGTTCAGCATTGACTGGGCAGTCCTGCTGACTCTATTCTGTTTCTTTATTTCTTAGCCCTAGTGTTCCAGTTCAGATACTGGAGCTGGCTCTGACAGACAGCTTTATGTGTTTCTTTAATGCTGCTAACTAAAGGGTATCTTAATTAATGTTAATATTTGTAGGTTCAACTTTGCTTCCAGGCATATGTATTATTTCCCAGAGGTACCATAATGAATCACCATAAACGATGTATCTTAAAGCAGCATAAATTTATTTAATAACAGTTATGAAGGCCCATAAGTGGAGGGAGTTCTAAGTGAGAATCTGCTCTGTGTCCTTTTGTCTTCCTCAGTCCTTGCCTAGTAAGTGCATCTCTCCCATCTCTGCTTTTGTCTTTGTGGATATAATCCAATCCTCATTTAGCTAAACCATTTACATTTGCCAAAGCCCTATTTAAAATGAGGTTCATACTTAAGCCCTAGCACAGTGGTTTTCAACTTACCTAATTAATGCCACAACCCTTTAATACAGTTTCTCATGTTGTGACCCTCAATCATAAAATTATTTTTTATTACTCCTTCATAACTGTAATTTAGCTACTGTTATGAATTGTAATATAAATATTTGCTATTTCAGATGGTCTTAGGTGACCCTTGTGAAATGGTCATTCAGAGGAATCACATGACTCACAGGTTGAGAATCACTGCTCTAGATGAACATGAATTTGGGGAGGACACCATTCAAATATAATACAATGTGTTTTAATTTTTAATATACTTACTGTTACCTAAGTAAGTATTTATTTATGTAGGTAGAGACAGGGTCTCACTATGTAGCCCTGGCTGGTCTAGAACTCACTATGTAGACCAGGCAGGCTTTGAACTCAGAAATCTGCCTGCTGCTGCCTTCTGACTGCTAGGATTGAAGGCATACACTATAATACCTAGTCTCATTTTTAGTTTTGATCCATTTATGGCATAAACATTTAAAATATTTTAGTATTTTATTAAGTAGACTTTAAAGGTTTCATTACCTATTATAATTATTAATTCACAATAAATTTCTGGAAGTGGAATTACAAGGATACACATTCAGTTTTTTATTTAATCTGGTATCTAATTCTTAATGTTTATGTTCTTGAGTACTGACTTGAATGTATATTAAATAGCATTATTTCCCCTCCACCTTTGGTCTTTTAGAGTGAAATGTATTCACCCAGCTTTTATGTTAATTCCTTTAAATTAAATCTGTATGGTGTGTGGCCTAGATCCCTTGTGTGGATGTTAGCCCAGACTTGTCTCATGTCACCATCTTTAATTTCTAACTTAAACAGATAAGCATTACAATTATATTATTATTTATATGTCATAAATGAAAATGCCTATAAGTACTGAGTACATACTTCTTTTCTTTCCATATTTTAGCACAGATGTGTTTCAGACACTAGACTCAAGTTCCACTCTCACTACTTCAAAAATAGCATCATTTGAAGAAGCATTTATATATCTTCAAAAATTGATGGCAGCTGTGAAGGATATTCTTGAAGGAATTCAAAGGTAAGCATTATATTAAATTTAAAACTTATAAATTTTATATTTATCAACTTAATTTATACTTGCTAGGAGTCTTCTAGCAAGTTAGAAACTATTGGCTGTTTTTGAGACAGGGTCTCACTATGCAGCCTTGGATGATCAAGTGTAGGTAGACCAGACTGGCCTCAAACTCAGAGATCTGTCTGCCTCTGCCTCTTGAAAGCTGGGATTGAGGGTATGCACCACCACACCTAGCAGATGATTGGCTTCTAGATTTACCTTTCTTCATCTCCTACATTCTGTACCACATGTAGGAGAGGAAAGGGGGGAGAAGCAAGCAAGTCAGTCTTCATGTGTGTGTGTGTGTGTGTGTGTGTGTGTGTGTGTGTGTGTGTATGTGTTTGTACATGGATGTACTTACGTATTCGTGTATCTGTGTATGCATGTGTGTGCATGTGCCAGAGATTGATGTCCTTGATTGTTTCTTCATCTTAGTTTTTGAGACAGGGTCTTTCACAGGCCCTGGAAATTGTCATTTTGACTAGACTGACAGAATCTGCCTGTTTCTACTCCCTAGCACTGAGGTGACAGATGTGCACCACAGCCATGTCTGGCTTTTATGTAGGAGCTGGTATTCTGAACTCAGATCCTGATGTTGCTTGTGCAGCAAGCACTTTAGCCACTGAGCCATTTTCCAAGCCCCAGTCTCTTAAGTTTAGGTGACTTTTTGTTTCTGCTATTTTTGGTTTGTTTGTTTTGTTTTGTTTTTGTTGTTTTGTTTTGTCTGTTTGTAGATAGAGGAATAAGTAATTACTAACATATATAAGAAAACCAAGTTTTCTTGGTTTTGTTGTATAACACATCTTAGGGTTTGGGTTTGAAATATCTTATAGGAGTGTGTTCTCTCTTCTCTCTCTCTCTCTCTCTCTCTCTCTCTCTCTCTCTCTCTCTCTCTCTCTCTCTCTCTCTCTGGTGTATTTGCACATTTGTGCAGGTATGTCCACCTGGACATGTATGTGGAGGCTAGAGGAGGATGGCATGTGTGTCCTGTTCTGTCACTCTGCCTTATTCTCTTAAGACAGAGATTCCAGAAGCTAGGCTAGTGCTGGGCTGGTAGACAGCTCCCCCCCACTCTACTTCTCATGTCACTGAGGTTCCAGGAGTACTATTTCTGTGGTGTTGTGGATTCAGATTCATGCTCGCATGTTCATGCAGCAAGTGTTCCATGCCATTGAGCCCCTGGAGTCATGTTCTAAAACAATTGCAAACATAAGATCTGGGATTTATGTATTTTTTATGATGTGTGATTTTTATGAAATCTTTAAAAATTGTGTATTGGTCTTGTGCTTAGTTTTTCCAGGTTGAGAAGTGCTGTTCCAGATGATTATGCACACACATCACAGTTTTAACTGATATTTCTATGGCTCCTCAGAAATCACTGTGCCTCTTTATCAGGCATTCCATACACTCTCAGTTCTTTCTGTCACCAAGCATATCATTTGCTTTGATTAGTACCAGAAAAATGATATAATCATTTTTTATAATGATATAATCATGTTTGTAAATGACAATACATAGTTACTCCACCTTTCATTTCCCATTTTATACATAACTTTACTTTTCATAGTTTATTTTATAACAAGCCCCCTAAGACTTAGAGTGAGGCAGACTTAAAGTGCCTTTCTATGTCTAGAACCTTGCAGGTAATGACATGTTATTGGCCCATAGTTGGTCAGTAATTGTTTAGGTGTTTTGAGACATGGTTTCATGTGGCCCAGGCATACCTCAGACTTACTATGTAGCTAAGGATGACCATGAACTTCTGATCTTCCTGCCTTCATTTTCCAATGTGGGGATAAGGGTGTGTCACCAGGCCCAGTGCATGTTGTATGAACATTCTATCAACTGAGCTGTATCTCTAGCACAGTAATATTAGTGAAAGTCTTGTAATATTTGTGATTGAGGGAAGTTTCTTTATTATAACAGTCCTTTTGTTAATTTATTGTTTTTTGGTTTTTGGTTTTTGTTTTGTTTTGTTTTTTAGGATTTTGGCTCCTAATAGTAATTACCAAGATGTTGAGACTCTCTATAACTTCCTAATCAAGTATGAGGTATGAAAAACATTTATATATTACTCATTTGCATATTGTTTAAATATAAATAAATACAGTAAGTTGTTTTTTGTTTTGTTTTAAGATTTGTTTATTATACATACAGCATTCTGCCTGCATGTATCCCTGCAGGCCAGAAGAGGGCACCAGATCTTATTATGGGTGATTGTGAGCCACCATATGGTTGTTGGGAATTGAACTCGGGACCTCTGGAAGAACAGTTAGTGCTCTTTACTACTGAGCCATCTCTCCTCCCCTCTGGTATTTTCTTTAAATGAAGGTTTTTTGTTTTGTTTTGTTTTGTTTTGTTTTTTGGATACATTGTCATGCTGTTCAGGCTGGCCTAAGTTAAAACTTGAAATTGTCATAAAAATTTGCCAGTGACATTTATTTTTGTGCCTGTTTAAAAAATATATGTATATAAGATAAATAAGATAATGTTTTGATTGAACATGATAGCTCATCCCTGTAATTTCAGCATTCAGGAGGCTGAGGTAGGAAAATTGTCATGATTTAGAGACCACCATGGGCTACATAGTAAGTACCAGGTTAGCTGGGGATACGAGAGATTTTGTCTCAAAAAGAAATAAAAAAAGCTCAGCAGTTGACAACACGTATTGCTTGTAAGTCAGGCAGGTCAGGCAATTGTGTACTGCCTATTACTCTCCATTTCCAAGGAATCCAGTGCCCTCTTCTGGTCTCTGTGGGTATTTGTTTATATATACACACACACACACACTCTCTCTCTCTCTCTCTAAAAAATGTTTAACCTTAAAAAAAAAAAAAGTTCTTTATTACAGTCAAGTAAATAAACATACCCATCATCTTATGTGATATCCCTTTTAGTTTGCAATAAAACTGAAAATCTACTTTAGCAAAAAGATCCTAAATTTAACAGTGTTATTAACTATAGTTATAGTCTTAATGTTGTATAGTAGCTTACTGCATTTATTCATCCTACAATGTACTGTTTTCCATCCTGTGACCTGTTTCTTCCTCCCCTACTCACTCCTTACCAGTAACATATCTAGTCTTTTATCTTGCTCCCTAAGTGAAATTACAATAGAGTCCTGATATAGACTTGTTCAGCACAGACTTCTTTCTCATTAGGGAACATTTTGCATTTGGGGCAGGTCATTGTGGGAAGACTGCAGGATGTTCTATATCCCAGCTCCTCAGGTACAAAGTGCATGGAGCTAACCCATTCATTGTGACAACTGTAAAAATTCCACCACCCTACCTTACTCACTAGCCAAGATGACCTCCAAAGAGAAGAGCCATTTCTGCAAGGAGAAATATGATTCAGTTTTCTTTTCAGCAACAGCATAGACCCTAGACTGAGCTGAAATGAGGTTGCAGTGTTTTATAAATTGACCTCTGTGTTTTTCTCATCATTGTTGATCCAGGGATAGTACTCTATTGATTTCTGTTTATTAAAAAAGCTCTCTGATGCTATTCTTTATATATCTTGTCTCTCAATTTTATGTGTATGTGTTGCTTTGTGTTTGTTTTCCTAAATGTATTTTATTTCATTTGCATTGGTGTCTGCATATATGTCTGTGTGAGAATGTCAGATACCCTGGAACTGGAATTACAGACAGTTGTGAGCTGTCATGTGGTTTCTGGGAATTGAACCTGAGTCCTCTGGAAGAGCAGGCAATGCTCTTAACCTCTGAGCCATCTTCCCAGCCTGTTTATTTTGAGACAGGTCTTGTGCTGTAGCCTGAAACGTACTGTATATAGTTGAGACTGCTATTAAACTCATAGTCATTTTACCTCACCTTCCTGAGTTCTGGGGTTTCGGCATGTACATCACTCCTAGCTTATTTATGTGTTTAATTTTTAAAATGATCTCAGTGATTGAGCAGTACATGCTGGGCCTTCATATTATGGGGAGTCAAACTTCCTTGAATATATTCCTTCATTTCCATCCCTGGTTAGCTCTTCATGTAACTGGCATATTGTGTGTGTGTGTGTGTGTGTGTGTGTGTGTGTCTGTGTGTCTGTGCGTGCGCGCACCCATAGTGCATTCATGCATGAAGATATTTAACTTATGCGCAGTCATGTTTGCCTTTATACTGAATATCTCAGTATATGTGGATGGTTGGTTTTAAAAACAAAGGGTAGTTCTAAGTACTTTTTAAAATAAGATCTTTTAGAAACTCAATTATTTTATATTCGTATTATATCAGGCTCAAAATCAGTTTTTCAGCTGTCTCTTTTTCTTCTCCCAACCACTAACCAGACTGTTCTCTTCCTCCTATGATCAAACATCTGCAGTCCTTTGATGATATCTATTTGGATTGATACCATGTTGGTCCTGGCATGTGGGTCAGTACCAACATATCACAGGCCCTTGGGGCAAGAGCAAAACATGAACAAAAGAAAACTAGACTCATAATTCTTTAATTCTCAATGTATGTTTAGAAAATTTTAATGATTTTTTTTTTGGGGGGGAGAGGGAGTCTGAGACAGGATTTCTCTCTGTGGCTTTGGAGGCTGTCCTAGAGCTAGCTCTTGTAGCCCAGGCTGGTCTCAAACTCACAGAGATCCACCTGCCTCTGCCTCCCAAGTGCTGGGACTAAAGGTGTGTGTTTTAAGTTATTTTTAAAACAAAAATAGGGCTGGAACTAGGTATGGTAGCTCATGCCTGTAATCCCATGTAGCAAATTCCAGGACAGCCAGGGATACATAGTTCTCAAAACAAACATATCAACCAAAAACAAAACAACTAAACAAAACCCCACAACCTAATGAACTGGAGAAAGATGACTCAACAGTTAAGAGCAAATGTTGATTTTGTATAGGACCCAGATTTGGACCCTATATATAGTGGCTCTCACAGCTGCCACTCTAGTTCTAGGGAATCCAGTACTCTCTAATGGCCTCTTGAGGGCGCCAAGCATTCACATGATGCACTCTCTTGTGTAGAAGCAAAACACTTGCATACATGATAGAATTAGTAAGTCTTAAATATAAAAACTACAGAGCTAGGAAAATGGGTCAGTAGATAAAGCACTTGCTATACAAACATGAGGACTGGACCCATGTCAAGGCCAGGAAGGCATGGTAGCACTTTTGTAATCAAGCATGTGAGAGTCAGAGATGGAATCCTGGGAGCAAGATGGCTGTCTGGATTCAAATGAGAGATGCTGCCTCAGTATGTAAGGTGGAGAGCCATTGAGAAAGATATGTGATGTTAACCTCTAGCCTTCATACATACGTGCCCACTTGTGCACATACACATAAACCACACACATGCAAAAAATATTTACTAATTACATAAAATCATGAAACTCTACACCAATTTCACAAGTCATTAAGTATATGTATTGCCAGAAATTTAATCTATAGACACGTGATCCTCATTTTAGGCAGAATGCTAGGATTGTATTAACTTAAAAGTATGTGTGTGTGTGTGTGGGTGTGTGTGTGTGTGTGTGTGTGTGTGTGTGTGTGTGTGTGTGTGTGTGTGTGTGTGTGTTTATAAATTAAAATCTCCCTCTATCAAATATTTTGGCAGGGCCTTATGCATGGTAGGCAAGCATTCAACCAGTAAGCTACACTCCCAGCTCTAAAATAATTGTATTTAAAAATTATATATATACCTTAACTTAGAGTAAATGAAGCATTTCTTCATAAGTGTGGATAGTTGCTTATGAAAACATTGAAGAAAGTTAGGGATTTTTCAAATAAGTAATACCCTGACCTCTGTAGATCATTTTGATAAGAACCTTTGAAGTAATAGTAATTGAATCAGGGTAGGGCTATTTTCCCCACCAAAAAACATGAACTAGCTAGTAAAACTTGATTTTTTTTTTCTTTTCTTTTCTTTTTTTTTTTTTAACAATGCTAAATCACATTCTACAGTGAGCTGTGTCTAAAGCTGTTTACATAGTCTTGAAAATAACTGAATAGAAAATAGTTTCATTGAGTTTTTCTCCACTAGTCCAAATTTCTGAAAATTTAAATAGTCTGTATTATTTGTTGGTTCATCTGATTAAAAAAAGAGAGAGAATTCCCCCTCTCCTCTACTGAGATGACACTTGGTGGTGGGCAGTTTGCAGAAGAGGATGAGACAGGAGGATTATAAATTAAAAGTAAAATTCCAAGGGCTAGGGTGTACCTCATTGGCTGTACTTGGCTAGTAAGGCCCTGGGTTCAGTCTCTAGCACCAAAAACAAAGACACTTACATAAATTTTCCCTCACAAATTTCAAGGTTCTTTCTTGTGTATAAATACAGCATTGTCTGCATTGGTAGTAGTGAGCTTCAAGAAAGAAAATAGTCTAGGCCAGCTTGCTGTGCTAACTTGGTAATGTGAGTTCCAGGGATCTCAAAGGGGGAGAGAACTGATTCTCAAAACTGTCCTCTCACCCTGATACTTAACCACACACTAATGATGAAATAAAATTTCAAAGATTTCAAGTGTGCAACAGTTTGAATGATGGACGTTTATATTTATGGTTTTATGAATTATGTCTTTGGGTAACACTTTTTAAAATACAGGCTTTTAGGAAGTGTCCATTGGCTAGAGTGTAGCTCTGGAGTAGAGCGTTTGCTTAGCATGCATAAAGTTTTGAGTTTGACTCCTAGAACCATAAGGGAGGGGGAAGAGAGGAAGAAAGGGAATAAATGAGTGAATGTGGGGGAAGGAGGGACAGGAATATTTATTAGTCAAACCTTTCCTAAATCACATGTTTCCATACAGCTTACAGTATTTTTTCTATCCAGTTGAATGTCAAAGTAATGTGTTTTTTAAAGATTCTGGCACATTCAGGTCCATCTTATTTCTATTTCTATTCTGGGAATAGATTGAGTTGTAATATGGAACCAAAGTTTGAACATACTTCAGTATTAATAATATAACTACCAAACTTCTTCCTGTTACTGTTTTAGTTGTCTTTTATGTAGTGACAGAATCTGAGATTCTGCTCTCAGATCCTATTCTAATTGTGCTTTCATTGTTCATTTAATTTAACATATTTCCTTAATAACTGTTTTTTGGCTCTTTTCAGGTAAACAAAAATGTCAAATTTACTCCCCAGGAACTTTATGATTGTGTTTCTCAGACTGAGTATCGGTAAGCACACCTGTATGTAGATAAGGAGACATCTATAACAAAATTTTACCCTGTTTGCTATCACTGTGGGAGGGAGAAGCTTTCTCCCTATGGGGTGTGTGTGTGTGTGTGTGTGTGTGTGTGTGTGTGTGTGTGTGTGTGTGTGTGTGTGTGTCAGTGGCATGAATGTGCTCGTAGAGGCCAGCTGTCTTCTTCAGTCACTCTCCACTTTACTTTTGAGATGTGAGCTCTGGGGGTTCTGCCTATCTCTGCCTTTATAGCGTAAGGATTATAATGGCAGATGCTACTGTTCTGGCTTTTCACATAGAAGCTGGCAATTAGCATTCCGGTCCTCATGCTTTCATGGCAAGCACGATCCTGAAGTTGTCTCCCAAAAGAGCCCTTGTGCGATTCTTTTTTAACCATTATTGATACAAAATATTTCATATATGTAAAAAGCATGTGTTAATTTATCACCTATATAGTTTAAAGTGGTTTTCAAATTTTTGACCTCAAGATTCTTACATGTATGTATGCATGTATGGTCTTCTAAGACAAGGTGTTGCTTTATTGCCCAGACTAGTTTTGAACTTGTAAGAGCCACCAAGTCCTCTTGTCCCAGCCTCCCCAGAAGCTGGGACTGTGGACATATACCACCATCTATTTTTATAGATTATTTTATTCATGTGAGCCATATCTATCTGTTCTATGTGAACTTAGAACTTAAGAGTGTTAGGTAGGTGTGATGCATTCCTGTAGTCTCAGATGTTTGGAAGGCTGAAATATGAAGGTCACATATTTAACCCAGGTGTGGCAACTTAATAAGACTATCAGAGGAAGAAAGAAATACCTTTCTTTCATTTTAACTTGGACTCAGATAAATGGCTTTTATAGACCCCAGGGAAGAAACTTCTTGCAGTTAGGAAGTATCCAAAAATGAAATAGGTTGCTTCTCATGTTTGTGAGCAACCCATTACCAAGAGGTGAGTGCTCAAGAGAGATAACTCACTGGAGAAGCTGGAGAATAGAATTCAGAGGCTGGTTATTTGTCCAACAGGTGAGTCCACAGGAACTCCTATCACCACATCAACTGCACTGAGCAGCCTCCTGCACTGATAGCTTGCTGCAGGAAATAACTGAGTAGTTGTTGCCAGAACACTGACTCACAGGAAGGGAATGAGTTCAGCACCAGCAGGCTAAAGAGGAGAGGGAGCCCCTCCTAACTCTGAGGGAAGGGAAAGGGAGGAAAAGGAAAGATACAGAAATAGATTTGGTTACTGAGAGATACATTTGTTTTCAAATGTAGAGTAAATGACCAAGGGTAGGAATGTGGACCTGCCCTTTTTGTCTTATTTTAGAATTTATAAGAATACATTTTCATCTTTGTTCGTTAAACCTTGTGCAAGGCTTTTCTGAAAATATTTTATTTTTTGAGTACTGAAGAATTGGCAGCAAAATCACAATAATTTAAAGTATAGGAAGTAGACCTAGAAAAATTCAAGGCCAACATTTTTAAAAGTAATATTTTACTAATTCTTTGAGAATTTCATACAATGTATTTTAATCATATTCACCCCTTCCATCTCCCTACCCACCCAACTTCATGTGTTTCTCTTTCCCTCTCCCTCTCTTCCTTCTCTCAAGTCCAGTATGTATTGGCCAACTACTCTTTTTAGTGTGGGACCTTTCATGGAATGTAGAGGTCACACCATTAAAGAAATACTGGCTTTGCCTTTCCTGACAACTATCAAATGCCAACAGCTCTTCATGGAAGGGTGAGACCATGTGCCTAATATTTCCCTCCCTGCATACTTCGATTTTGTCTGGCTTGAGCTTGTGCAAGTCTTGTCTATGCTGTCACAATCTCTGAATTCATATGTTCATCTGCCCTGTTATGTATAAAAAAACACCATTTCTATGACATTGTCTACAGTCTCTGGCTCTTATAATTTTACCATTTTCTTCCTCTAAGATCCATGAGCTTTAAAGGGGAGGGTGTGATATAGATGTTCCGTTTAGAGCTGAGTACCTCCCAAGTCTTTTATTCTCTGCATCTTGACCATTATAGTTCTCTGTGTTGATCACCATCTCCTGTATTAAGGATCTTCTCTGATGGGAGTTGAGATAAACATTTATCTATAGTATAGCAATAGGTCATTATGATCCATTTTAATGTTGTATCTATTTAACAGAATTACTAATAGGTTTTCTGCAATGACCTATAGCCTATCAAGCCATAAGTTCTTGGCCTTATTAATAGTGCCAGGTGTGGGTCCATCTTCTGGAACAGGCCTTAAACCCAATCAGAATATGGTCACCCCCATAACATTCATGCCACTATTGTACCAGTGGGTATATCTTGCCAGGCAAGTCATTATTGTGGCTCAAAAAGGCTCAGTGAAATTGATACTTCCTCTTCTCCTCTGGTAATGTGCCTAGCACTTTCCAGCCTTGTAAAAGCCAGCCAGTTGGATGAAGCTTCTAGGCCAGTACCTACTTGATGCCTCCATGTTTATGACTCAATTATGTAGTGTTTCTAGCAATAGGATCTTACTGTCAAGTTCTGGATGGTAATCAAGAACAGTGCCAGTAGACTATAATGTCTGGGGGTCTATTGAATCCCATTGGCTAACAACTTAAAAAGAAATAATCCATTCCTAATAGTGGGTATTTATTTGGTAGCTCAAAGTATCTAGTTTGGATGTTATGCTCTCATTATCAGGATAACTCCATTTAAATCCCTTTTACATGTATATATGTATGTGTGTATATAATCTTAGGAAGCTTCCACTGTAGTAGATTTCCATATGGCTTTTTAAAAAGTTGTTTAGTATTAATTAATCCACTCCATATTCTCTCTGTCCTTCCCTCCCATCCTCCACCCACAAATTGGGCTTTAGTCAGTCTCTGAGAAACCACACATCCTCAGGAAGTAGGGCTGCTCATATATGGTGTATTTATTTTTGGTTGATTCTCCTTCCATTCATGGAACCCTGAGTTTCAGCTCTTTTTCCCTTAGTACCCTACACAAGGGAGCCATCATGTAGGAGCAGAGATAGCTATAGTCCTCTCCAACACTGTGAACATGGCTCTGAGACATTCTAGAAACAAAGGAAGTAACCAATTTTTTTTCTTTGTTTTGTTTTGGTTTTGGTTTTTGAAGACAGGGTTTCTCTGTGTAACAGCCCTGGTTGTACTGGAGCTCATTTTGTAGACCTGGCTGGCCTCTACCTGCTGAGTGCTGGGGTTAAAGGCATGTGCCACCATACCTGGGTTAAGTAATGACATTCATGGTGTAATGTAGAGAACAAAACTTTCTTGAATACCTAACATGCCAGAGATTGTACTAGATAACTGAATCTTCTTCCTGAATTTACAGAGACCATCTCTGAGATAGAAATGAGGAAATAAAATGCTTTGCTGCTCTAAAACTAGAGGTCTCATAATTTATAGGCCCCTGTTAGCTTTTGACATGTCAATTAGATTTATCTCAGATTCTTTTAAGATTTATTTATTTATTATTTATAGTGTTCTGTCTACATGTATGCCTGCATGCCTGAAGAAGGCATCAGATCTCATTATAGGTGGTTGTGAGCTGCTCTGTGGTTACTGGGAATTCAGCTCAGGACCTCTGAAAGAGCAGTCAGTGCTCTTAACCTCTGAACCATCTCTTCAGCCCCCTCATTTCAGGTTTTTGTTTGTTTTTTTTTTTTTTTTGGTTTTTTTTTTTTTCCTTTTTTAAAGTAAATTAGAGCTGGAAAGATGGCTCAAAGTACTCACTGGTCTTTTAGAGGACCTGATTTTTGTTTCCAGAATTTAAATTGGGTGACTTAACAACCACCTGTTAACTCCATCAGTATCCTCCTCTGGCCTTTGGACTCCCACATGGATAAACATATACACAGCAGGTTTTGGGCCACCAACCAGCTCCCAAATCATGACATGGAGACTTATTAATTATGAATACTTGACCTTAGCTTATGCTTGTCCCACTAGCTTATAACTTAACCTTCATCTACATTTTTGTCTTGTGGCTTTTTACCTTTCTTTCCTTTTGTATATCTTACTTTTACCACTTCTTTTGTCTGGCTGGCAGGCAGCTGCCAGGCTTCTGACCCTGAGCATGTCCTTTTCCCTCAATATTTACTACTACTACTACTACTACTACTACTACTACTACTACTACTACTACTACTCTACTACTACTTCTTCTTACTTATTCCTCTGCCAGCTCACCCTGCCTATCCTTTCTCTGCCTAGCTAATGGAGGTTCAGCTCTTTATTAGACCAAGCAGGTGCCTCAGGCAGGCAAGGTGAAACAGCAACACATCTTTACAATTAAATAATTAAATAAATGCATCAGAAACAAATGTAACACATCTTTACCCAGTTAAACAAATATTCCATAACACAATGTAAAAATAAATCTTTTTTTAAAGTAATAATTTAAAAAATATGATGTATGCATAAAGTATATTAGGCATGACTTCCTGTTTTTGCACTTTTTGTTTGTTTATTTGTTTGTTTATTTTGAGACAGGATCTCACTATGTAGCCTTTGCTGGCCTAGAGTTCACTAAAACCAGACTGGCCTCAAAGTCAAATAGATCAACTGGTCTCTGCCTCTGCCTCTCAAGTGCTGGGATTAAAGGTATGTGTCACCACTCCTGGCATATCCTACCTTTGGTTTAGAGCTATGAATATTCATTTAATTGATAGATGCCTTATACCAGTGGTTTTATTATTTGGGATTACAGAGTATATTGGTCAGAGGACAGTTTGCTAGAGTTGGTTCTCTTTTAATACCATGTGGGTTCTAGAGACCACTCAGGTCATCAGGCTTAGCAACCAGCACCTTTACCCATTGAGCCATCATGTTGGCCCACCAGCAGCCTTTTTAAGAGTGGTAGCATGGCCCTTCAATTTTTCTGGTGTTTGTTCCTACAGGAAGTGAACTCTACAGTTTTACCTTTCTTTTACCCTCCAAATGAAGTAGATACAGTGTAGCCATCTGTCTTGCAGTGTCATGTACTCACTTATGACATCTAAATATAAGCTAGGAGAAGTCCTTCAGAGAGTAAGGTAGACAATTAGGCTGTTCAACTTAACATTCTGCTAAAACATTCAGGTTTGTTTATTTACAGAAGTTTGTTATGGGAATTCTTTATTTTTGAATTCTAGGAATTACAGCTAGAAATCTTCTCAGATGGGTATTTAAGAAACTGTGCTCTTTGCTAAGAAGAACATTTTCTCTGAAATTGTCATATCACATTAAGAATATTGGCTGGTTGAACACTTGTCTTACATGTATAAAGTCTAGGTTTAATCATTAGTACTGTCAAATAAAAAGAATTTTTAATATATTCAGGGGAAATGGACATAGTTAAAATATTTCTGCATTTTCATATCCATTGTAACATCAGTTTTAGTAGCCAAGATAGGAAAGAAATCTAAATGCCTACCAGCTAATGAACAGATAAAGGAAAATCCTCTGTAGAATAGTTTTGCCTTTGAAAAGAAGGAAGTCCTGTTGTTGGAAACATATGGATGAGCTTGGGCACCGTTATGTTAAGTGTCTTATGATAGCAGAAAAACATACATTGTATGAACTTACTTTTGTGCAGAATCAAAGTAGTGGATTCCAGAAACAGTTGGAATGGTGGGCACCAGGGTAGTGGTTAAAGATTAGGTGGATGTTAATTAAAGGACACAAAATTTCAGTTATTTTAGGGACATGATATATATTAAATACATATTTCAAACCATACTGTATACAGTAAATATCTACAATTCTTATTTTTGTTGTGTGTGTTTTTGAGTTTGTTTTGTTTTGTGTTTTGGGAGATAGCTCATTTTTGTGTGGGAGACTAGCCTAGCCTTGAATTTGAGGATTTTCCTGCTTTAGCCTTTCATTAGCCACCACATCCAGCTAAATAACTATTTTTTTTTAATCTGAGAAGTGTGTGTGTGTGTGTGTGTGTGTGTGTGTGTGTGTGTGTGTGTGTGTGTGTGTGGAGGGGGGAAGGGAGGGAGGGAGGGAGGGAAGGAAGGAAAAGGAAGGAAGGAAGGAAGGAAGGAAGGAAGGAAGGAAGGAAGGAAGGAAGGGGAGAGGTGAAGGTAGAGGACAATTTGGATAATCGCTTCTTTCCTTTTACTGTGTGGGTCCAGGGATCAAATGTAGGTGATGGGCTGGAGAGATGGCACAGAGGTTAAGAGGTTCATATTGCTTTTGGAAAGGACTAGAGTTCAGTTGCCAGCTCTCAATTTGGGCAACTGACAACCACCTTTAACTCCACTCCCAGATGATCTCACACACTCTTCTGGCTTCTGTGGGCACCACATTCTTATGCATAAGCCCACACATAGACATACATGTATATATACAATTATGAATAAATATTTGTTGAGACAGGGTATATAGCCCTGGCTAGACTGGAACTCTCACTACATAGACAAGGTTGCCTGAAATTCAGATACCTGCCTGCCCCTGGAGTCCTGGAAATTTTTACTGTACTCTGATTTACTCCTTTTATTTACCCTAGGGAAAAATTAACCATTGGATGCCGCCAACTGATTGAGATGGAGTATACCATGCAACAGTGCAATGCATCTGTCTATATGGAGGCCAAAAACAGAGGCTGGTGTGAAGACATGTTCAACAACAGGACTTAAGTTCTTGGGGGGAATGACATCTGTCATCATGAGTAACACACCAACTTTCAAACTGGTTGCTTTTTTGAACCAAACCTAGGATAATTACAAAAAAAATCTTTCATAGATACAAAAAAAAAAAATGTTTTATTGACAATCTCATTGAATCCGCTGTAGGATAAACTGTAGACCCAGCTCTTCTGGAGTTGCCAATACTTCCTACCTCTAAGGAGAAGAAAGCCATCATCTTAGTGTTCCTGAGGCAGGAATCACTGTGACATGATGGCAGCCCACAGCCTTAGTATCTCTCCTAACTCTGAATGTGGGCATATGACCAGACACTGCCAAGCCCTAAGACTTAAGACATGACCATGCTACTACATTCCATTAATGGGTTGCTTTCATGAACAAACTATCATTTATATAAAACTGATGGGAAAAACCACCGCCTCCTTCAGGGATATGAAACAGAATTTTGATCTAGCACCTTCTCCTCTGTAGCTGCTTTGGGAGTTATGTCATTTTTCTGTGTGTTTCCAGTGGGAAGAACCCCTCTGAGGTTTTCCCTTAATATGAAGCAGTGTGGATTTGGGGAATTCATTACATGGCAGTGGCTGCTGTTTGCCCCTACCTAAGACTTAGTTACACATTACGTTGGAAATTCTTGTTTACTGGAGTGTATTAAGCTTTTGTTAATATATTAGGTTAAATCAAATTTGATATTCTATAATAAATGTTTATTTTTAAATAGCAGTAAATAACTTATTTTAATAATATTTGCTTTTCAGTTTACTTCCAAATACTTTCTGAAAAGAGTATAAGGTGTGATTATAAAAGTGAGTCTTTCCATTAACAGGAATTGATTCTCAATATGCCGTAGTAATTGGTGCAAGATCTGCTCAGCAGTGTGTTTGCAAGATGTGAGAACCCACATGTTAAAGTTTGTAGACAGAGGAGTGTCCCAGCAGGACCATGAGCCTCTAGATGGCTAGAAGCATCAGCATGTGAGGGAGTCTTCCTCCTTTTTTAATCTAGAGTATTGCTACATAGCCCTGGTTAGCCTGAGATGTCAGTTTGACATTGAACTTGTGACAATTTTCCTGCTTTGGTCTCCACAAGGCTAGCATGCACTACTGTGTTGATCCTGCTTGTCATGAAAGCATGAGGACCTGAATACTGATTCCTAACTTCCACATAAAAAGCCAGCACAGCAGCATCTGCCTATAATCATCTGCTATAGAGGCAGAGACAGGCAGAGTTCACTGGCCAGACACCATCTCAAAAGTAAGGTGGAGAGTAATTGAGTCACTTCTTGAGAAAGGTTCCCTCAGTGAACCTTAATCTCACTACCTCAAGATAAGACTGGCCAGCAAGACTCAGAGATCCTTCTGCCTATTTCTCCTGCATTAACATTACAGATATGCACTATTGGCTTTCTCACCGAGGTACTGGGTACCACACACTTCTTAATGCTGTACATAGAGTGTTAAATCCCTTAGGAAAGACAACATTTGAGGGTTCTTTGACTCCAAAAGAATGTCTTTATGGGGCACATTCCAAGATCTAACAGAGACTTGAGTTTTTTAAGAGGCTAATTACCCATAGAGCATAGCATAGAGCTTCCGAGTCTTAAGTAGTCAGTTTGTCAACACTGACTAAAACAGCTCATTGAATTAAACACAGGATAGTGTAATTCCCTCTTGCATGGAGGTTTAGACACTCTAGTGGGTTGATTAGTAAATGATCCTAAGAGCAGTAAAAATAAAGGGTGGCCAGCTTGTCCAGTCTCTGGATCATAAGTGCTATGAGTAGCACTTCATAGCGTACAGATTTGTCTGAATACTTGGTAGAGAAGGACATTCATTCCAGCCTATCATGATGATTCAAGGCTGAACAGCACTCCACCAGAGAAGTGGACCAGGAAGTTGTCCCATTGGGAGTGTCAACACTATGACCTGGGCTGAGAGTTGACCAAGACACCATATAAACAGAGATAGACTCAAGAAAGCTGCTCCATTGAGATGACATTCACAATATTGAGAAAGTATTGCTCAGGTCTGCCTGTGATGGTCTCCTCTGAAATTATCAAAGACCTACCATGTCAAGGTGAAACAGCTCTCTGTGAAGTTCAATCTGCAGTCACAATTATCCAAATCTTGTGAAAGTCTTAGTGAAGTGTTATATACTTTAATTCTTTAGTTTTCCTTGTGCCCCCAAAGTAGTGTCAGGGACCTACCAAACCAGAATATCCTCTCCTAGGAAGGAAATAGAACCATTTTTGTAAAATTAGCTTGGAACAATTCATAAAATGGGACCAAATGCTTAAACATGGAATTTTCAATAATATTTATATTTTGTGTATATAATAACTATTTTGCCTGTATGTGTGTGTGCCAGGTATGTGTATGGTGCCCATAGAAACCAGAAGAGGGCAGTGTATATCCTGGAACTGTACTTAAAGTTGTGAGCCAATATATGGGTACTAAGAATCAAACCTGGGGCCTCTGTAAAAGCAGTAGGTACTCTTAACCTCTGAGCCATCTCTTCAGTGTAGAATTTTATTTGAGGCAGGGTTAGGTGTTTGGTAAAAGATGGCTATGCTGACTTGAGGACCAGAATATGACACCCAGCACCCAGGTAAGAAAGCCAGTAATGGTGCAAACCTGTAATCCCAGTACAGGGGAAGCAGACAAGAGAATCCTTGAGGCATACAGGACAGTTTAGCTGAGTCATGATCTTAAGATTCACTGAGGGACCTTGTCTCAGGAAGTAGCAGGAATACAGTCCATGTTGACCTCTGTTCTACACTCACACATCCATGGAGTTCAGGTGTGGTGGCTCACCTGTTATCCAGTATTGAAAATGAAAGTGTAAGAAGATTGCCACAAGTTTGAGACCAGCCTGGTCTGCATAGTTATTTCCAGAAGCTAGCCACAGCTATAAACCAAGACTGATGGCTCACAACCACCTATAACTTAGGTTCCAGGGCATGGAACCCCACTTTTAGCTTCTGGCTGGTGTGCATCTGGCACTCAGGCATACAGACAGACAAAACATTCCTATGCATAAAATTGAAAAATAAAAACCACAAAAATATCCATGAAGCTGTGTGTGGCACAACTAATTCCAGTGCTCAGGAAGCTGAGGTAAGATTGCTATTAGTTCTAGGCTAGTTTGGGCTACATGAAAGGCACTCAAATCTCAACTACTCCGTCCTTCTCCACTTGGCTGGGATTACAGGCTTGTAGAACAATACTGGGTTTGTAGAGTACTAAGAATGGCGTGCAGGTCCTCCTGCTTGCTAAGCAGGCATTCTACCAACTTAACTACACTGTAGCCCCAAATTCCAGTTTTAACATTATTATTTTTTGAGTTTTAATATCAAGCATCTACAACTCAACTGTAAGCTAATGCATATGAGCTAAACTATCAACTCAGTCCAGATGTTTCCAAGATGAGAGTAACCAGTTCCCTAGTGAGGTTAAAATACAGATTTGTCCTACACTTCTTCTAAGCCTACTTGAACCACTTTATGGGTTAAACTAGAAAAAAAAAATTTCCCTTGTAGAATTCTGTGTGCTTTATTGAATATATAACTATGTAATCACCAGTTCATTCATGTCAGAAGCCACATCACCCCTACAAATTCTTGAGACCTGTGGTTTACTCCCATCCCTACCTTTGGGTTTATACAGGATGTCTGCTGTTTCTTCTGTTCTGCCTTTTCCAGAATGCTACAGAATTGGAACCTTTTGTATTATGCTTTCTACTTGTGTATGTGGGTAAGTGCCTATGTGGAAGCTAAAGCTTCATGTGGGGATAGTTTTCTCACTTGTTGTTCCACCTTACTTAAATATGAAAATTGGTTGATCTTAGAGATGGCCACAGTACTCTGGATGTTCCAATAGGTGAGGGGCTTTTAGAAAACATCTGTGGTCAGGCTCTGCTGTGTCTAAATAGATTAAGCAAGCTGTGTCTGTATTGAATGTTCCATCAAAATGAAAAGCCTGAATGACATCACAGCAAAGGAAATGTCCAACCTCATGAATTTACTTGCTGAAAATGGTCACCTAAGCAACACCCAGCAAGCCATTTCTTCTTTTTCCACCATCATGAGTGTTTATTGTGTAGAAATACCTTGTACAATGACCACTGCATCTAGTTGAAGACTGTCCTCCAGAGCTTTCCTAAGCAATGAAACTGGGGTTAAGATTGTCCTGCCAAAGATGGGCTGAATGATTGTATTGGGGGAAAATTAGATTGATATGTCTGCAAAAGCTAAGATTAACAAGCTCAGCCAGTCTATGCTAGATGCTCTCAAAAGTTCAGTCTTCTGCCAGTGGCGGAAGTTCTCTCACTTTATTCAGTCATTAAGATTCCTGAATAGACAGCATTAAGTTTATTGTCCTTTAAAAGCAATGGAAGATTT
Source organism: Cricetiscus sungorus (assembly GCA_030556225.1). Lineage (NCBI taxonomy): Eukaryota > Metazoa > Chordata > Mammalia > Rodentia > Cricetidae > Cricetiscus > Cricetiscus sungorus. The sequence goes on from JANBXA010000730.1 coordinate 38,879,590, forward strand.
TCATCATTATAGTGCCCCCCTTGTTTCAAGATTAAAAGCCCCGTGGGCTGGAGAAGGGGACTCATCACAAATTTGCATGTCATCATTGTATAGGGCTATGCTAATCTATGTATGGCTCCAATTTTAGTATTGTTTTCAAAGCCGTGGCAGATTTTTACTTCTCAATGCTTGCAATCTATCAGTGCCTGCAGTATTCTAGAGTATACCATTAGCCAGTTGGTAGGCTACTGCAGCTTTCAGTTTGGGGAGCTCTAATCCCATATAGTTTTGAGTGTGAATGAATCTAATTTTATTTTTATAAATAGCCACCAATGCAACTGCTTTATCCCAAGCAACTGCACTTTTTTTTCCCAAGACAGGGTTTCTCTATGTAGCTTTGGAGCCTGTCTTGGAACTCACTCTAGACTAGGCTGGCCTCAAACTCACAAAGATCTTCCTACCTCTGCCTTCTAAGTGCTGGGATTAAAGGCATGCACCACCATAGCTCAGCAAATGCACTTTTCAAAGTGCCTACATGATCTTGCATTTCCTCCTGAATGCAAGTGTAACTTCACTTTCTTTTTTTTTTTTTTTTTTGTAGTTTTGGAGCCTATTCTGGAACTCGTTTTGTAGACCATGCTAACAACTTTGGTATTTTAATACATCTGTATCATTATCAGTAAGGTATAGATTGTTAGCAGTAGAATTCAGGGTCACAGGTAGAATATTTGTCTGCCCTGTGTGAGACCCTTAACAGTCTCAAGTACAGGCAAAATGCTGTTTTTTGTTTGTTTTCCTTAGATAAATTCTATGTAGCCCTGGCTGGCCTGGAACTCACTGTGTATATAATAGGCTGCCTCTGCCTCTCCAATGCTGGGACTACACGTTCAAGCCACTGTAAACCAATTATTTTATTGGCCACTGTGCAAATATGTCACTATGTCATTTTAACTTCTGATAAACTTTATCCCACCCACACTGAACTTTATAAGGGTGGATTTGCTGTTTTGATTTTCCTATTGTGACTCACTTATTCGCTGTACGCTTCGTTCCCCTTCTTGTATGTTAAAACTCAACTCCTTCAGATTCCCCCCCCTTTGTTGAAGTGAAACAAAAAAGTAAAGAATACTATAGAGATTTTGCGGTGACTTGGGTGCCTAAGGCAACCCTGCAACTATGGGATTTTTCTACCTGGACCCTTTATTCTCTGCCTCCTTCTAGAGATGTTAAAGGTTAGATTAAAAACACTTGACTAGTTAATGAGGACTCTTGCATTCTACCACATCCTTCCCTAACATAATTATCTTTTTAGAGAACCATAAACACTGAGCCATGGCAAGCTACAACACTACACTAAGTCATAATAAACAAAAATTCAGTTGGGTGTGGGGACTGCATGCCCTCAATCCTAATATTTGGGAGGTAGTAACAGTAGAATCTGTTAGAGCCAACGTGGTCTACATAGCAAGTTCCAGACCAGCTAGTGCTACATTATGAGATCCTGTCTTTAAAAAAGAAAGGAAACCCATGCCTTGAGTACAGGAAAATATTTTCTTGAAGTTTTAAGGTTTTATTTTTTTTATTATTACATTTTGTGTACAATTGGTCAAAATGTGTAGAATGGGGTTGGAGATAAGGCCAGCTCTCAATACCCACATGGTGACCCACAACCATCCCTATATAATTCTAATTCCAGGTGATGGGACACCCTTTTGACTTCTGTGGGTACTGCACACTCATACACACACGCAAAAAAAAATACCTTAAAAATAAAAAAGGTATGGTGTCATTAAGCATGGTGACATGCACTTAATCCCAGTACTCAAGGCAGAGGCAGGCAGATCTCTTGAGTTCAAGACCAGCCTGGACTATATAGTAAGTTCCAGGCTAACTAGAGGTACATTTTTTAAAAGAAAAATGTGGCATTGCCAATAGTATTTTAAAATAGTTTCAAACCACATAAAGTGAACCCTAATTTTTAAAAAGTATGCAGGCAATGCCATCTTCTTACCTGAAGAAAATATAACTTTTAGATGTAGATAAACCCTAATTGGTTGCTGAGCACTGTCTGTAGGTTGTTTTGAAGTAGGTTATTACTGCCTTTTAAAAAAAAAAAAAAGATTTATTATGTATACAGTGTTCTACCTTCATGTATACTTGAATACCAAAGAGGGTATCAGATCTCATTATAGATGATTGTGAGCCACAATGTGGTGGCTGGGAATTGAAGTCAGGACCTCTGAAAGGGCAGTCAGTACTAAACTGGAGCCATCTGTCCAGCCCCTATTGCTGCTTCTTTAGAAGCATTCCTTTAGGCAACAAATTTTGTTTTGTCACCAACAGTGAATTTAGGCAAACTTTCATATCAAGTATTCTCACATAATTTATATGAAGCACATGACTTCTGCAATGAGAAGGAGTTTTTAAGATCCCCAATTCAAACTTTATTTCATGGCTAATCAGAATACAGGTCTGTATGGAAAATAATCATTAGGTGAGGTGATATATTGTTTATGACTTATTAAAGCCACTGGAGATCAAAATAGCAAAGCAATCATACTAGTTAGCTATAGAAGCCAGGCAGTGATGGTACACACCTTTAATACCAGCACTAGGAAGGCATAAAAGGCAAAGGGTCTCATGTGAGGATTCATTCTCTAGCCACATTGAGGATAGGAACGCAGTGAAGTCTCTAGCCATGTTGAGAAGAGCATAGCAGTCTGAGTGAATCTGAGCAGTGAAGTCAGGAGCAGTCTAAGGATGGCCCCTTTGGTCTGAGGTAGAGATAAGAGCTAGTGGCTGGCTGTTTTGCTTATCTGACCCTCAGCTTGAACCCTAAATATCAGTCTCTGCTTTTTATTTATTGTACTATAATTAGGCCATATCAAATCTGCTAACTTGCCAAACTACTTTAATACAAAACCAAACCAGGAAAATAATTACATAGCAGGTGAACTGAGTTTCTTTTTTGGTAGTTGTATGTCACAGAAAGGAGGTAGCAAAGGACCTGCCAAACAGTTAAAGAAAATATACCCACCCCATGAGCCCCTTGCAGTCATCTTATGCCAGCTGGCTGATTGGGTTTTTATAAAAGACAAACCTCATATTATCCCTTACCTCAGATCTTGCAAGTGAGTATTTTCTACTAATACTATAAGCTCATCTTTACTGGGAGACACCGACATTGTAAGTAATGGATTGAGTAACATTTGGACATTAATCCCACAGAATTTACTGCAAAGTACCTTTAATGTGTTTGCACCTGCAGCAAGCATTAGAATTTGCTCACTTGGGTACCATATGTTAGGTGTGTAGCACTACACACCAGACATCAAGTCATCCCAACCGGTATTAATAATCCAGGTAAATAGCTGAACAAAACAGTTCTGGAAAAGGATGCATTCACAAACCCAATAGTTTAATTTTTTTCAATCAAAGGCTTCCACTTACAATTGTTTTGTTAATGATAAATAAAGACAGGTTAAACATCCTACTCTGAATCAGCCAAGTAACTATCAAACCCAGGTTTGAATTATTACCATGTTACTGTTCAACTCCATCCAAATAAACATTGATACTGCATTCTCAAATAGAAAGGAAAAGTACAGCTGTGGCAAATAAGTTTGCATTCTGAGCATTTAGAAGAATCACCCTGCTCTGCATCCTTTCCAACTGCCACTCTGCTTTCATAACTCAAATCTGTCACATTTTACTTCAACAGACAAAGCACTCTGCTGAGAATATAAAAAGTTATAAAAATGTAATCATAAAAGACTAAATATTGGTAGGCATGTCAACTTTCTTTTAAAAAAAAACAAAAATAGTCATTGTTATCTATTTAAATAAGTATCTTGTTATAGAGTGTTCCAGTTATTGAAAAAGGGCCCTTAAAAAACCCAACTGCCTACATTGAAACCCTACCCTTCTTGCCCCTTAAGGCAACCAAAGGGAAGAGTCATTTAATGTGCAAATCGGCAAAACAAATGTGGAGGAGCAGGGACTTGAAATGATGTTCCCAATCAATTCATGGTTTATTCTTTTACAGTACCAACCTTCAAAAAGTAACCAGACACCGTAAGAATACATAAACAGACCTTCATCTTTGCATTCCTTTCCAAACACAAAAAGTATGTACAGCATGTTTAATAATATGCAATATGCAAAAGCTTTGTGTTGCTGTTAGCAACATCTACCCTACCCACCCTCCTTATTCACAAGTGTACCTCTACTAAACACAATTACATCACTAAGCCTGTTAGTTTGGGGGGTCTTAAATTTGTTAAAACTGGAAAATTTTTGTGTAAGGGCTCCACTCATTTGATTCAAGGTTATAGACTTCCACCGTATTCAGAAATTCATTGCCGTCAAATCCTCCCACTGCATAAATTGTGTTCCCTACAGTTGTAATCCCAGCATTGCTTCTTGGTGAAGTCATATTTCCCATCATCTTCCATTCATTTCTAGTTGGATCATACATCTCCATACAACTGATGGCATGAGAGCCATCAAAGCCACCACCTACAAACAGTTTTCCTAAAAAAGAAAACAGGACTGTTAGTTTAAAGAGGTTCAGAGAGAAAAAAAAAAAAACCATAAAAAACCTCAGGTTTATGTAGAATTTTTTAAAAAAGTTTTAATTAAATACTCCTGTAGGTATTTAACTTATTTGTAACTTGCAATGTCACTATTTAGGAAACTAAGTTGAGGGCTACCAGAAAGAGGTCAGCCTGGGCTACAGTGATGTTTTTGTCTTACAAAAACAATGAAAAGGTCTGTGTAACTGTGACAAGGATACTGGAAGGATAACATAGCTCTAAGATGAATTAAGTGGACAATAATCCATTCCTACAGAAACTTATGCAACTGCAGGAATAAAAGGGCAGAAATGGAACCATCTTAAGTACATCACTCACAAATCTCTGGCAATTACTATTGTGACTATCTCACAGTTGAAAAAGAGAGACATAAAGGAAGTAGAAAACTTGCCTAAAGATATGAGTGACTAACAAGCATAGTTCTGTATATTCAAAGTTGTTACAGAGGGGCTGGGATATCATTCATTCATACATACATGTCAGTGAGGCCCTGGTTTAAACCAGCACCACAAAAAGTTACAGAAAAGAGACTAGATGACTGAACTTCTACTAGAGTTTTCATCTGCATACAACTTTTGGTATGGATTTCACTTCCAGAAACACTTATGACTACTTTCAAGTTCAATAGTTAGATATAAAATTCAGCAATAAACTATTAGTGGGGGAAACCTACTAATTCTCAGATTCATTACTTTCTCTATCACTTTGCCAGTTTGCATGTATGCAGCTGTAACTACAGTGATAAGATAAACCAATAAATAAATAAATAAATAAATAAATAAATAAATAAATAAATGTTGAGGGTTCTGGGTCAGGAGAAGCTAACTATTATGTCAACATACTTAATGCTCTATTAGCTGAGCCACATCCTGGTAAGATGCAGCTTTGTTCCAAAAGATGTTAACTTCTTATATAGACAGTAAAATAATAAAGATTATGTGAAAGGACATGGTCTACAATATAAAACTTATTATTTTGGAGAGATTTATTATGCTTTTAAATAAAATTCTTAAAATTACTATCCTTTAAAAAAAAAAAAAGTCAGCTCAAAATCCAAGGCTGAGTTACAGATACAGCTCACAGAGGGAAATTTGGAACTTGGTTAAGAATACCCATCAAGAGATGGGTAAATGAATACATTTAAGGTACATATCAGGGACTTAGGGGAAACAACCTTAATCCTTAATTCCTTTGGATTTAAGGATTAAAGACAGATGCATCTGAATTAAAAAAAAAATTGTGTGTATGATATGGGTTCATGCTACAGAACACATGTGGAGGTCAGAGGACAACTATGTGGTGCCATTTCTCCTTCCATCTTTACATGGGTTCTGGGGAATCCAACTCAGGGTTTTTGCAGTAAAGCAGGCAATTCAACCTGCTAAGCCATTTCACCAGTCCCTGCAATCCATACGGAAGCGTGTAATTGAACTTTCTTGGAATTTTGGAACTAATGCTTGACACCTCATACTATTTACCTCTTCAAATCTGGATACTCACCATCAAGAACAGCAACTCCAGCTCCTCGCCTAGCCACATTCATGGGTGCAATTAAAGTCCAGGTGTTATTTTCAGGATTATATCGTTCTACTGTATTCAGACAATTCCAAGATTCTGCACCTCCAATTATATACAAATAACCACCAAGTTCACAAACTGCAGACTGGTGTCTGCCTATAAAGAAAGACAAACCAGGACTATTACCAAAGCTCTCAAAACTGTAAGTATATAATATATTAATTCAAGGCCAGCCAGTTTGTCTACAAAGTTCCAAGCTAGCCAGGAATACACAGCAAAACCCTAACCCCCTAAACAAAACAAAAAGACCAACTTACGAATGTTAAGAGGAGCACAGCTTGTCCATGACTTTGATACAGGATCAAATACATCACAATTTTTCAAGCCTTTTTGACCATATGGATCAGAGCCACCAACGATGTATAATTTCCCATCCAGAGCACACACTCCTAGGACAATGAAGTAAGTACATGTTAATAACTTAATCACCAGGACTAAACACTGGCTGTCTCAGAAGAGAAGTGCTATTACCTGCATTACAACGGTTAGTTCTCAACTCTGGAACAGGGGTCCAGTCATCAATGCTTGGATCATACATTTCTCCACAACTTAGGTCATCTGAGTGTCCATTTGATCCACCCACCACATAGAGCTGTCCCTATGTCAAAAGTTATGTCAAAAGTAGTGAGAATTTCCCCTGGAAAGTTTTAAGAAATAAAAAAAGCTAAAAGGGTTGTTTTTATAGCACACTATGCTTACCATTAGCACAGCCATTTGAAAGCGAGCTCTTGGTGTCCTCATGGGAGCAAGGAAGGACCAATGATCTGTATGTGGATCATAACATTCAACTGTTCGAAGACATTCCTCTCTGTTATAACCACCTTGTAAAATAATCATAAAAGTTTGCTTAAAATGTGAAAGGGATCAGAATGGCTATATCTCCCCCTAGAGGCAGTAGACATCTTACTATGTCTTCCGGGTTGGTCTTCATAGTTGTGATCCTCTTATTTTATCTCCCAAGTGCTAAAGTTAAAATCCATGTGTCACTAGGCCCCACCAGGATGTCTTTAACTAAACATTCCTAATAGTCAAGGAGTAACATTATCTATGTGAGCAAACTGCTTACTCTGGTTTGAAAATTAGGAAGTTTATTTATTCTGTAGTTTAACATATGAGTGTACTACAGCACTTGGCCTAGCAAGCACTGAGGCCTGGGTTCAAGCCCTAGCATACCACCCCCATTTAATTTAAAACAGACACTGACCCCCTCTAGTCAAAGTAAGGCATATTCAATAGCAAAGTTATTTATGCCCTGAAATAAATAAAGCATATTGAGTCCTCTTGCTCCAAATCTACATGCCACAAGTCAATATAAATTCTTATCTTCAGGCCTGTCTGTCACACGCATCGTTCCGCTCTTACCTGCAGCTATGAGTTTGCCATTCATCTCTGCTGTTCCTAGCCCAGACCGCGCATAATGCATGGGAGACATGGGCTTTTCTAGAAGTTCATCTGGCTGCATCTCAAAGCTTAAACTCTTGCTCAGTTTTGGAGTACTTGTTGGTGAGCTCTGTGGACTGTTCCGCCCGTGAAGGAAAATGACACAGAATGTACCATCCAACACAGCCAGGCATAAGTAAGTGTTATCTGTGAACACAAAGCTATGTATTTACCATGGAACTATTAATATTTGGGGTGGGTAGAGGATTCTGAATTGTATTCCAGTCTCCAGATTGGAACATTCTGCTATGGTTTTCCAAATAACATTGCTGAGTTTTTCCTTACTCAATCTCAAAGTGGTAAAGTGACAACTATCTATACAAATAGACAAACTGAAGACAAACTTACTTGAAGTCTTTTCTGAAGCAACGATTTTCCACTCATGCTTAGGACTTTGCATTGAAGCATTTGGAGAAGAGAGACATCCAGTGGAACTGCCACTTATCTGCTTATGGCCATTCTCACGGGGTGGCTTTTTCTGCAAAATCAAAAGGCAGCTACAGACACCTAGCCAGACAGCATTCCTGCTGTACCTTTGTTCCTGAGCTATTGTGCAATATTGCCGATACACTGAGCGCCTTCCACCTACACAGCACACTCACAGCACAATAAACTGAACACAAACCAACACTTTCCAACCGACAAATTCCTGCCACACTTATACTACCACTTAAAAATGAAACAGCTACATCTACACAACTGGCTGCTCAGAAAATGATCAACTTAAACAATTCAAGAAACATGTTACAGACTGGCCATCAGAACGATAACTCAATGTGGGGGCAAGATGGAGAAAAAAAAAAAAGATCTCATCTGCTCTTCGCATGAAACTGTCAACCTCACCAAGCTGTCTATAATGGTATCTTCCATACAATGCCAGCAAAGAGTGAGCACAGAGAGTCTTCCAATCTCTCTGAAAGCATTTTACAGGGAATAAGTGACAATTATTAGAAGCATGTAAATGTACATTTTAGGGCTGCCCATTGACACTCTAAAAACAGAGTAATCAGAAATGAAATAATACTAAAAGAACCTTTCGCAAGGTTATAGGAACAGTAACAATGATTCTTAGAAAATTCGTATGCTTGTATAAGAACTTTAGTAGATTGCTTTCAACTACCTCAGCCCCTGCCCACTTCAAAGAGGAAGGTTCATATAGAATCGTGAGTGCTGGGTTTGGTGTTGGTGTACATCCATAATTGCAGCCTGAACCACACAGTGGTACTGAACCTTAAAATGTCTACCATGAAAAGAAAGAACTGGTACCACACTTCAGTACCAAGTAAATTCTGCTCCTGGTAGTTTCTAATGGAAACTTAAATTGCTGGCATAAACAAAAAGCAACAGGGAAACAGCAAAAGAAAAATATTCTGATTCTGTGCCTCATAAACAAGTCCTCATGACCTCTTACACAAACAGAATTTCATCCATCTTATTATCAAATCTTCCCAGAAGGTTTGAGTCAATAATTTTTTTTTGGCTTCCACACTTTCTTCTTCGAAGATTCTAATTACATTCCTATTTTCCAGGCTTCTCAATCTGCTTTTTCTATTTCTGAAATCTATGGTGTGACCTCTCACTTTCTGTTCCATGATCTCGGGGCATTTTAACAAGACAGAAAGGTCAGAATCTCACATATCCCATCATCTTCTCAAGCTTTCCTAAACCACTTTTAAGTCCCCTCAACCTCTGGAAGTCTATGTATGGGCTCCCCAGTGTAAGCCCTCATCACCCTTGAAAATGTAAATTATTACCCATAACAGTCTCCAAACTGTTCTCACAAGCTTTACTCTATCCTGTATCTGACCATAACAAAAAAAAAAAAAAAAAAAAGCAAAGTCCAAGCCAACAGTTTGGCTAGGATTAACAAATCCCAATTAGAAATAGAACCGTGTCTCTCTAAACTTTCAAAATTAATTTTTTAAATGTAATTTTACCTCTCGGTACTCATCATAAATTCTTGCTGTGCACATAGCTCAGAGATAGCCATATGCCTGCCCCATATGCAAAGGTCCTATGTTTGATTCCCAGCTCCACACAAAATAAATAAAATAAAAACAAAAAAAAAAAACCCTTCTTGCCACCTACAGAAAAAATCATCAGTTGTACATGCTTACTTTTCCAGTCTAGAGTGCCACCCCAAGAGTAGCACCCCTGTGCAGATAATCTTCTAATGCTTCTCTAAGACAAAGCCTCTAAATCCTAAGCCTGCTTCTACATGTTGCCCTCTACCTCACGTCCACCACAGACTCCCCTTCAGGCCTTCTTAGGGTAGATGCTCTTCTCAAACTGTACTGTTTTACCTTGATATGGTCCTACAACAGAAGCTACACAGGTTGTCCCCTCACATCAAGATCATAGCCTACCACTGACTGACATTCACACTTCTGCCATCAGAAAGTCTACTTTAAAAGTCTTAACTCACAGTTAAGTGTTTACAATTAACAGAGAAAACAACCCCTGATGCTCTAAGTACAAAAACAAACATGGCCTATGGCTAACTGAAGTCTCCAAATTCTTTAGAAATACTACTATCACAGGATACCACAGACAACTACTATCTGATAACATAAGCACACAAGTCAGTACAACTACTGACCCAACTTTTAAAGGAAACACTCCATCATCTGGGTTTACTTTCTATCATATCCCTCCACAATGCTGAGCTACAGCCAAATAAAAAGAATGCACATTACATGACTACTTTATAAAAATTCCAAACACAGGCAAAGTATGTTTATGCCCCAAGTTAGGACAGTATCTCTCTTTGGATGGTGGTGACTAAAAAGTAGTAAGAGGAAAATTCTGGGGTACTAGAATTCTGTTCTTTACAAGAGCATGGTTTAGTGACTGGCTCACTATGACATTCACAATTTGTGGGGCTGCTGGAATATTTTCAGTGTTGGAAGACATGAAATATATGCAGGGTACTGGACTTAATCTCCAACACAAAACAATAAAAGGTATTCTCTATTGTTAAAAAGGTATCTGAATTAAGTATGTGTTTAATAAAAGATTACAAAAGAACTCAATCAGCACAATGAAACTATACTGTTTTAATACATTTTGCCCAAGAAATATCCAGATCATATTGTAACACTTCATTAACATTGTATAAACTTAACATTGTAAATCATGATACCATTTCTATTTCATGAGAGTTCAGTAATTAAAGAAATAGCCAAAATTTCTTTCATAGCCATCAACAATCTAAGACTACTGTCATCTTTTTAAACTGGTCCTATTAGTCATGTGGGTTACAAATAACTTTAAAAAAAAAATCTAACCAAAATAACAAAAACCTAATATAGTGCTTTATTTTTAATGTTCTTATTACTAGCTGTGAACTGTATTTTGAGAGAAAAGGTGTAAATGGTTTGTCTAATTTGCTGAGTTAGCTTCTACTGGTGTGGCAAAAATGCTGCAAGCTCTAAAATATGCATGTTTTCTCCCCCAAAAATGTCTCTGTCCAATTAAAACAATGAAATCCGTCCACTTTCCTTTATTAAAGGAAAATTTAAGTATGCTATAAAATTCTCCAGTTAAATTTTAACCTGAGGTTACCTCAGACTGTGCAATGTGTACCTGCACAAACTGAATGTGGTCATCATCACTGCCAAACACCTCAGCCTGTCCATCTAGTGGGTTCCCATCAAGCAGCTTGTGATCAGCTGAGTAGTACAAGGTTTGAACCTGCAAAACAGCAACAGAACACCCATGTGGCTACTGTCACCATTGCTACCCACTAGTATGCAGATTATAATCGCCTCAAGGTAACCTCCAGTGTGCTTCTTGACATCTTATTCTGGCAGGATCCCGAAGTAAAGAAAAACACATGTCATGGTGGTAAAAATATAAAAAGCAAAACCAAAACAAAAAATAAAATGAAACCAAAAGAAAAAAAAAAATCAAAATCAAATACAAAATCTTCTAATACTGGCTGGAGAGTCCTTGTCTTGATTGGCTTGAAAGAAATCTTCATTGTTTTCATAGCTTCTATTATGACATTAAGAAAAAAAAAAAAGGTATAGTCCAACACATATATTCTTAAATATACATATTACAATAAAACATTAAATAGTTTACACCTCTGAAGATAAATGGCATGGTTTGAATAAATATACTTCTCTCCTGTAGGTATGTCAAGAAAACAAAGAAACAAATCCAAGTTGCAATCTTCTTCCACAGATGCAAGCACATGACCAATGCATCTGATTTCCATGTGGAAAGTGATAGAATTTAAAGAGGACCTGCTAACCTTTTTAGAATGCAGTAATGGTAGTGACTAAGGCCTAACAGAGTAGGTAAATTTCAGTGAGCATGGAGGGCTTCTGTGGAGTTATACACTCAAAGTACTCCACTGCTTCAACCGACACATGGACTAGTCCCAACTCTTCCATCAAATTTTGTGTATTTTTAAAAAATAGTGCCAAGTTAATTGGCTATATTTATGAACAACACCATTGAAAATCACAAAGCTTTAGAGTAAGAACCCTGTAAAGGAGTAAACACCATTAAATCATCATCGTCCTCTGCCCACAGCGGACTTTTCTTAGGAGAAATGGGGCAGGACTGCTGCTTCTTTACGTGTCAATACACTCGAGGTTTCTTCTCGGCTCTTCAGTCTTGGGGATCCTAGTTTTGTTAATAAACCTATGGGGAGATAAACCAATGGGGAGGAACAACCATTAGAAGCTTTACCTACTTGTCAAACTTAAAGCAAAAACCTGTGAAGAAAAATTAAGAATCTACAGAAAATGTCAGTACCACCTCCCATTTCTAAAGCAAGTTACATGCTACTTTAAAGAAAGTTTACAGCACAAAATAAGCAAAGAAAAAAGGGAAAAAAAGGAAAGCAGAAATCCAAACTGAACAGTTCATTCAGCTCACCTGGACACCCCCCCTGTTTCTCAGCTTAGGGGTACCTATAGCAAAATTTAAATTCTTTAGGGTCATGGTTATAAAATAAAAGTGAAAGGGAATCCTTCATGTTATAGCAAAAATAATTTGTAAGAACTGTTGGATCCCATTTACTTTAGAACTAACCTCTTCCATGAGCTCTTCCAGGCTGTCTCCATTCTCCCAGATGCTACGCTGCACCCAGTTGATTACCTTTGTGTACAATTTGCCATTACTGGGCAAGCAAACATTATCTTCAAGCATTACCTCCAACTAGAATTACAAATAAATAAAACAAAAACCAGTGACATCCACATTAGCTTTGAAATTCTAGTTCTCACCTTAATGCTCAGTGTCATAATAAATGTTTTATTCCTGGGGCAGGGGAGTGAGGTTTATGAGCCCCACCACAACCTGAGGAAACACTGGATGGTTTCTAGGGAGGGAGATTTCTTGCAGGGTATAGCTCCTAGAGGCCCATCCTGATCCAGCAGATTGCCCCACACATATCAGTAACAGATAGCAAACAAGGCCAAAAATATATTTGAGAGGACATGAAGTTGAGTGTGGATCGAGGAGTGAATATGGTAAAAACATACTGTATACTTTTTAATTTTCAAAGATAATGTATTAAAAAACTGCATTCCATATATATATTTTTTTAATTTGCAATGAAATCAGTAAGCCTACATAAAAAGGAAGTAAACACACTGGGGAGCAGAAACCCATTACACTAAAAGTAACCACCACTTCAATGTATCACCATTATTGTAACCCTTATTCACCTGACAAAGACTGCCTGTAGCTAAGCATATCAATCTATCTGTATGACCTATCTGGCCTGCTCCTTACCTTTAGTCTTGGAAGCTTAAGAAATTCCTCCTCTTCTGAAATTTGTAACAAATGCTCCTGAATATATGCATCAACCTTATTCAACAAACGGGAATCTCCCATACAACTTGCAAAATTTCGGTAAGAGATGCAGCTACTAACATCCATTCTAGATAGTAAATAATCTCCACAGACCTTGGAAAAGAAATATAGATGTGCCATTTGCATATAGTTTATTGAATACTTAATGTCAATATATAAATACCACATGAAATACAAAGATGAACCAGAAATCAAACTAAACAATGGGATAGCATTGAAGTTAACAATGGGACAGCATATGTACAAATATCAGCTGGGTATGGTGGTGCACAGATGCCTAAAATCTGGAGCACTTGCAAGGCCAACACAGGAGAATTCTAAATTCATATTTAGCCTGGCCTACAGTAACAAGATGTCTGAAAATAAAACCAAACAAGAAAAAGCCACATCAAAGATGCCATATAAAAACATAACTTGTTTAACAACAGATTTGACAAATGGAAATGCAGTACAGATTCTGGAGGTTTTCAACAGTAGCAGCCAGGTAAGGCTCTCTAGAAGGTTAGTTGTAAGTGGGCTCTAGAGTAGAGAAGCTGAGTGTGCAGCGCACACGGAATGTAGCAAAAGGGAAGATAATTAGGAAATAATTTTGGGAAAAGAACATCTGTATCAGGAAGAAGCTGCAATGTGAAACTACATGTGCATATTTATGAAGTGGGGCTGCATGCATGAAGATCAAAAGACAACTTTGTGGAATAGATTCTCTGCTTCTACCTTTTGCGCTTCTACCTTTTGCATGGGTCAGATCAGGTCACCAGTGCTTGACACAGCAAGCACTTTACCTGCTGAGCCATCTTGCTGACCTAATCATAGGATTCTTTTTTTTTTTTTTTTAAACAGATCAATTTATTTTCATTTTATGTTTTGCCTGCATATATGTTTGCCTGCCACAAGAGGGCATTAAAACCTCTGGAATTAGTTACAGATGATTATGAGGCATCTTGTGGGTGCTAAAACCAACTGAACTTCAGTTCTCTGCAAAAGCAGTAAGTGCTTTATAGGCTTGCAGGCCATTTTGTCTGTGTCACAACTGAAACTCTTGTCAGTATGACTAAAAAGTATAGATCATATATTGAATCCACATAGCTATTTTTCATAAAACTTTATTAAGAAAAAAAAGCTTAGTCCTTTAACAAAATACTTGATTTGCTGGTCCTTACTCAATGCTGTCTTTTCTGCTTACAATTCCAGTGATTGCCAGTGCTGAAGAAGTGACTCAGTGGGTAAAAGTAAGCACTTGTTGCTTTCACAAGAGCTCAGTGCTCTTCCAGATGACCTGAGTTTGGTTTCCAGCACCCACATCAAGCAGGAAGCTCACAACCTAGCTCCTGGGCATGCAATGTTTTCTTCTGGTCTCTGCAGGCATCTTCTCACATGTGTGTAGAACGTACACATACATACTAACATCAAATACTGTCAATATACCACTTTAATTCCATAATAGAATTCTTTTGCATTGCTCTAAGGTAAACATGAAATCTTGAAACTGATCTCAGCCTACACTCAAGCCAGAGAAGAAGGGGTCCATGTCAAGGCCAAGCAACAGTTCTGCATAGTAACCTTACAGTACAAGTAATACTACTGTCAATAAATATATCCACTGTAGAAGAGATATAGCATTTTGTATAATTTAATTTCCCAATACTGTGTCATAACCACAGAAAAACATAACAATCAGTTTAAACATAAAAAAAAAAAAAAATGAATGGAAAATTCATTGAGAAAGACTCTGGCACAGCCATTATGCCAGAGAAAACTGCCACTCAAGAGGCAGGTGATTCTACATTACTAAAGCCCAAGGGACAAAACAACATACTGGATGGAGAGGGGAAGGACAGAATTTCCAAATTCATTTTTGTTGTTGTCTAGTTTTTTGAGACAGGATTTCTCTGTGTAACAGCCCTGGTTGTCCTGGAACTCGCTGTGCAGACCAGGCTAGCCTCAAACTCACTGAAATACACTTGCCTCTGCCTCCCAAGTGCTGGGGTTAAAGGCATAGGCCACCACCACCCAGTCCAAATTCTTAATAAAGTTTTTCACAGCCTAACGTTTTATGTGCCTTCTTCATCCTAACCCCACAGAATATCCTTCCAGTCTACTACTGTCACAACTTAGCTTACTCCTACCTGCTTGACTCGGTCCATCTTCAACTTCTTTGCTGCAGAATAAACATCTTTTACTAACTCCTTATCAGCTTTCAACCTATTTAAAAAGAAAAAAAAAAGCAGCTTTGGTTTTGTTTTTCTTGCAATACCAAGGCTTTAAAATTCAGTTACTTGGTATTCTCTGACTCTGTGGTTCCCTTGAAGACACTCACTGAGCAGTGTAGGCATAGTTCAGCAAGACTTCAACAGCTTCCGGATTAAGATCATCCAACTTCACGTGAGAAACTCCATGAGGGTCACTGTCACTATTAAAGATTTCAAACAGATATGGGCTGCAGCAAGCCAGGACTGCCCTGTGTGCCAGCATCTCATGGCCACAGACCTGAAATAATAAAAACTACAATGAGAAGTCTTGTCGACGATGCACTACTCTAGATAATCAACATACCAGCTTCCTTTGTCTCCCATTTCTAGTTAAAACAGTCATAAAAGAAAAAAAGTCATCTCACAGCTAGACAGATGTCTCAACAGCTAGACAGAGGTCTCAACAATTAAGAGCACTGGCCGCTCTTCCCAAGAACCAGCACCCACATGGTGGCTCACAACCTGGGAATCCTACATCCTCCTCTTGCCTCCACGGGCACTGCACACATGTGGTACAAAAACATACACCCATACACATAAAAGAAAAAATAAAATCTTAAGAGAAACCTGTTTGGAGAAGAAAATCCAACTTGTAAACTATTAAGTTTACCTTTCTAGTAACAAAAGGTAATAAACTGAGTTTACCTGAAGTCGAACATCACAGAACTGCCCACTTTTCCTTAGGGCATTTAATTTGGCAACAGAAGATTCAATAAAATTTTCATCTTCAAACATCAAATATCCATTGGGAATCATTTTTCCTTATAAATTTGGCTAAACAGAAAAATGAAAGCTAATTATTTTACAAGTAAATAGTTTTTTTTTTTTAATTTTATTTTCAATCAGGAAGGCAAAGAGGCAGGTAGAGCCCTGTGAGTGTGAGGCCACTTGAACACCGAGTTTAAGGTTACACACTAAGACTCTGTTTCAAAGAATGTGTGTGTTCAAACAGAAAATGTTTTTATACCAAAATTCTGTCTTACCAACATACAAATATAATTCACCACAGAAAACCTTGCCAAAACAACACTGGTTCATGTTTTGCCCAGACTCTGACCCAACAGTTTGGAAGTGGTCATACAGCATTGGACATTTCAACCACCACGCCTGACACACATCCCCCTTCTAAAAGAGGAAAATGAAATGCTGTCCTGCCCAAACCTATATAAGGGGTGACTTCAGAGTGCATGTAGACTTTTCTGAACCTGGCTGCTGTCCTTCCTTTACTCTCAGATAAAAATAATGTTCATTTTTTTGACAGGTATCATACGGCCCAGTCTGGTCTTAAATTCAAAATGCAGCTCCAATCCTCCTCCCCTTACCAGAGGATGGGATTGCAAGCCATGTGCCCCTACCCCTGGCAAAACTAATGCTCTTTGTAAAGAATTCCCACATATAACAGGACCTAGGCCTCAAATATGCTAAGCAGACACTTTCATGGAGGTACACCTCCCGCCTAATGGTCTCAAAAATGTTTTTCAACTTAACTTATAAAACTAGTTACAGATGATTATGAGGCATCTTGTATAAGGCATAATGATAAAAACATATCATTAAAAGTGGTAGTATGTCTTGACGCCTCATTTTAAGGCAACTTAAGTCAAAACAGTTTACAGAAAGGAAAACTAATGAATGAAAGAAAAAGGAAGAAATATTTGTATTTTAATTTCAAAAAAATTTTAAAAACTGATAAAACTGCTTTTCAGGTGCCTGCAAGATGGCTAAATAGATCAAGATGCTTACCACCACGCCTGATGACTGAGTTCAACTCCCAGGGCCCATATGAAAAAAGCAAACTGACTCCCTTAACTTGTCTTCTGACCTCAATACTCTTTTCTCCCCAACACACACACACACACACACACACTCTCTCTCTCTCTCTCTCTCTCTCTCTCTCTCTCTCTCTCTCTCTCTTTCTCAGTCACTTGCATGCATTCACACATTATAATAAAAACTTTTTTAATGTTTTCTTAGTCAAATGATTAGGGGCCTCCCTTTTAAACATTAATAGATTGATTCTATACTTAGTACAATTTTTGGAAAAACCTGTATCTTTAAAAATATGTATTTAGGGCTGGAGAGATAACTTAGTCGTTAAAGACTAGGCTCACAACCAATATATATTTAATATTATTATGTGGGGAAAGCATGCCAGCCCCAGTGTGTATGGAAGTCAGAAACTAATCCATTTTTCCTTCCACCTTTACCAAGAAGCAAACTCAGGTTGCAGGCTTGTGCAGAAAAGTGCCTTTTCCCATTGAGGTCAGTTCTCTCCCTCCCTCCCTCCCTCCTCTCTCTCTCTCTCTCTCTCTCTCTCTCTCTCTCACTCTCACACACACACACACACACACACACACAACCGGCATACACACTGTTAATGTAATGTTAGACATGCACAATATTCACTTACCAACTATTACAGATGAGAAATGTGTCACTGAGAACGCAAATGATCCAAAGACAAAGGAGTGTTGAAACAAAGCACTTTGTTAAGGTGGTTGTGTGAAGGTAGATGTCTCAGGCTTCAATGGTGGTTCCAAAACTATCAGGCTTGAAAATGATGTAATCAAGTCCTTAAAAGCTATAGACACGAACTTCTTCTGTGATAATCATGCATCATAATCTGTAACAATAACATATAAGAATCAGTTTGCCATTCATCTAGGTAGAACAATAGGTCATAAAAAGTAAGTCAACACTATATTGAAAACAAAGTCACAAACCACAAACAATTCCTTTTCATTTAACATTCATATACTCAAAAGTGATTTTTAAAAAATCCTTCCTTACTGTTCAAGAGGGATATGCTAGCCTGAGAAGTAAAGGACAAATATAAATTTTAACTCTAAAAATCTTTACTATTAGATTCTAACCAATATACAAATAGGAGATGGTTGCTTTAGGAGCCAGGAAACACCTCTGGGCACCATCCCCAGACACATAACACTGCTACAAGCCGGAAACCCTGTTCCCCAAAGTGCTTGGCATTTCACCCCTGCCTTTGTTTCAAGTTGCCTCTCTACCTGGAAAACCCTTAAGCCAACCAACCCCAGACAGATGAACTCTCCTTGCCATGGAGCCTTTGCCAAGAGCTAGAAAGCAGTGTTCCCCAGTCTTCACACTCAGGACCTTCTCTGAAGGTATGCATGATTGTCCAGAATTATCTGTCCTGTGCTCTGCTTCCAGGCAAATCCTCTGCCATGTTTGGTTTTTTGTTTGTTTGTATTTGAGACAGGATTTCTCTGTGTAGCCTTGGCTGTCCTGGAACTTAGAGATACACTGCCTCTGCCTCCCTAGCTCTGGGATTAAAGGCATGTGCCAGCTACCACTACCGCTCAACCTGTTTGCCTTGTTCATTTTTGACAATAGCCTGTGTTGTGTGAGACTGTCTTAAAAACAAAAACTACATCAACTCTATTACACCATGATATAATATTGATTTCTTTATAATTTCTACCTTTTCTTATGAAACTAGTTTTAACAAAACAAATGTTCTCTGAAAACAGGTAATTTTATCCCCCATGTACACAGGGAACACATTGGAGATTTATAAACAATTTGAATCAATTTTACTCAGTACATGTCTGAAAACTTGTTTAGACCTAACCAAGATAAAAATGGCATGTTTATTATTTTTTAAAATTTAATTGTAAGATTTTGTCTTTTTATTTTATATATATATAGTGTGTGTGTGTGTGTGTGTGTGGGTATTTTGCCTGGTGTCTATATACAATATGTGCAGTTCCCTTAGGAGGCAGTGAATACTCTGGAACTAAAGTTACAGTGTCAGCCACCACAAGGATGCTAGTCCTCTTGAAGAATCAATTTCCAGACAAATGCTTATTATTTTGATAGCTTGAATGTTCTAACCTAGGTTTATTGGGGGAGGAGGCACTAAAATTACTATAATCTTTACAGAGAAAACTTTATAGAAAATTTTTGGAGTAATTCTGACATATGCACTTATACAGTATTATTCTGAATTTTGTGAATGTCTTTTCATTTAGCATCTGACTTTCTATTAAGATCATAACATAAGAGATAGGCATGATAGCACACAAGCCAATATTCCTAGCACTTGGGAATGAGATGGGAGGATTAAGAGTTCAAAGCCAGACTGATTACATAGTAAGTTTAAAGGCTGACCTAGGGCTACATGAGACTCAAGGGAAAAAAATCTTAATATGAACATTACCTTTATTATCATCTACCCATCATTACAACTCTATTTCATTTAAAAGTTAGCCCAAATCCTAATGATGCTTAAATTAACGCAAAATTGTTTTTGAAAATTCATGTACACCTTCATTAAGTGATACATACTGGGATGTATCAGATACCTTCTGGACTCTGTGGGCATCAGGCATCATCCATGTTGCATGCATACATACATGCAGGCAAAACATCCACATACATAAGGGTTTTTTTTTTTTAACTTAATGCATCCTCAAATTCCACATTTCTTATTCTATATATGAAATTCATGCACAATAACTAATCACCTTTTAAAATGGAGAGAAATGTTGTCTTTCAAAAGCCAAAACAAGGCTCAAGCATCCCAAAGTCATATAATAACATAAAACTTTGTTTTGTAAAACACAGTTTGAACTAGTCCATTTTTAAGAGTGAAACTGGGGTCAAAGGGAATATATACTGCCAAACATATTCCAGTTCTTTAGTGTGACCAGTATAAGAAAATGAAGACAGGAGGCTTGCTTTTACTATTCAGAATCAAAAGTTACTACAGCCCAGAAGATTAGCTTAAGTGAGGTATAATCAAGCAGGTTTTACAGAGCTGTGAAAACAGCAGGCATAGTATTCCCCATCCTCCACTAAGTAAAAGGAAATATTACATTTTCAAAACACCGCTAAGAGCTCAAGGTAAACCACAAATATTTAAGTTTAAAGGATTTTTTTTTCCCCAAGAAATCAATTATGAAGTAATTTAAGAACTCTCTCCCCAATGCTGGATTAAACCTTATGGATATCAGGCAAGCACTTAACCACTGAGCTACAAACATTTGTGACACTAAACATCATAGACACAAACTGGATGTCATGCTTAGAACAAAATGGAGTTAGCTCAGTTCTGTGGCCTCAAATGATTCTGAGGCCAAATAAAGCAAAGAAAAGAGCTCAAGCAAAAGGGAAGGGAAGGTATGACAGCACACATATTCCAGAAACAGCAGCTATTTTGGTTTCAATAGGTGGTAGATTGCAGGATGCACATGGTACATGGTGAGAGAGAGGAAGTAACCAACTTATTTTAAGGTTTAAACAATGCCAAGTATGGACATCAGATGAAGGATTTTTTGAGAAGAGAGAGGTTCAGTGGGGGCATACCTGGGAAAAACATGGACATAAGACATTTACATGAAGATTCAGTACAGCCACACTGGCTTGGTCCTTAACTAAGGTAGTGAATGAGTGAGGACTTAAGGTATTTCAGCATGGATGGTCTGCTATCAACACAAGTCATTTTTAGATAGTGCACAGAGAAAAATAAGAAGGAAAAAGAACTGAGCTAGGACTGTCCTAATATTTAGGTAGCTGCTGGATATCCAGGGTGACATCAAACTGTAAAGAATACTGTTGCAGGGTTAGAAACATTAACTAGGTGGCAAATGACATATTTACAAGTTAAGTGAAATCCCAGAAATCACTCCAATAACAATACTTTAACAGCAACAGAAGGTAGAAAGCTACTTACCGTGCAAGAATTCTTATCTGCAATATACCATCACACTACTAAAAAACGAAGAATTCTTTTGATAGAGTCACACAAGCATCACTGGCCAAGACATTCAAAGAAACTTATGTGAAAAACCACTTTCATAAGCCACCTATAGCATTCAAACAAGAAAAGCAAAATTCCACCATTAAAAAGAGGCCAATCCCCACAAATTGAACCCTTACAGAAAACCTGCAATGCTTTGTCTTTCGAAAGGGCAAAGTTAGAAGACAATTGTAAATTAAGACAGGCTGTATCTATTAATCTGAGATTTCTCATATTAAATCAGAGGAAACTCATCTCATTCCTCTCCGTAACAAGGTCACCAAAGTACAGTGGTTTAATATGATGCCTGCTGGTGGCATTAGAACATACTGGTTTCCATCCAATGCTACCCAGTCAGCGTTTACATCCAGGCTTACAAATGACTCCTTTAACATTTTTAAGATGTAAGATTTTGCAGGATTCAACCTGAAACTATTTTCTCATCTGTATTTTCCCTAAATCAACCACTGGTATCAGAATTAAAGAAAATATGGCCATAGTAATAGACTTCCGGAACTATGGTGTATCAGCACAGCAGGAAACCATATCAAAAACTCCCAAGAAGTTGATGATGTCCTAATCTTCACTACTAATAACAGACGTTAAACGAAGTCTTCCTTTTTTTTGGACGTTTTATTTCTTTTTTATTGAAATGTCTGCTGTCCGAAATCATTTTTCTATGGTGTACTGAGGGAAAAAGCAAAGTTTTGGGGGTTTTTTTTGTTTTGTTTGGGAGGGGGATGGTGTTCTTACGTTAAACCTTCACTTTGACATTCCCCGATGTCTTCCTATCAGGAACCTACAACGAGGTCCTTCACAAAAAAAGGTGAACGCAAAAAAAAAAAAAAAAAAAAAAAAAAAAGCACGCTCTCCATCTATGTCTTTTCGAGAGCATAGAGCCGGTGCCCGGGCGCACAGGGACCCCGCGCTCGAGGCCTGGGGCGCGCTCTGGGCGGGCAGAGCGCCCGCACACCCCCGGCCGCGATTGGCCGGCGGCGCAGTCACTCAGAGCTGACACGTCAGGGCAGCCGCTCCCTCGCTCCTCCCGCCTCCTTCTCCCCGCGCTTGGCAAGAAAAGCGGGCAACGTGGAGCTGGAACAAAGGACCCCGCGGTCTACAGCGACCAGGGACTCCGTGCCACCCCACGCCAAGCCCCGGGAGCCGATGTGCTCCAAGGAGACCGGCTTCATGTTCCCACACGCGGGCCGCGGCAAGTCTTAGCACGGAGAGTCCCGACCCGCAGCCGGGACCCGCTACTGACAGCGGGAAACGATGCCCACGGCCCGCGGTGGCCACCGCTCTCTCCCGGGCGGGTCATCCTTCCTAGCGGTCCGCTGGGCCAGGTCCCGGGGACCTCCGTCACCCTGCGCGAAAGCCTGACGGTCCCCGCCCCAGCGGAGGAAGGTCCGGGACCACTGCGCTCGGCCCACGAGACCCGGCCACTGCGCGAGCGGGGAGCCCCACGGCGCTCGCTTCCCCCGGGAGAGCGGGACGCTCCGCACAACCACCACCATCTTCCCATCCCGCCCTCCCGCTTCCTCCCGCGGCGCCCGCGGACAGCGCGTTACCTGGGTCATCTCTGAGGAGATGGCGAAATTCATCTCCAGCGCTTCGACGGGCTGCAGGCGGAAGGCGCGGGAAGGGGCGCGGGGCGACCGGGCGGGAGGCTGCGGGCACGGGAAGGCCACGGGGGACCCGCAGGAACTCGCTCGCCGCCTCGACGCGCCCAGCAGCTCTGAGCGACCGACCTCCACGCGCGTCCCGGACACACTGCCTCCGCCGCCGCCGCGCGCGCTCGCGCCGCACTCCCTCGCACGTCACCACGTGCGCTGCCGCCAACGCCTCCCGGTCGCTTCCGGCTCGGGTGCCTGGGCGAATCACAGGCGAGTTCCCGGGAAGATCACGCTCTGAAGCTCCGCCCCCCGGGCAAAGCCCCGCCCACGCCTCCGCCCTCCTCCTTGGCCGCCCCCCCCTGCCTTTCCCCGGCTCAACTAGGTCAGCGCAAGGTGATCCCGGGGAGCTGGGCGGCGGTGGCCGCTCCTCGTGTTACTTATCGCGCGCGCTCCCTCCCGAGCCTCACACCCTCGCTTCGCCCTCCTCCACTGACCAGGAACTGGTTCCCTCCTGCCTCCTTCACCTGCTCTGCCTTCTCCTCTAGAGATCCGACGTGGCAATTAGAGTTCTCAGCGTCACACTGACTTCTAGGCAACCACCCTAGACCGGAGCTGCTTGTCTTGGGACCGCAACAGTTGTTGGGCATTAGCCTTTACCGTGGAGATGGAGGGGTGAGGAATGGAGGAAGAAGGGATAAGTCTGAGAGGAGGACCAGAACAACCAACTCCTCGTTGACATGGTTTGGCTGAGGGTTCAGTGAGTGGGTGAAAACAATTGAAGAGATGGAGTATCAGTGTGCCATTAAAAAAAAAAAACAAAAACAAAAAACAAAACAAAAAAAATGTGAGCTTCTACTTTTTGTACCCCCTGGTTGACAGTTTCTCACTAATCTTGCTTTCTTTGGGCAAAGAAAGTAGCTTGGAGAATTGTTAGTTCCTAGCTCTTCCTCCTGGGGCGTTTTAACCCAGGAGCCGAACACTATGATCCACCCACCACCTTGTCCCTGGGAGGAAATCTGTTTAGGTCAAATGTGATTTAAGCTGGACTCCACAACTGCTTTATGTCTCTTAAGGGCATGCTGGAAAGTTCCCTTGATCAAAGATGTGGGAACTTGGTGAGATTATACCCAACCGTGTGTAGATTATACACATATTAGAGTTAGGTTAATGCCTGCTCACTTAGTCTAGATGTAACTTTTTATTTGACCATCCTGTTTAATTTGTAGACACTCTCGGAGCTCTTTGACCATACTTTCTTCTCTTTCTTAGTTTATGCTTATGGGGCAGGAAATATAAATTTTGGGGGCATTCACTACTTTTTAAAAATAAGATCTTGAGGCCAGGAGACTTGTTTCCTTTTTTTTTTTTTTTTTTTTTTTTGTTTCAACGAAAGGAGGAAGTAGGAACTAAGATGTCAACTGGTATGATTTTTGTATCTTAAAAAGAAAAAGACCAGCATTTGCCACCCGACGTTTCTCTGTTTCTCTTCCTTATAGTACATTACCTGCATCGCAAATGAGACTATTAGGGTACACATTTGTCCAGCTCTTTCTAGCAGTGAGAGAATATGAATTGCATACTTTGGACAGGCACATGACTGGCCTGCTGGACACATGGCCCGACTTTGCTGTACACTAAATAATGCCTTTGTAATCTGAAACAGTCAATGCTTCTCTGAAAGCTACAGTGTGATCAGAGTCAGTGAATTTTTGCCTTTATGTACTTCCTTCTCTACAAATAACGGCATAATTTACATACTGAATCTGTCTTTGAGGCATCTCAGTCTATATAGTAGCCACTGACACTTGAAAGTGAGCCATAAATGATTATTTGCATTATGTGTTTAACAGTAAAAAATGATATAATGTTGCTCTCAGGACTGAGACAGCAGTAGAGTGCCTTGAGTTTCATCTCCAACACTGCAAACACATATGCACAGATTTGTAAGAGTGTGTTATTAACTAAATGCATCGTTTGTGTCAGATAAGTTAGGAATTGGTGAAAATCATCTTCATTTCTCTCTTTGATTATGTTTCAAATATTGTCCTATACTGAACTCTGGCCAGTGATTTGTTGATTCTCAATGTTCCCTAGGACTATGGTAACAAATTACTACAGACTGTTTTAAAGGACAAACATTTGTGACCAGCTATAGGAGGTTAGGTCTTCGATCAAGGGTCAGAGGTTCTTCCTCTGAGGCTAGAGAAGGATCTTCTCCAAACCATGCAACTGACTTCAACAACATAAATTTAATCGTGTGTGTGTGTGTGTGTGTGTGTGTGTGTGTGTGTGTGTGTGGTGTGTGTTTTGAGAAAGGGTCTTATGTAGTCCAGTCTGGGTTTGGACTTAAGATGCTCCTGCCACAGCCTTCCAAGTACTGGAAATACAGGAACACACTACCAACATTCAACTCTAATATTTATTTGATATTTTTTTCCATTTGCATTCCTGTACTACAAATTTTCCCCTTTTAAGAGGTTATCAATCATATTGGAATAAGGGCCACTGCATTCCAATATGACCCTATTTTAGCTAACTCTGTAATTACTTTATTCCCAAATGAGGTAATGTTTGGAGGCTCTGAGAGTTAAAATGCCAACATGAATTTGAGGAGTGAAGGCATGGGTCAACCCTTCACATTAGTTCAGTGTCTCTCAAGTGTAGTCACTGACCACATGTGTAAGAATCACATGATTGTTCTCACTAGGCATGTAAGTCCCTAGGCTTTACTGGGGATAGGTATATTCAAGGGTGGGTGGGCGCTTACTTTATCCCTAGGGGCCTTTGGCCCTGTCTGGAAACTACTAGGAGGAAAAGTCCTTCCTACTGCTTATCAAGGCCCTGGAACGCCACCGAACACCTCAGTGCCACAGTGTGTCTCAGTGCACAGTGTGCTCAGAACAAAATGATCCTCTCACCCTGCAGATAACAACAGTACTGAGATTAGAAGCCCCTCCCTACAGCTGCTGAGTTTCAATCCCTGGGAAAGGGCCCTAAAACATTTGAAAAGCATCCCAGCAACTTTTCCCCCACTAAAATATTAAAAAACTATTGCAGATCCCTTTGTATCTGAGCACATGAACAGGTTTCATTTCTCTCAGAGAGCTTGCCACCTCTCTTACTTAGTAGCCATGTTAATTATAGCAGATTGATTTAGTTAAACATTACCCACTTAGCAATTCTGATGCTCCATAAATTAGTTTTAATATTAACCTTAAGTCGGGCTTTTGTTTACATCTGAGAACGTCTGTGCCACAAGACATTATTTTGATCAATTGCTGACATTTTCTGTATGTCCTGTGCCTAATGAAAGCTGTTGGCAATCCAGCTTGGCAGAGCACTGCTTGCGCTCCACTCCAGTTTTCTCCTGTATTTTTTGTGACTGGCTTGTCTGTTTCTTATGTTTCATTTGTAAGTTGTAAGTCTCAGTTAATGTTGCATTTTCCTCAGTTTCTTTTTCTTCTCCTTTCCCTTTGGCCCTTGAAGGTATTTTCAGGGCACATTAAGTGAAATCTTAAGAGCAAGAACTATAAAATAGTGGTATCACAAAAAAAAAAAAAAAAAAAAAAAAAAAAAAGGCACAGGAAGCCTTCGGGAAAGTCCTCCAGCTCCCATTCTCTCATTAAAGTAGGTCACTGGAAATTGTTATGTCTTGTAATGCATAAAAATTGAAGCTGGGGCTGGGTGTTGGTGGTGCATGCCTTTAATCCCAGCACTTGGGAGGCAGAAGGAGGTGGACCTCTGTGAGTTCGAGACCAGCCTGAAATACAGAACGAGTTCCAGGACAGGCTCCAAAACAATACAGAGAAACCCTGTCTCAAAAAACAAAACAATAAAAAAAAAAATAAAATAAAATTTGAGAGCTTGGTGCCATTCTAAAATACTGTTTCTCTAATATGCATTCCCTGCTATAAAGATTGCATTTTTCTGGTAAGACCTCCATAGATTGTTTTTTCCAGAAGGAAGCCAACTGTTTCACTTATTTATTTGTAAACCTGATGAATAGAAAATTCTTTAAATATGTATCAGAACATTTTAGTGCTGAGTTATCTTTTCTGGTTACTACAGTATTCAAGGAGACAATCTCACTAATGGCCTTGTGCTACTTTTTTCTGAAGTCATTACTGCCAAAGTTTTGAAATCCACTCAAGTCTCCTTCTCTAACAATGAGGATTCCTTGGTAGTTTCTTTTCTTTTCAGCAGTTCCTATGGAACTCAAACTTTTCCTGTTTGGACAGGGTTGTAGCTCAGTTGATCGAATGCCCTCCTTGCTCACACAAAGTTCTGGGTTTAGGAAGCAGGAGAGGCAATCATGAAGCCAAGGCCATTCGGCTACAACGTAATTTCCAGGCTATCCCTAGGATGCACAAGACCCTGTCTCTAAAAATAATGCAAACTAAACCTTTTCATGTGATTGTTTGACATGTAGCCACAGGCCCTGGAAATCTAGGCTTTCTATAGCAAAATAAATAAAAATAAAACAAAACAAACCCCCAAAACTTCCTCTTTGGTTTTTTTGTCTGAGAAAGGGTCTCATGTAGCCCAAGCTGGCCTCGAATTTACTGTATAGCTGAGGATGAGTCTGTATCTTTCTGCCTCCACCCTTCATGAGCTGAGATTATAGGCATGTGTCCCCATACCCAGCATGAAAAAATTCTTCACTGATTCAGTTTGGTTCTTGAAAATAAAAGAATAAAAGAAATAGCCTTCATACTGAGCTTTAATGTCATACCACAACTCAAGAGTAGAAACAAAAGTATGTTAACATGTAGCATGATCTACAGTTCAGTCCAGAGAGACCTTTACTTGTGATCTCATTTAAAACTTAATGAATGAAAGTTACACAATATAGTTCAATTATGGCAGCCAACCACCTGTTGCCAGTGTAAACTGATCACTCCGCAAAGGAAGTCAAGAAGTTTCACAACCGGAAACAGCAGAAAGGGCATAGCAGTTAGGTTGTAAGCTCTTCTTCCTCCTTCCATACTGTTTCCAGCTATCTGAAGACAACCAGGAAATACAAATGTGCAACACTAGATCTGGGTATGGTGGTACACACCTGTAAACCCAGCAGTCAGGAGGCTGAGGCGGAAGCAACTCCTAGAGTTCCAGGCTAGCCAGGGCTGCATTGTGAACCTCATCTGAACAAAACAAAATGGAAAGTTTATGTTATAGTGAGAGCCAAGTTTTCCAACTACTAACGACCTAGTCATAATGACTTGTTCTGTTTCTGTTCCTTGATAGTCATGCCTTTCTGCCACATGTCTCTAAAGTTGATGTCCTTAGGAACAGGATTATGAAGTGAAATGCATTCTTTCCTAATCTTCTCTCACATCTTACTAGACAGGAACATGGTGGGATGCTGGGCAAGGAGCCATATACCTGTAATTCAGGCACTCAAGAGGAGGTAATGGAAGGGTCAAGAGTTCCAGGAAAAAGATGGTGGCGCTCTCTCTCTCTCTCTCTCTCTCTCTCTCTCTCTCTCTCTCTCTCTCTCTCTCTCTCTCTCTCTCTCTCTCTCTCTCTCTCTGTGTGTGTGAGTGAGTGTGAGTGTGTGTGTCTTAATAAATTGTGTAGCTGCCTCTACTGTCTATTCTTTTTTTTCTACTTTACAGAAGGCTGTGTTTTAGTCTGTGAAGACTTAATGGAAGTGTCCTTTAGAATGCCTACTTTTTCCTGCTGGTTAGGATTAAAAGTGATGGGTCCATTCCAGTCATTTTTTTCTCTTTTTGAAACAAAGTCTCACTCTGTAGCCATCAAATTCACAGTAATCCCAGGGCCCCAGCCACTGGACTGTTGGAATTACAGGCATGAACTACTTCACCATGAGTTCACATACAAGAATAAGTAAGGCAGTGGCACAGGGATGGCCCAATTCTCAGCGGCCTTGTGGCTGCTGTGCCTTCTCTGGATGGGTGGACTGTATGTAGGCTTCTTCTATGTGAAAAGGAAACAAACTTTCATCTTGTATAAACCAGTGTTTCAGGAACAGACTGTTAAGTGGTCCTTCTGCATGCTGTTCTGTTTCTGTTCCACTCATTTCCCTTTATTATACCACAGCTGTTTGTACTTCCCAGGGCCCACACGCCCGTGGGAAACTAGCGAGAAGTAACCATTTCTGTGCAAGGGACTGCTTCATTACTACTTCTGTCTAATAAACATACACTAAGCTGTTTGCAGGTGTCTCTAATGAAAGGTCAAGGCTATAGCCTCAGGTTTGGAAACACAATTTACAAAGTCAAGACTTTCCTCCCTGCTCTCCTCATTCTGATCAATGACGTGGACTGGATAGGGTTTCTCTGTAGCTTTGGAGCCTGTCCTGGAAATCCCTTTGTAGACCAGGCTGGCCTTGAACTCACAGAGATCCTCCTGCCTCTGCCTCCCAAGAGCTGGGGATTAAAATCATACACCACTACCACTCTGCCCACAACATCACTCTACTTTCCCAAATGGCATATTAGCCTACTTGATACTTCATAGCAGGTATCTACTGAATAATTGCTTGGGGAAACATACAGGGCCTAAACACTTCATCAAATAAACACCCAAACTACAGACACCTAAGGAATGCTAAGAGTGGGAGAAACGGTCTTCCCCAGGGAAGAGCATGCCTGGGTCTCTGATACCTGAAGACATACATCCACATGCAATAAGTAACATTATACAGATGGAGCAGGTTGCATTAATGGTAGGAACACACTCTTGCATGCACACGCGCGCGCGCACACCCACACCCCCACACACACACACACCAATAATAGAAAAGAGGCCATGGATTTGATCAGAGAGGACTAGATAGAAGGGCTTGGAGGGATGAAAGGGAAAATTATGTAATTATACCATAATCTCAACAAATAAAGAAAAAATAAAAATTTAGCTAAATTAAGATTTACAGGTAGGTATTTTTATTTATTTATTTATTTATTTATTTATTTATTTATTTATTTATTTATTTTGTCTCCATTTAGAAGGTAACCAGTTGTACAAACTAGACTGATTTTTTTTTATCTAATTTTCAAACATGGACTGGCTGTTAATGGTCTCTGCCCACCCCCTCCACTCAGAAATCACATTGCTTTCTACTCCTCTTGGGCACCTATGTATCATTTTCAGGTATTAGGAGACAAGTAACAATCCCATCCGAATCAGAACTAACCTCCGGTCTATTTCAGTTCCCCTTCTGCAGGCCTCAGGGCAGAGCAGGCAGGATTTTCTCAGGTTCTTACTTTACTCTTGACCTCATGGTGCTGAAGGGCCCTTCATCTTTTCCACTCACTTCCTGCCTCCTCTTTTCTCTTGCTTGCTTCTCTGCAGTCTGTTTCCATCCCAAAACAAATTGCATATGTTCCCATGGAAGGCCTTTCCTCCTGGGCCCAATCCCTAACCGAGATAGAAGCGTGACAATGTCACTGCCTCTGGGTAACCAGCATGTGCCCCTCCCTCACTCTCAGCTGCCCATGCAGGTGTCATCTTCTTTGTAAGAGTGGCCTGCCTGTGCTATTTCAAGTGACCCAGGCTCCTTCCCTCCAATTCTTCATTGGGTTTTCTCATCTCCCATCTGATAGCTCACGTTTAACACTGGGAAAGGAAGGTCCAGTCTCCCTTCTTAATGACCACCTCTTCACAGAAGAGGGTGGAAAAGCACAAGAGAGGGGCAGAGAGAGAGGCCAGCACTCATTACTCTTCAATTCCTGCCTGGGATTTCTTCAGTGACTTCGTTCATGTCTTGGACTTATGCAGAAGCTACAGGTGAAGTCTGCAAACGTACTAGACTTCACTAAGTCTGGCATGTGTCTGCCAGGCATTTCTCTTTAGAATGTGGGGAGGTGAGTGATTGTTTCCTTAGTCATGGCTTTGCGGCTTCAGCTAGAGCACAAAACAAATAAGGAAAATTTCATTCAGTAGCATTTAAATAAGAGTTTCTCCGTCTAGTGCATTTCTGCTGCCATCAAACTCTGAGGTAGTTACAGGAGCTGATAGCTCCATGAATCCATAACAACCAACTTTCAAAACTGTAGTTTTCACAGCTGAAAAGTTAGTTGCACAGGAGCTGTTGTAGAAATCTATAAAACCATCCTATGCTCCCTCCCTCTCTCTGGACTAGCACATTTTAGCTATAGAACTGGCCCAATGAGACTAAACCCTTGTGTATTAGTCAGGGTTCTCTAGGGTCACAGAACTTTGTGTGTGTGTGTGTGTGTGTGTGTGTGTGTGTGTGTGTGTGTGTGTGTGTGTGTGGTTTTGTTTTGTTTTTCCTTTTTGATACCAGGCAAATTGACTTTTCATCACTTGTAACCTAACAGTCTGGTTGTTGCCACGCCCTTTCTCCACTTAACCAGATCCCTGTTTGGATATTGTCATCAAAGGAGCTATGTTCCAGGCATGTTTTCTCAAGGTAGCCTTTTTTCAGTGAGTGCTAATCTTAGAAAAGGCTTAATGGTTCATGCTGGCACACACAGAAAGCAGATGTGAAGGCAAGAGGGGAGCTTGTCAAGATGGGCTCCAGTGAAAGGAGAGGCTGGGGTGAGAAAAGGGAATAGGGATGGAAACGACAAATTCATCACATGTATAAAAATCATTTTATACAATTATAAGGAAATATTTTTCATATTTTGACAACTTGGGCAGCCTTATATTTGAAAGAAGACTGAGTTCAAATTTAAAAAAAAAAAGTGTATTTATTCATAGTTTAAAGCAGGTCAGGTATCTTAGTTAGGGTTTCTGTTGCTGTGAAGAGACACCATGACCATGGCAACTCTTATAAAGAAAAACATTTAATTGGGGTGTCTTGATTACCGTTTCAGAGGTTCAGTTCATTATCATCATGGCAGGGAGCATGGCAGTGTGCAGGCAGACATGGTGTTGGCTACATCCTGATCAGAAGGCAACAGGGAATGGTCTGTGTGTCACACTGAGCAAAGCTTGAGCAAAAGAGACCTCAAAGTCTGTCCCCACAGTGACACACTTCCTCAAACAAGGCCACTCCTACTTCAATAAGGCCACACCTCTTAATATTGCCACTCCTTCTGAGATTGTAGAGGTTCAAACTACCACAACAGATAAAGACTGGGTGGCCACAGCTGCTAAGGTCCTTGTTCTAAGGTTCTTATTGGTGGGGACCATGCAGAGTGGCAAGTTGGCATAGGGCACCACATGGTGAAACAGTGTCCTAGCTCAGGTCTCAGGTCTCTCCTCCTCATTTAAAGCCACAGTCTCAACCAGACATGATAGTGTACCCCTATATCCTAGCATTTGGGAAATGCAAAAGGGCACAAGTTCAAGGTCATCCTCTTCTACACAGCACATTTAGGGCAACCTGGACTATGTATGAGACTCTGCACTTCAACTGCAAAATCCACAGTCACACTGGATCAAACAACCTCCCAAAGATGCCCTATTTCCACCCCCCTCCAGAGAGTTGTTTCTACCCGCTTTGTGTCTCAACAATGTGGATTGAATTCCATGATTTTTGGTGAGGACATTCAAACCAGAGCAGTGGTTGCATCTGGTTCTGAATTTTTCTGTTCTACACATGGCTAAGAAATGTTCATTTTTTTTTGTTTATTTGTTTGTTTTTATTTTTTGAGACAGGGTTCCTCAGTATAGCCTTGGCTGTCCTGGACCTTGCTCTGTAGACCAGGCTGGCCTCGAACTCACAGAGATCTACGTGTCTCTGCCTCCCAAGTGCTGGAATTAAATGTGTAGTGCTCCACTGCCCAGTTCTAATTCTTTTCCAGAGCAAGTGAGTGAATACACTTACATCACTAATTTTTAGAGAAATTATATGTATATTCTGTTAGTCTTTCATGTTCACAAAGGCATTCCGTTTAGTGGGCTGAAATCCTTTGGCATTAAAAAAAAAAAAAAATCCCCTTATTGCCGGAGGCATTTAGATTTATAGAGCAGAGCCAGATGAAGTGGCTTATGTCTTTAAAAATACTTAGCCATGCTACTATTAAGCAAATCAATTTTCAGAATGAAAGCAGAAGTTGCAACTAACAATTCTGTTTTTAATACACTCCCCAAAGTTCTGACTTGGTTTTTGACCACATAAAAATGTGCCTTTATTCACCTACATTAGAAATGTGCTCATTCCGTATAGAAAACTAAAACCAGAACATTTGCAAGAAAATTGATGAAGCTGGAGGTCTGAATATAAAGTGAAGCCAGACTCAGAAAAACAAATGCTGCATGTTTTTTTACCACAAGGAGAATCTAGATCATAATTTATATGTGTGGGGTGAGGAGGATGAGATCCTAAGGAAGGGGCAAGGGAAAGGGAAGGTAATAGCGTACACAAGACATTATTTGGGGGGCAGGGAGGAGGCCAACAAGAGGGGAATGAGTAAGAACAAAATATTACAACACGTATATATGGAAATGCCATAATGAGACACATTACTTTCTATGCTAACTTAAAATTGTTCTATTTTAAAGATTCTACAAATGAAACAACCATCCCCTCTGCTATGATACAAGTCACCTTTCAATGCAGTGTCTGGGGGCATTTGGGTTTTGGCTTTGGGGAGGGAGGCAGGGGTTCCTTTATTCCAGACTGGCCTAGAATTGACCTTGAACTTCTAATTCTCCTGCCTCTACCTGATGTTGGGATTAATGGAATGTGCACCATGCCTCACAGGGCTTTTTTCTTTTTTAAAATATTATATACGTGTGTGTGTGTGTGTGTGTGTGTGTGTGTGTGTGTGTGTGTGTGTGTATGTGTGTGTGTGTGTGTGTGCCTGTATGTGTATTTGTGCCTGTTTGCCATGATATGCATATGGATGTCAGCTTACTAGACTGAGACATGATTCTCTCCTTCTGCCATGTGGGTTCTGTGGGTCAAACTAGGGTTTTCAGGTTTAGTGGTGAGTGCCTTTATCCTGTGAGCCATCATATCAGTTTAATGAATTATTTCAAAAGTTATTATTTCAAAAATATTTTATTATATAAAATATAGTATGTATAGTATGTATATATATATATGTGTGTGTATGGATCTATGGTATAGTATCTGTGGTGTATACGCATATGGTGTAATGTGTATATTGATAATAAAATAATTATTATTTGTTTTGTTTTTTGAGTCAGAATTTCTCTGTGTGGCCTTGGCTGGCCTGGAATTTACTCTGTAAACCAGACTTGCCTTGAACTCAGAGATCTGCATGCCTCTACCCACCAAGTGCTGGGACTAAAGGTGTGTGTCATCACTGCCCAGCTAAAGCAGCATTTCTTACAGGAATCTTCAATGGTTAAGAGACTTTCGGGTACAAATGACATAGGTAAACAGGACATAGCAGGCAAAGAACTTAAATTTGCACAGTATAAAACACATATAATAATGTTTTCTACTCAACATTTCAGTAAATATTTTCACTAGCTGAGACTGGTATCCCTTGGATATGTAAATATACCAGGGTAATTTGTGATCCTATGCATGTACATACTAAAGTGACAACTACACTCTGTGATTCTCCACCCACTCCCCCAAAAAACATTACCTCAAGAAGTTAGCAGGACACACTGTTTTAGTTTATACTTGAAAGATAGTTGTTTTGCCCTTTAGAACTTCAGTAGAATTACTACTTAGCAAAGTTATTGTGATCAGGCAGCCACGATGGGGCACTGACGAGAAACAAAACCTGCTTCGATTCCAGATATTGGCAGCAAGTATTTATGAATAAAAGATGTTACAGGCTCAGTAAAAGGGAAGATGAGATGGAATGGCCCCTCCGGATGAGAGCTTTGTTAGAGGAGCTATAGCATCACACCACAGGCAACAAGGTGGGGCTCTAATTGGGAAGAGAAGAGAAGGCAATCCTTCAAGTCCAATTCTTTCCGTTGTTTAAAATAGTGCTTTATTTTTGAGAGTCTCATACATGCATTTAATACAATTTATTTTGACTATACCCACCCACACTCCTCCCTGTAATTCCTGCTAGATGCATCCCTGTCCTTCACCCCTGTCAACTTTGTGTTTTCTCTCTTTCTTCTCTCTTTCTATACTCTCACAACCCACTTATTCTAATTTGTGATGCTCATGGAGTCATGCGCATGTGCAATCCATTGGAATATAGCCAACTACCTGTCACTGTGGCAGAGCACTTGTCTCACATGCTTGAGGCTCTAGTACTGACAAGAAAGTAAACAATACTAGCAAATGGAAAACATGTATATGTAATGCCTTCTGCAAATATTTGAGTGAGATATTCGATTCGTGGTTTTAAATGTAATTGATTATAGACTTTCTTTTATAGGCAGAAGCTATGGGTTTTTTTTTGTTTATTTGTTTGTTTGCTTGTTTTTGTTCTGTTCTTTTTCTTTGTAAAATGCTAAACGAGGTACGTTTGATCATTACCAGGTCTAAAAATTCTTTGCTCAGGTTCTGAAATACTATAGACAAGTCTTGGAATTACTTTCTCACAGTGCTTATCCATTACAGATGAGTGATGTTGTAGTTCCTAAGCAGGCCTGTCAATATTTAATAACACCTAGGTAACGATTGCTTTTTATAGCTCTCAAGGTTAGAAAAGTCCAATAAATGATGAAAGTGTTTGGTGCTTACCTTAAACACGGAGGAAACCAGAATCTTTTTGCTGCTGTTTCCTTTTGTCTGCTCTTTTTTTATTTATTTATTTATTTATTTATTTATTTCAAGATAAGGTTTCTCTGTGTAGCCCTGGCTGCCCTGGAACTTGCTCTGAAGACCAAGCTGTCCTTGAACTCACAGAGATTCACTTGCCTATCCCTCCCAACTGCTGGGGTTAAAGACATGCACCATTACCGCCCAGTTTTGAAAACTAAAATCTTAAAGGACCATACTAAAAATTTTGGGAACCATTGGTCTTTTCATCTCAGAGAATTTACAAAAAATAAAAATAAATAAGTAATAACAATAAACATGCTGTTTCTTACAGTCCATCTAAAGGTATATCGTGATTTAAGTCAAACCATTATAAATGGGATTAGTTTATGGTGTGGGGTTAGTTATGGTGTGTGGTTTAAATAAAGGGAGGTAAAACTTTTGGAGCCACCTAAATAAAGGATATTACCTGTGAAAATGTGACATTGGGTGCCGAAAGAATATTTAGAATGCTCACAAAACTTTCTAAGGAGCGGGCAGTGGTGGTGCACACCTTTAGCCCCAGCACACCTTTAGCCTCAGGAGGCAGAGACAGGAGGATCTCTGTGAGTTCAAGGCCAGCCTGGTCTATAGGGTGAGTTCCAGGAGAGGCTCCGAAACTACAGAGAAACCCTGTCTTGAAAAAAACAAAAAACAAAACCAAACAAGCAAGCAAACAAACAAACAAACAAAACTTCCTCAGGGCTAAGGATGTAGCTTAGTTGGGAAAGTGATTGCTTGGTATACATTAGGTCCTGGCTCAATCTTCAGCACCACATACACCTGGTATAATGACAAACTCCTATAATCCCAGTACTTGGGAGGTGGAAACAGGAGATCAGAAGTTCAAAGTCATCAGGTGTGACGATAGTCTGGGGCACATGAGGCCCTGACTTAAAATTATGAATTGAACAGCCAAAAAAATCTTCCCCCAAACTAGATTTTTGGCTGCTTGAGGGTTCTGGCTTCAATTTACAGCACCAAAAAAGAAAAAATAAAACAAAAGGGCTAGGCAGACGACCCAGTAAAATACTTCTGGCCAGCATGAGGGTCAGCGCTTAGATCCAAGTACCCACATAAGAAGCTAGGTGCAGCAAAACATGCCTGTGATCTCAGTGCTGGCAATTCTGAGGCAGGAGGATCCCTGAAGTTGCTACTGGCAACCCAGTGTAGCTAAATCCATGAGCTCTAGGTTCAGTGAAAGACCTACAGTCAAAAATTAAAGTGGACAGCAACTGATGAAGTCATCTAATGTTGACCTCTGACCTGCCCATGCAAACACATGCACACATGTACCTCCCTACCCATGTGTGCAAACATGTATACACACACACACACACACACACACACACACACACACACATCACTACCACATATGTAATCCACAAACAGTAAGAAAAATAGAAAAATAAGAGCTAGATTTTTTTGTTTGTTTGTTTGTTTTTGTTTTTCGAGACAGAGTTTCTCTGTAGTTTTGGAGCCTGTCCTGGAACTGGCTCTGTAGACCAGGCTGGCCTTGAACTCACAGAGATCCTCCTGTCTCTGCTTCCCAAGTGCTGGGATTAAAGGCTTTTTTTTTTTTTTTTTTTTAATGATTTTTTTTAACCTTTGAACTGCAAAAAGATCTCAGTGCAGACATTGATTCCACTTGGTTGGTAGAGTTGTTCTAGAGCAGTGGTTCTCAACCTTCCTTATGCTGAAACCCCCAACCATAAGATTATTTCATTGCTATGTAATTTTTCCTACTGTTATGAGTCATAATACAAATAGCTAATATGCAGGATATCTGATATTTGACCCCCAAAAGGACTGAGACCCACACGCTGAGAACTGCTGCTTTAGTGGTAGGATGAGAAGTGGTGAAGCTGGGTGCTGATCTGGTACCCAAACGTTGCCATTAATAAGCTTATTAGCCTTATGAGGGGAAGTGACAGTAAAGTTTCCATTTGTAATTTCCATGCCCCTTCCAAATTCTATTTGGATGTATGTGAGGTCACAAAGGGTCCTAATCATCGGGACTAGGCATAAAAACGTTATTACTAGATGCAGGGGGAGGGCCTGGATCCTGGCTCAAGCAATAATGACAGACTGTTGACTCCCCATGGGAGGTTTCACACTCTCTGTGGAGTGGATAGGGGGTGGGGTGGGGAGAAGGTGGGGGGATTGGAAGGACAGGAGGAAGAGGGAACTGAGATTGGTATGTAAAAGATTGTTTTAAAAATAAAAAAAATAATTTAAAATGTTATTAAGATAATGATTAGAAGTTCTGACCAAATTACACTGAGTGCATGTGATCCTACAGGTCTAGAAGAAATTGGAGTGTAACAGGGTCATGGTGTTCTAATTAGACTAGAAATTCCAATGTAGCAGACATGTGCTGGGCCACATAGAAAACAGTCCTTTGCAAAAAGCCTACACATACACAAATTTGTAAACCTGCAAATGTTGTGCAGGGCATATGTAATAATGTCTCCTAGAGAACTCATTCATTTCTTTCTGTGTATACATTGAATTACTGCCGATATTTAGGCTAAGCAGGAATAAATTCTTAATGAGGTTCTCAATGTAAAGAGTTAGGGATTTTTTTGTTGTTGCTGTTGCTGTTGTGGAGCTGGTGAGATGGCTCAGCTTGCTGAGCAGACCTGGTGATCTGGAACTCCATCCCCAGGGCCCACTGTGGGAAAAGGGCCAACTCTCAGAAGTTGTTCTTTAATCCTCACATGACTCTCCCAAGTTGTGTGCTGACCTCGGTGTGTGTGCCCCAGTGCACACCGCCCCCCCCAATATAATAATGATAAAATACATGTAAAATGAAATTTTCTTTTTGAGCTGGAAAATGGTACTGTTAGTCATATGGGATCTCTGAAGTCCGTTGAATGGCAACATCAAAGAGAGGGACCCTCCTTGGACACAAAGGGGTGAAGATAGTAGTGGATCCTTGTTCACCACACAACATACAGGCAATAAAGAACATTATGTTGGTAGTCGTGGGCTGTTTGAGGTCATTGAGAAGTTGGCTCTGGAAGCAGGATTGTTCCCCATGTCATTACAGACACAATCATGTCTGTCTCAAAGGGTCTTCCTAGGCCCTTTGCCTGGGAATGGGTTGTTCTTTCCAACTCTGTGTTAAGGGCGGGCAAAACAGCTCCAGTAAAGTCATTGTTTTTAAAAGCATCTAGAAATAAAGCTGGAGCTGTGGGTTGTAACCTTTTGGGGGGTTGAACAGCCCATTTCACAGGGGTTGCTGATAAAATATCCTACATATTAGATATTCATATTATAACTCACACTAATAGAAAATTGCAGCTCTGAAGTAGCAATGTTAATAATTGTATGGTTGGGGGTTAGCATAACATGAGGAATTGTATTAATGGTTGCTGCATTAATTAGGAAGGTTGGGAACCACTGCCTGAGCTGGGCTTCCATATAGCTCCTGTACTCAAGAGCATTCAAGTTAGATTCCCAGCACCCAGGCTGGGCAGCTCACAACAGCCTGTGTCTGCAGCTTCAGGGGATCTGACATCCTCTTCTGGACTCCAAGGGTACCTGCACTCACACATGTACACAATGCCCCAACACACACTATATACATAATTTAACTTTTTATTTGTTTGTTTGTTTATTAAACAGGGATTTTCTGTGTAGCCCTGGCTGTCCTGGAACTTGCTATGTAGACCAGGCTGGTCTCAAGCTCACAGAGATCCACCTACCCAGCACTGGAATTAAAGGCATGTGCCACCACCACCAGGCAATTTAAATTATTTTTTTTTAAACAAACACATAGAAGGTTTCTCCCATGGTATTAAAGTACCCACGGGACAAAGAAGCCTGAGGTTCAGCCATGGGATCCTCACTCAGGGAGAGAAAGGCCAAACGTATCTTTAGCTGACCATCCCAGCTTCCCCAGATGTTCTCTGCTGGGTGTTGCGAATGCATTAGTCAATGGGTTGTCTCTTTGTGGCTTTATTTCCCTGGAAGCCTCACCCACTCTGTTGTGCCTAGGACCCTCCATGTGGAAGTCCAGCTGCCTTAATCAGGCTTCCTCAGTCAGTTTCTAGTGGATGTTTGCAAGCCCCTAGATTTGATGATACTAACTTTCTGCCGTTGCTTGTTCTGTTATTTAGGAGCCTTGTCTGTCCGACAAGTTTGGGAGTCTATTGAGAACTCCAGCTGTTTGTCACAATGGGACTTTGAAGATGGAGGTTTCTGTCCCACCTGGTTCCATAAGCCACTCTGCCCCAGATAAACACACAAATGCTTATATTAAGTATAAAATGTTTGGCCGATGGCTCAGGCTTCTTATCGGCTAGCTCGGTCTCAGTTATTAACCCATTTCTATTAATCTGTGTATTACGAAACTGTGGTTTACCTGTAATCCAGCATGTTACTCCTTGGGTAGCCTGACATCTCTTCGAGGCCTCTCTCTGCCTTCCTCTCCCCAGCCTTCTCCTGGTCTGGTAGGTCCACCTATCCTTCCTGCCTAGCTATTGGCCAATCAGTGTTTTATTCATCAACCAATAAGAGAAGCACATATACAGAAGGATATCCCTGTGGGGGATTTCTTTTGGATGTTTTGAACCTCAGATTTGATGTTTTTCTCTATCATTTGCTATTTATTCTTTACTCTGGCTTGTTATATATTTAATAAACTCATTCAAAACTAAAAGTATGTGTATGATATTATATATCATCCTCTGGACTGTACAGATTTTTTTTTTTTTTTTGAGACAGTCTCACTATGCAGCTGTTGCTGACCTAGAACTCTCTATGTAGACTAGGCTGGTCTTAAACTCACAGAGATCTGCCTTCTGAATTAAAGGAAGGCTGGATTTAAAGACACACACCACCACATCCATCCTGTTAGAGATGAGCTGCCACTCACCAATGTGGTGATGTGCCTGGCAAATCAGAAACACTTTGTACCCACCTGCACACACCAGGCTCTGCCCAGCACCCAATCTGAGCCGATCCCATTTTGCAGCTGGACAGCATCATAAGCAACTTGAGAACTAAAACAAACAAACAAAAACAAAACAACAGATGTGTGGAAAATATAAAGTAATGCCCTCCCAAGAGTGTGCTTGCCATCATATCTAGTCAGTGGTTACAGCTCTGGTCTTGGCAGAAGGAAAGCTGACTGGGCACCAAGATGGAATTCCCCGTGTTCCTTTCTCACCTTGAGCAGACACATGTCAGAACCTTTGACAATTTCACTTTCTTGGGGCCCCGGTTTCCTCATGTGTTTGATTGGCAAACGAAAAGGGCCGGATGGAAGTAGGGATGACAGCGGCGAAAGGGGTTTTCTACTCAATGTGTTCTAGGTATTTTAACTGAAGTAGATACTTGTGCTCCTGGTGATGCCCGATGAGCTGACAAGAAAAGCAATGGATGCTGGTCCACAGGCAGGATGAAGTGGGTGGGATGGAGACCCACTCTACTCCTCCAAGTGACGGCAGCAACTTCCCCAGTGCTGTCACAGAAGTGTTTTGGAATTTCTGCGCTCAGTTAAAAAATTTGTTTTAAACATATTTACTTACGTGTGTGTGTGTGTGTGTGTGTGTGTGTGTGTGTGTGTGTGTGTGTGTCACACATACCACAGTATACATGTGGAGGTCAGAGCATAACTTGTGGGAGTCCGTTCTCTCTATTCAGTGTATGGGTCAGGGGGATTGAACTCAGGTCATCAGGCATGGCAAGGAACGCACCCACTAATCCCTCTCCACAACCCAAAATGTTTATTAATTTTAGTGTGTATGTGTTCCTGTGCATGTGCAGTGCTATGGTGTGCATGTGAAGACTGGAGGATTTGTGGGAGTTGGTGCCCACCCATTTCATTATGTGGATCCCAAGGATTAAACTCAAGTCATCAGGCTCAGTGACAAGCGCCATTAGCAGCTGCTGAGTCATCTCTTCCAACCTAGTCTCGCTTTTGATTGCCTGAGGTTGTGCATTTCTGGAACCCTCTAACTCTTGAGACAGGCGTTATAAGGAAAGTAGTAACTCACTCCAAACTAAAATGCTGAGTTGCTTTGAGCTCTTTCCCACTGTTAGGTGAAAGTTCTAGGAGGCCATTGTTTTGGATTAAACTTTTCCGCCTATAAAAGCGGCTAAAAATCAAAATGTAATCACCCACCCTAAAGTCACCTCGTTTGCATTTTTGAGAGTCTCATGTAGTTCAGACTGGCCTTGAACTCACTATGTAGCCAAGGATCACTTTGATTTCCTGCATTTTCCACTTCTACCCCCTTAGTACTGGGATTATATTTAATTTAGGTCAAATGTTGTGTGATGGTGGGGCTCAAACCCAGGGTTTTGTATGTGCAGGGCAAGCACCATACCAAGTTAGCTGTACCACTAGCTGGGCCTGCAGGAAATTTTTGAAAAAGTTAGTGTGTGTGTGTGTGTGTGTGTTTGCTATCACACACATGTGGAGGTCAAAGGTTATCTTTAGGACTTAGTTCTCTCCTTCATCATGTGGGAACCAGGGACCAAACTCAGGTTATCAGCTTTGGTGCCAAGTTCCTTTCCCAATGAGCTAACTTGATGGCCTTCTGCACTGAAGTTTTTACATCATAAAGTTAAAACTAATCTTTCTAAATGCCTGAGAAAATAGGGTTACAGGGATAACAGCTACATTTCCTAAAGAGATCAGTTTCAACTGACATGATAATAAGTTGCATTTGCATTAATTCTTAGACACAAAAAAGCAACTTGAAGCAGGGTGGTATTGGCACACACCTTTAATCCCACTGTTGAGGAGCAGAAGCAAGTGGATCTCTGAGTTCCAGGCCAGCCTGGTCTACAAAGCTACAGAGAAACAACAGAAAAGTAACTTGAAGGAATCAGATATGAGCTAGTTCCTAGAGTTTATTTTATCATTTTATTTTGTCTCCTTGCTCCTGCTTCCAGGGAAAGTGATCAAAATGGCCAGTCTGTGTTGATGATCGTGTCTGCTGCCTCCAAACCCTTTAAAACCTGACTCTTCTGTTTGCTTTTAGATATAAATATTTACTCTGTTTTATGGAATTTCGGAATGCCTGAGTCTAGAACCGAGAGCAAGGCCAACTACGATATTTAAATTATAATTCTTCCTTTGACTCCACAGGTGACTGAGTTATGTGGTACTTGCCATCTCATGATTGAAGGCCTCTCTTCCTAGGAATAGACAAGTTCTTGAGAATCAGGCGGTGGAAAATCCAGTTGAATTAAAAATCACCTTTGGTCTTGATAAAGCCTGTTCGTGTAACTAATCTGTGCATAAACACAGAACTTTCATTGAGTGAGTTCCTTATACCAGCTGTCACCCCATTTCTTATTTTCATAAGCTTGAAGGACTTTTGTTCCACTTGTAGATGTTTGTTCAGTTGTAAGTCAACTATTGAACTGTACA
This sequence comes from Cricetiscus sungorus, assembly GCA_030556225.1. Taxonomy (NCBI): domain Eukaryota; kingdom Metazoa; phylum Chordata; class Mammalia; order Rodentia; family Cricetidae; genus Cricetiscus; species Cricetiscus sungorus. Next base: position 38,922,661 of record JANBXA010000730.1, read on the forward strand.
AAGCGTCTATTCTGATCTATCTTCATATTTTAAATGCCATATCCTCCAAACCTCAGGGCTATAAGCTTGTGGCACTGGGATCAGTCAATGCTGAGAAGAAAGTTGTTAAATGCTAGCTCAGGAAAAGCCTGAGTTGTGTCTTTACTACCTCACTTCTGACAATGAGAGAGACAGACAGAAATAGAGGGCGTGGCAGAGAGAAGGCACTAGCCCTGTTGTGACTTTACTTGCCTTGCTCTCTCTTTCCTGATCCATCCTGGCAGATCTACACTCCCCTGTTTCTATGCTCTGTACCCTAGAATTGTTTACCCCTGGAGCAAGTGCAAGCACCCCAAAAACTTAGGACTCAATGAGGTATAGCTTTCATGGTGTGTGTGTGTGTGTGTGTGTGTGTGTGTGTGTGTGTGTGTGTTCAGGGCCTTCAGCTAAGAAAGGAGATGCAGGTCAGAGAGATTCAGTTCAGGTGGTTACACCATTCTTTTTAGGAAAAAATTATAAGAAAATGGGTGTAAGGCAGACAAGCTAGGATACAAGGAGGAACCTAAGAGATTCATACAAGGTCTCTCACAGAAGGGGAAAGGAACAAGATCATATTGGAACAAGATCCTGAGCATATTGGGAGTGGGGGAAGCAGTGAGTGGAGAGGGAGTTAGGAGAAAGAGAAGGGGAGGAGAGGAGAACATGTGAGACTAGGAAGATTGAGTCGAGGGATGAATAGACAAGAGCAAAAAAAAAAAAAAAAAAAAAAAAGAAAGAAAAGAAAAGAAAAAAAAGATACCATAATAGAGGGAGCCATTATAGGTTTGAAGAGAAAACTGACTCTAGAGAAGTGTCCAGAGACCTACAAGGATGACCCCAACTAACAATCTGTGCAACAGTGGAAAGGCTACCATAAATGCCCTTTCCTGATAATGAAATTGATAACTAACTTTATAACAGGAAAAAAAGAAAAAGAAAGAAAGAAAAGAAAACAGGGGTGTTGATGATCTGAACATTACTTTCTCTCTCAGTTGTCCATGCCTCTGAATATCTTAGATTAGGAGTACCACAGTTTGAAGACCACTGTTTTTACCCCTCCTCATGGACCCTAGCTGAGCCTGAGACATGCCCAGACAAGTGTGACTGTTGCTTTGAGCTTAGACCAGCAAGTTTGTTGACTACATATAGTGGAACAGGCCACATATATTGCATACAATTTTTTCCTGAAGCCTCACCTCCCCTCCGCCCAACTAGGGGTTGTTGTCTGAAGCAGGTGTTCCCAGGTTCTTGACGTCTTAATAAAAGACTTGAAATATAAATGCATACAGGTTGCAAAGTAATAAGAATATTTATTTAGGAGCAAAGTGGTATTATGGATCAGTCCACTATCAGAGTGACAGAGGCCACCTCTTTTCTTTATGGGGTTTTAGAGAATGGAGAAGTTGTTTGGGAAGGGGTGCAATTTGGGTGGTTCTATATTTTGATTGATGGGTTTGGGTAGTATGACCTTTTTTTCTACTGTGTGTGTTTCTTCCCATGGTGCATCTGATTTTAATCATAGGTATTCTCAATTATGCATAGTCATAAGATGACAAATAGAGGATTATCTCTAAACATTCATTCAGAGGACTAAGTTTGCTTTACTGTGCATACGTCCCAAACCAATCTGAGCTGGACTGATACTCTCACTCCTGTGCCATTTATATCCTGAAATATACATGCATAGGAACTGTCTCTAAAAAAGGAGTCACTCATGGTTGTTAGAGGCAAACTTATTCCTTGGTGAAAGAGGGACACAGCTTGATGCAGGTGGGTGTAACTCAGGAGTCAGACTGGAACATTCATAGTGCTTAAATCACCTTTTCCACAACTACTAAAAGGGTTCCCCTAATTATATAAAATAAAAGGGAGTTTGAGTTTGTGGGCCACTTCCTACTTGTGATTTCCAGCTTCATTGAGAGAAACACTACCGAACCTTTGTCTGTGCTATTGAATGTCTCTACTCAGCCAAACTTCTATGTACCTCTACTGAGCCTGATAGAGCCCTTCCTTGGGCATGTCTCACAATCCTAGTCTTAGCAAGAATCCTTCTAAACTATCTCCTAATATCTAACTGCTTTCCTGTTCCTTTCTGCAAGAATCTGGCTCGGTTGGTTTATCCAGAGCCTTCATGTTCCTTGATGCTTTCTCTTAGCCATTTTCCATCCACCTAGCCTGCTCCAAGACTCTTGTGTTGGCTGGAAAGTCTCACTTTTCTTTTCATTTGGAGTTAGCCAATCTCTCTTTTCTCCTGAGAATTACCACAGTCATATCTTTTCTTGAATAGTTTGCTTTTACTGTCATTAACAAGTGTCATGAATCATTTTCTTCTTCAATAGATTAGCGGGCTTCTGGTTAACTTGTAAAGAGCTTTGGATTTCTTAAAAGGCCTTCATTACATGTTTATGTGTAAATTTTATATGTAAAATGTTAGATTACTTAGATGTAGTGTTTCATAAAACAATGACTTGGAATTCAGAGAGCAAGTTTTCTAGTTTTTGCCTGGAATTCACTGTGTAGTAGAACTAAAAATTTAGCAGTTATTTAAATATTTTATAGTTATTTTGTTTGCATCTATATTGTTTGCATGTGCATGCCACAGCACATATGAAGAGATCAGAGGACAGCTTGTAGAAATTGGTTCTTTCCTTATGCCGTGTGAGGTCCTTCACCTGCTGAGCCATTTTTCTCAACATTTTTAAGTAGGATTTACTTTGAAAAATAAATAATTTGAGCTCTGTATGGTGCTGCATACATATTATCTCAGCACTTGTGGGGAGAATCTGGAGTTCAAGGCCAGCTGGGGTGACATCAGACCTTGTCTCAAAGAGATAATTTGTTTTCAAATTACTCAAAAATATTTTAAAAAACAAAAACCATTTCTCTTAAAAAAAAAAAAAGTTGGCCAACTTAGGTGAGGATGGTTCATGCTTCTAATATTTAGGATATTTAGGAGGAAGGGTTGAGATTTCAAGGGCTAGCCCTGAGCTACATAATGAGATCCTGAATTTAAAAAAAAAAAAATATGTTAGTTGTAACCAGGAGTCTCGGTACTAGAGAAGTAGGGCGGGAAGATTTTGAGTTCAAATTCAAGGGCCAGGTAGGGTTTCATAGCAGAATTCTACCTCAAATGCCTCTCTCTCTCTCATACACACACACACACACACACACACACACACACACACACACTTGTGTATGCAAGTGTGTAGTACTTTATTGTACTATTCCCACCTAAAATAAAATGCAATGTTTTCCAACATTGCATTTTTGGTATATCTGTTAAGCTTGGTGGCTCATGCTTGTAACCTGACATTCCAGCAGTAAAAAGGCTGAGGCAAGGAGACTGTGATAAATTGGAGGCCATCCTGGATCATAGAGTGAGAATCTGTCTCAAAACAAAACAAAAACCACCAGAACTAAACAGAATGAAAGCAGACGAACAAGCAAACTCTTCTTTCTCCAGCATCATCAAGATGGTGGGGAAATCTTCCAAGACACTAGACAAAGATTTTCCCATGAAGCAGGATGTCCTGACCTTAGGCTGAGTGTGCCTGTTATTGAGTGAAGGGCCTTCAAGGATACCTAGAGAGAGAAAGCACACAAATATTTGAGTATTTGAGGATGTGCTATTTTATTCAGCAGAATATTCTCATGTTGCCTAAGGAAATGATGATGTTGAAGAGAAATGTCAAGAGCAGATTGTTGGGGTGCAGTTTTTTTTCTTACTAAGAACTTATATGTCTAAGTCCAGTCAAAAATAAGAATTTTAAAAAGTAACAAATAATCAAACCCTGAAAAAGCATTGCTAAGTAACTCAAATGGAATTAAAACACTTTTGTTAGATGCTTGGTTAGCTATGGGCAGGCTTGAGGGAGAGCATTAGAGCAAGGTTCCTGCCTCGCAGTTAACTGCTTGGACCTGCCACTTCAGGGCTCTAATTACTGCTCAGAAGAGACCTGAGTCATGCCCCGACAACCATTAAATGATTGCTATCTCAATCTAGTTCCAACAGACCTAAACTCATAGATTATTATCAACTGAAGGCTTCCTGGTAACAGGAAGGTACCAATATGCTAGCTAGCCTGCAACAATCAATCCATATGGGCCTGTCAATAACCCAGACAGTAAAATGCCCCCCAGGGAAGCCTTCTATTTCAGGACACTTAGGAAATGGGTAACACTTGACCAACCTGTGACTCACTGGGACAGTGGCCTCTCTCCCTTGAGAGTGTCCCATTTTACTTTGTAATAAACTGTCTTCTACTCTGTACTCTGGATGCTTTGCCTGAGTCCTTTCTACAGAACTAGGAAGTTGAGGACAGGTCAGGAGATCCCATTGTCACTTTTAAATCATACAGTCCAGGGCTGGGGAGGAACTTCCACTGAGTGCTCGCCTAGCATACACAAAGCCCTGGGTTCTCTACCTAGCACTCCATAAAACCCAGTGTGGTGGTGCAGGCCTGTAATCCCCATCCTTGGGAGGGAGAAGCAGGAAGATCAGAAGTTCAAGGTCATTCTTGGCTAAGTAGTAAATTTAAGGCCAGACTGGGCTATGGGAGACCGTGTCTCAAAAACCCAAGCCCAATCCAACCCAACCAACTAACCAAAGCAAGCCAGCCAGCCAGCCAGCCAGCCAGCCAGCCAACAAACCAACCAGGAACAGGGCTGGAGAGATGGCTTGGCAGTTAAGAGTGCTTATTGCTCTCAAAGAGGACCTGGGTTTGATTCCCAGCACCCACACCAGGCAGCTTACAACCACCTCTGTCTCCAGCTCCAGGATGATCTGATGTGTCTGGCCTCTGGAGGCATCTGTGCCCATGGGCACACCCCCTCCCCATACCTAATTAAAAATGTTAACATTTAAAAGCCAGGCACAATTCAGTGGTTTTGCATTCAGACTGCCACTTAAAGGCACTGCCAGAAGACAGAAATCCAACACATTTCTGCTCAATGATCGAATTAGGTTAGCTTGGAACTCACAAGTTGGCACCATTTAAAAAAAACCAGAGGTGCAATGCTGAGTGAGATGAGCAGTGGGCTTTAAACAGTAGCTCAAATAAGGAAATAACAGAGTGGCAAAGCCTGTTACATTGTCTCCTTCACCTCCTTTTCTCCATCGCCTCCCTCTCCTGATTTCTCTGAAGGTCAGTCTCTGATAAGCCACACAGTGTTAGTGTTGTGGTTTTTAGTGCAGCATTCCCATACACTATCATCTCTTGGGCCATAGTGAAAAAGATCAGTTCACAATGACAGACTCCCATAAATTTTGTTTACTAATAGCTAGGGTCACTTGCTAAAATTTTTTATTTGCATACATTAATTTTACATAATAATGGGTTTCACTGTATATCTTTATAAATATATAATGTCTTTCAAATCATATCTATAGAGCTACCATTTTTGTTTCCTTTGGGTGCTTGGGATTGAACCCAGGGCTTTGTGTACACTTGATCATCCTCTCACTGTGCTACACCCCCAGCCTCTGGACTTTTTTAAAAAAGGAACAATTATGGTGTGTGTGTGTGGTCTTTTCTGTTGAGCCCAGCACAGTGCCTGATGCTTTATTGACTCACAGATATTCACTGAATGAGGGTAACAGCTGCCCGTAGTCACTGGCTTGCTCTTGACAAACTCAAGAATGAAAAGCACTGAATATTTTCAGCTTGCCTTCCAACGTACTGACTTGCTGCCTTGGCAGGGGACAGTACTGTCCCTGCTGAAGGTCTCAAACGGCAGGTGCCACTCAGGTTTCCTCATCATGTTTCTGTCATATCATTTCTGCTCATGGAGTTTGGGCATGCAAAAATCCAAGGAGCTATCATTTTAGAGCCGATGATCCATTCTCAGAGTAAGTGTATATAATTGCTTGCTCTTTCTTTTCCCAGGAGCCCTCTGGAATCAGAGCCCAGGGACAGAGAGCTCATCGTGTTTACTGCAAAACCAAGGACAAGGAATTCTGTTTACAGTGTGTATTCCATGAGACTTGAGGACAGTGGGGGCACAGCTGCCCCGAAAGAAGAAAATATTATGTGTTTTGGAATACTTTTGATGTGTTACATTTGTCTTAGTTTTTCAGTGCCTTTTTTTTTTAAGCCATATCACTCAGATCATGGATCTACATACCAAAAATATGTGTGGTTTGGATGTGTGACTTAAGCTTTTCAGAAGTTGTGTCAATAATAGTACCATTCAGTATTCATTTTCATGTCAAGTTCAATGCTGAGAGCAAGTTATACTGGTTTAAAAAAAAAAAAAAGTAAAAAGAAAAGACTCTTCCTTTGAGACAAATCCCTTTGGGATAGCCCAACTGGGTGTTACCTCTCGTCTCGCCCGGCAGGTTGTGTGTCTGGGAGACACTGAAATCACCCCACTAGTACTGGCAGGTGGGGTCTCTCACTGTCTGATGCACACAGCAGAGCCAGCCAGCGGCTCCAGGACTCCAGGTACAATCCTGGTCCAGACGAAGGAGTACTCTGCAGGTTGTCATTATGCTTGTAATTAATTACAAGTGAGGTTTTACAGTTATACCAGCCAGGTGAAGGATCCTTAGGAAATTACTACTTATAATAGGGTTTTCTTCCCTCTTGCCTGGATTATTATCATCATGTCATAACTGGTATGTCTGTCTGTCTGTCCCTGTTCTCAGGTAACTTGAACTCTAATTAAGATTGCCACATAAGAGCCATTAAAATGGCTTTGTGGGTAAAGGCTCTTGCCACCAAGTCTGGTTACCCGAGTTCAGTCCCTGGGACCCACATGGTGAAAGAAAAGACCAACTCCCTCTTGCTGTCCTTGGACCTCCCTCGAACCTCACAGACATCAGTGACACATGCATGCCCCTCCATAGGACGAGTGTGAGTCTGAGGACAGTTTGAGTTCAACAGTCTGTTTCTTCAGGCAGGCTGCCTCAAAAGAAAAGAGAAACAAAATTCAGATAAGTGACATTCTGTGTTGTTGTTTTGATGTTATATAGCCCAGGCTGGCCTCAAACTCCTCAAACTTCTGACCTTCCTACCCAAGGCTTCTTAGTCTGGGGATTTCAAGTATTGTACCACCATACCTGGATTTTTTTTCCTGTGTTTTTGTTTGTTTTTTTAAAAAAAAAAATCTGTTCTCAAACATTTATGTGGAATGACTAACATATTGTGGAATTGTCATAAAATCCTTCAAAAATTATTTTTTAGTGTTGATAGAGACTATACCCAGAATGAAATATTAGCCTCTTCATGCATTCTAAATGGAAAGTTCTCCATTTTGATATCTTCAGTGCAGTCCATCTTCTCGCTTCAGCAGACATCTACCTGGTTTCTGGGGCCGCCCTTGAGGATTGTTTTTACTTCACACTCAGCAGGTGGGTACTTAGATAAGTAGAAATGGGTTAATAATTAAGGCAGAGCTAGCCCATAAACAATAATAGTAATTGGCCAACAGGATTGTATCAAATACAGAGTCTCTGAGTGTTATTTGGGGCTGGCTCGGCTGTGGGCCCAGACTGGCGAGCTGGTGGAAACATACATGCTACAGGTGGGAACCTGAAGCTTCTGGCCCTGATGTTTCTCTCCCTTTTCAGGTTAGCAACAGCTGTAATAGCATTGTCCCACACCTTCCACTTTCCGAGGTGCTCCCTCCTAGTGAAAGAGCTGTCAGCCTTTGGATGAACTTTTACACAGAACCAAGTCCTTACTTAAAACATGTAGGCATTCAGCTATGCTTCCTTCTTTCCAAATATTTTAAAATTTATTTGTGTGTACCTGTGTAAATTCATGTGAGCCTTGTGTGTGCAGGTGCCCTTGAAAGTCAGAAAGCATCAGATTCCGTGGCGCTGGAGTTGTAAGTGATTGTGAACTGCTGGGCTGAGAACTGAACCCTAGTCTACTCCAGGAGCAGTAAATGCTCTTCACCTCTGAGCTGTCTCTCCAGCCTCTTCTTTTGTTGAGGTTTGCTAGACACCCCTGAACCGGTGAGTTATGGATAGCTCACTATTGCCTAAATTGGATGCAGTGGAGCACTCCAGTAAATCCATCACTCAGTAGAACCTCAGACTCAAGGCTAGCCTGAACTACACAGTAGGACCTTGTTCTATAGAATGTAACTGACTAAGTAAATAAAATACTGTTCAGTCTATTTTACAAATAACTTGAGCTGGATTTGGCATGGGGATGTTCCTATAGGATGGAGACCAGGCACGTTAGCAAGGGAGATATGATGTGACCAAGGGAAACTATTGATGTAGCTCTGTAACGGTGTTTTCCTGTTTGGGTAGGGAGTCAGCCGTGACGGAGCCATGGGAACTGCAGCTGTACTTGAGCAGGCAGGGAGTTAGATGGAAAGAAGCAAGGGAACTGCTGCTGATGTTGGTAGTTGTGTCTCCTGATGGTTAGCATGCCCCTGTGTGGTTTATGCCTTTGGGAGCTTCAGTTGTGTTTATCTTGCTAAATTGGAAAATGTTTCCCTGGAACTTTTGCAACAACACACATGCACACTTACAAAATGTCTGCTTCCTCAAAAGACTTTGACTTCAGTACAGTACCATTACCGTGTGGTTTTGCAACCCTCCTCTTTGAGCTATTCAGGAGAATCATGGTGTGTATGTGTGGGGGGTACCCTAAGTTGGGAGAACAAGTCCATTGTGAGTCAGGTCATTGTAGGAAAGGGTTACTTTACCCATGCATATTGTACTCACTCGTAAATATCCATAAGACCTTTAAAGACTGACAAAGTGTGGATTGGAGAGGTGGTTCAGTGGTTAAGAACATTTGCTGTCCTTTCAGAGGACCCAGGTTAGGTTCCCAGTACCCACATGGTGGCTCACAACTCTGTAACTCCAGTTCCAGGGGATCCCATATGCTCCTTTAGCCTCTGATGTCACCCTGAATGCAAATGGTACCCAAACACACAGTCAGTCAAACACTGGTAAAGGACTGAAAATACACAAAGCAGAATTCAGTGGGCTATTAGTCTCACTCTGGGCTAGCCTGCAGCAGTGTCTCTCTGCTTTGTTTTCCTAACTAAGCCTGTGCACAAACTGTCTGTATCTCCACTGAAATTTTGCCTTTGAGAATCCCAGAACAGAGGAGAGACCTTCATTTTGGTGACAGTTCCTGAGCCCATGATTTTGAGACCACCATGATTTTGAGTCTGAGAAACAGAGAGACCCATGTCAAAAAACAAATGAGTGGAAAATGAAACAGACTATGATGGAGGCTCACATCTTAGAATCCCAGCACTTACGTGGCTAAGTCAGAAATGTTGTCTGAATTTGAGGCTAGCCTGTCTACATAGCAAGTTCCAGGTCAATGACAGCTACATAGAAAAATTCATAAAACAACAAAAGGTGGTGAGAGTTAGTCCCTCAACTGCCGAGAATCTTTAGAAAGTTCTTCATGTCATTGGAGCTAAACTCCAGTCCTCACAGTCCCCACATGTCTTTGACTCTCTTCTCTGTTACTTAGTCTCCCCAGTATCTTAGGGGTGCCTATGACCCCCACTTTGTTGCTAACACTTACACAGCTCACTCATTCCTGTCAGTTTTCTCAAATGTCATGTTAGTGACGCCGCTTCTGGCCACTCAATTAAAACAGCCTCCTGCCAATCTGTCACTCTCTGTTTCTCCTCTTTACATATTGCATTTTCACTCTGGCTTTGTGATAGAGATTTTCCTTTGTTCACCAGCCAAACTTCTCTCTCATTGTCTGGGTCATTTTGCGAGAGATGGTCTCACTCTGTAGCCTAGGCTGTCCTGGGGTTCACCAACTATGTAGCCCAAACTGCCCTAGAGCTCACTGTGCAACCCAGGCTGGTTTCAAATTCATAGCAATCTTCTTGCTTCAGCTTCCAGAGTGCTGGAATGACAGGCCTGAGCTGCTTCACCCAGTTATGGCTCGTTCAAAGTGTTGCTTTCTTATCATTCAAATTGGAAGTGATGTCAATGAACAAAGAACAGTGTGTATAGCTTCTTCTTCTTTTTTTTTTTTTTTCTTTCTTTTTTTTTTCTTTTGAGACAGGGTTTCTCTGGGTTGCTCTGGCTGTCCTAGAACTCACTCTGTAGATCAGGTTGGCCTTAAAACTCAGACATCTACCTGCTTCTGCTTCCTGAGTGCTGGGATTAAAGGCATGCCACCACCACTTCCTGGCCCTGGCTGTATATAGCTTTAATAGTTGTTTGTTTATCTCCTTGCTTTTATTTAGACTAATCAGATGCAGTAGTGATTTGTGGAAAAGTATAGGACAGTCAGTTAAGATAGTTCACCTGTGGACCAGCTGAATTCTTACTTACATAGTGTTTGTAATTCTGATGTCGCAATTGGAACACAGTCCCTCCCGAAAGAGAGGCCTGATAGTCAGATGTGTTCATTGTTTATTGGAGCAAACCTTAGGTCTTCCCAAACATGAACAATTAAAGAGGTTTTCTAAATGGGGCCTGGGATGAAAGCGTTCTGCCTCTAAAGTGTGTCATCTGCAGCCCTCATCAGGCAGAAATTAGAATTCAGAGGCACAATACCTTACTGAAAACCTTGGGGCCAGCTATGCTTGGGAGTTGAGATTTCCTGTCTTTCAGAATAGAGGGGAGTGTATGAACACTCATTCACTACGCACTTAGCAGACTTGAGGGTGCTGTCCACAGCCCAGCAAGAAAGAATGAAGAAACAAATTGGAGGCAACAAAGAGCCCACAAAATTGGCTCCAGGTTAAAAAATAGGGGGAGGGAGGAGCCAGCAAGATGGCTCAGTCAGGGTAAAGGATCCTGCTGCCAAGGCTGAAGACCTGAGTTCAATCCCAAGACTCCAGCAAATTGTCGGCTGGTCTCCACACACCAGTGTGGCCTATATAGGTATGTGGGCACACACAAAAAATAATACAAATGTAATTCACAAAAATCTTTCTTTAAAAGGAGCTTTGATGAAAACTCAGTATCTGGTCTTTTGGGTTTTGTTTTGTTTTGGTTTTTGACTGGGCTGTCACCTCAGAATGATGGAGCCCTGAGCTGTTGGCGTTGGGATCATTTGTTCTGTTCCTGTTCTCTGTTTGAGGGCCCTGCTTTAGCTAACAATACCTGATTATGAGTGAATGATAACTGTGCCACAAACCAGTATTTTCATCTATAGTAAACTGCTCAAGTAGAAAAAAAGGAAGGGAAGGAGGGAGGAAAGATGGAGAAGGGGAGACAAGAAAAGTGCCCTTCTGTTTAATACCTACTTATTTAACATCTGGACCCATTGTCTGAAGACCTTGGTCATGTGGCTTTGGTTTGATCACTTAACATTTAGAGTTTATCCTCCAAAGCAGTATTAAGTATGTTAGCATTGGTGAGCCATGGGTATACCATGTATGCAATTTCACTATCTCTTCCATAAAACCACCCCTATTTTCTGTTTGGAGAAGATTGATGCTACAATTGTGAACATGTTAGCAGTCATGCCAAAGGAAGATGGGCATGGTGGCACACTCCCACTGTCCCAGTACTCCGCACTGAGGCAGGGAGATCCCAGATTGCAGTCTACTCTGGCTGCAGAGTGAGACTCAACTCCAGGAAAAACAAAAACAAAAACAAAAACAAAAAGGAACATTAAGCAAAGCCAAAGGGAAACGCCAAAGGTTTAAGACCTAGTGCCAGCCAGGCAAGTGCCCAGGCCCAAGATCCATGCCCAGCCCTACTTGAGTATTTGCATAGAAAGAGGAAAGGATTGTAAATGATGGATAGGTGCTTCGGGTAATGAACCCTACTTCGAGAAATATACAAAACTTGTTTTGCATTCTTGTTTTGCATTTAGTATAGTTGACTTCATTTTTTTTTTTTAAATCAGAACACAAAGATGCTATGTCCAAGGGACTTTAAAGCTCCCATGACATTTTTCCATTCCAAATATTAAGACAGATTCAATAGGGTTTATGCCTTCCTTAATATACTTTAAAAAAAAATGAATGAAAAAAAAACAATTAGGCTGTTAATTTAGCACTTACAGTATGGCTCATCGCTTTTTCTCAATTAGTTTATAATTAAAGCATTTCTATTTCTTGTTCCTAGGGTTTTCTGTATCTAAAGGAGAGAAGTGACATGTGTACTAATTATCTTAAGCCCTTTGAAGTCCCTGGGAGTCTGTATTGTGTCATTAGTGTACCACTTAAAGACTATTTTTCTCATTATCCCAGTGAAGGTTAACTGAACGTGGAACAGTAATAAACATCCCTTTGGAGACCTACTCCTGGGAGGAGAGGCAAGAGGCAGTACTGGAAAGGTTACACAGTAGCAAATATCCAGATAAAGAAGGTGATGCAAGAGGAAGAAAGAGTCATAGTGTTCCTGAGCACCAGCTAGGGCATTTCGGGTATCAAGTCAACAACATTTTTGGTAGAATAGTTGGGGATGTCCTCTTAATGTTCCTTTCCATTAAGAACTATTTTTTTTCCAATAGTTGGATTTTTTTTAACATTATACTTTTAAAAGATATTTTAAAATATCTTTTATAGCTTTTATAGCTATCTAATATAGCTCTCCATAAGAGAATTCTACAACTTGTTATGTCACATCTCCATCTTGGTTGTGAAATACAGAGCTTATGTACTTTCCATGACATTAGGGAGTTCTGTTTGTGAAGCCAGGAACTGAAGTGTAAGTCTAAGAACTGTCGCACCACTTAACTACTCCTGACATCTCAATTACAGGTGCCCTGCTACTACGTCCCTCTTAGGTGAGGTGTCTGGCATTATAAAACACTCCATCAAAACAACTTCTCGGGACTTTGTTTCTATAGAGCAGGGTTAAAGATTTTATACAGATATTTTAACACGAGCTCAAGCAAGATTAGGAGAAAGAGAGGCACTTAGAAGAAAGGAAGATGTACCCGAGTGATGGTAATGGTTCCTCGAGGGAGAGACAAGCACACTCCTGTTTCTGTGGTGAATCTAGATCTGATGAAGTCCACAAGAGCAGCCAACACAGGCTAGCTGCTATCTACTTTTATTTTAAAAAATCATTAAATCATGGGTAATTATTACAAATAAAAGTTGTGTGTAAGTCCTTGATGGGACTGTTTCTGGAAGAGGGAAATAAGAATCTACAACCTTCCTTGACTGACTACTACCAAATAAACTTGTACCCAGTGTAGTCTCCCTTCCTCCCTCCCCTTTCTCATCTCTACCCCCGCCCCCTTCTCTCAAGCGGCAAGTTTAAAAAGGAATAGAAGAAAACACAAATTTTACACAGTATGAAAGCATACTCAGGGAAAACATGGATGCTTCCTCAGCCATCCTTCCTAACTACATCTCCTTTTGTAGACAGCCACAAGTTCAGGTCCTCTCTTCTCCCCCAACCCATCTTCCTCCTAGGAACGTACTTACTGCCAAAGTGATAATAGAGCTATCTTGTTTTAAGTAAAATCTCCAAGGACTGCAATAGTAATACTTGTTTGCAACTGAACATTTATGAAAATATAAAAAATGATCTCATTACTTAGAATTCCATTATCTGCAGATAATGACTGTTAATGTTTCCCTGTATTTCTACTCTATTGCTTTTCCCTTTGTATCTGTTTGGATATGTGTGTGTCTGTGTCTGCGTGTGCATGTGAGTGGGTGGGTGCACATGCATGAGTGTGTAAGTGCAGAGGAGGCCTGGGATTGACTTCAGACGGCTTCCACAATCACTTTCCACTCTTTTTCAAAAACATATCTTTATTTTACTTTGAGATTATAATATAATTACATTTCATCCTTTTCTTTCCTCCCTCCTACCCTCCTATTCCCAGCTCCTTGGTCTTTTTTTTATTATTATTAATTATTGCTATATGCATGTGTGTATATGTGTTTCAAGATGTAACCTGCTTAGTCTATATAATGCCAATTGCATGCCTTCAGGGCTTGGCATTTTGTATTACAAAGCTGATTGGTGGGCTTGCCTGGGAAAGCCTATTTCTCCCACTCTCAGGATTGTTTAGTTGCCCATAGTTCTTCGTATAAAACTGAGGCTTTGTGGGCTTTCCTCCTTCCACTTTGGCATGCTTATTGCTGTCCTTGTTCAGCTCATGCTTAGGCAATCTTTCCTGTTGGTGAGACTTTATGGGTGTAGCTTCTGATGTTTCTCAGTGACACATCTTTCAATAAACTCCCTGATCCTCTGGCTTTTACAATCTTTCCACCCCCTCTTCAACAAAGCCCGTCTCTGGACTTTAGGTACTGGAGTTGTTTTGTATACCTTAGCAGTAACCAATAATTCTCTAATTGGACTTAAGACCCACTCAGCAAGAGGGGATCATGGCTAGCTGGAGGTCTAGTCGACTATCCAGGGCTGGTGAAATCATGGGTTTTGGAGAAGAACCTACAAACTACCCACTTTATTATACCAGCACAGTCCCTTATTACATTCTAAATATTTGTCCTTATATCCACAGACAATGTAATCCTCACCCCTCATCAATGAAACTTCTCTTTGCAACAGAAAGAGACCATTACAGAAAAACCACACCAATCAGAGTGCAGAGTTGTAGAACCCAGTTCCACCTTGTTTTATTTTAAAGACAGGATTTTTCACTGACTAAGGAACTTGCTGATTTGCCTACGCCAGCTGGCCAGCAAGCCCTACGGAACACCCATTTCTGCATCCTCTGCACTGGGATGCAGGTGCACGCTGCCATACCTCGCTTTTTGCATAGGAGCTGGAGATCTATTTCTTTTGCAAACTTTAGTGGCTAGATCATTACTCTAGCAATTATTTTTCCCATAGAAAATAGAATAGAAATAATTACATAGACTAGCATAGAAAGAAATGGGTTTCTTATTGGTTTGCCAACCTGAGCACAGTCTACAAACTCTTGACTGCAGACTGGGAAGCCTTTTCAGTAAAAAAACTCCATCTTATTGTTGTCTTTTACTTTTGACATTTGTCAGCTCTCCTGTATTTGATTCTCCTAAGACCCTTTTAAGGCCATGGTTTATCAACGGTTTCTGTTTTCTGACTGGATTTTAGATGTTTCCATAGAATCCTTGTCTTGCAAAATCAGTAAGCATTTTTCTACTCTATTCTTCCAATTCTCCTTAATTGTGCCTTTTGCTTCTTAGAAGAAGAGGTTTTGAGAGAGGGTCTCACTTGGACTCAGAACCCTTCTACTCGTGTCTCCTGAGTACTGGGATTATAGGCATGTACTTTGACACCTGGCCATAGTTACATTTCTACTTTTACATGGCCACACTATAAAACATTCCCATCTCTAACACAGAATATTGCCTTCTAGCATCTCTACCAACACCCACTTGCCCTTGGGATAAAGTCCAAATTCTCCAGTGTAATAAATAAAAGTAAGAAAAAAGCTCCTCGGTGGCCTGACCTATGTGATCTTCACAGCCTAATCTCCTATAAAAGGAGTGCTCACTGCTCTTGCACACCAGGGCCTGCTGTCTTCTGGGATTTTGCACGTATTGTAGGCTTTAACTCTGAAACTCAAACTTATTTTCTTTTTTAAAGTTACATTTATTTGTTTACCTTCTCTCCCCCTGTATGTGTGTGTGTGTGTGTGTGTGTGTGTGTGTGTGTGTGTGTGTGTGTGCACGGGCACGTGTGTGGGTGCTCACATACATGCCACAGAGAACAACCTGCAGGACTTGGCTCTCTCCTTTCACCAAGTGTGTTCTGGAAATGGGAGTCTGGCTTTCAGACTTGGTGGCAAGTGCCATCTCCTGAGCGTCCGATCCCCTTCCTTCCCCCTCCTTCCCTCCTTCCCTCTCTCTCTTCTTTTCTTTTGGTCAGGATCTCACTATATAGGCCCAGCAAGACTGGGACTTAACCATGTAGAGCAGGCTTTTCTCAAATTCACAGAGATCCCTGGGCCCCTGCCTCCCAAGTACTGGGATTAAAGGTGTGCACAACCATACCAGTGCCCCAAAACTTACTTTCTTTATGACATTTTGTACAAGTGCCTCAAGACGCAGCTGCACTCCACATTCATTCATTCATTCATTCATTCATTCATTCATTTATTTGAGACAAGGTCTCATGGAGCCCAGCCTGGCCTTGAACTTGTTCTGTAACTAAGGATGACTTTGAACTCCTTATCTTTTTGCCTCTCTACCTCTCAAATACTGGGGTAACAGCATTGTGCCCACATGGATCCATGCTTCTCATTGCATCCTTTTTCATAGAAGCATTCCTCCTTCCTGTTTTCCTGGATGTTTAGTACCTGTTGTTGGTCCTGTGTTCTTCTTACCATTAGGATATTTTCACACTAAGCTGCCATTTCAGGTTTGGGCATCTGTTTTATCTCCAGTGTGGGAATCAGGATCATGTATGTCTGTCCTGTGTGTCTAGCATGGGGAGGGTGGGATGATGCCCACAGAATGAATGAAATAGAGAAATGAGTGGTTTTATATAGTAAGATTACATATACGTATATGATCTTACTATATATCCCTGACTGACCTTAAACTTTTAAACTTGTGGTGTCCCTCCTATCTCTGCTTACCCAGTGCTGGCTTCAAGCCAGTCTGGGCTACAGAATAAGTGAGTTCTAAACAAGCCTGAGCTACAAAGCAAAACCCTGGGTTGTTTTTGTTTTGTTTTGTTTTGTTTTAATGCCAAGTTTGTTGAGCACACCTTTAATCTCAGCACTGGGAAGGCAGAGACAGGCATATCTCTGTGAGTTCCAGGCTAGCCTGGTCTACAGAGTTCCAGGACAGCCAGGGCTACACAGAGAAACTCTGTCTTGAAAACTAAGCGAACAAACGAAGATCTCTGTATTTCAGTGAGTGCCTGTGGAATCACCAAGGTCACTGAGTACAGACACAGGAGAAGGTCACTTTGTTCTTGGTGTCTTCCTACCTTGGTGGTCTTGATGCTCTCCCCTGCAACCTAGAGGTCTCGTGTTCACAACACTGAGGAGTTTTCTTGCTGTTATACCTGCAGCTGCAGCCAGCCTGGAGCTTCCCGAGGAGCTTGCCTGTTTATGCTTGTGCTTGAGAGTCACTGTTTTGAACCTTCACATCCTTGACTCATTCATGTGGTGGTTAATGTCAGACTCCTCTATCTTCTCATCAGCAGGCACAGGTTCTGAGTCTTCCTCCTCCAGTTGCTGGCCAGGCCTCCCGGCATGGACCACACCCTCCCTTACCTGCATATGACCCTGTGCCTTCCCTTCCAGGTGTTTCTCCAGCTTGGAGCTCAGCAGTGGAGCACCATGGGTTTGTACATGATCATCCTCTGTCTGACCAGCTTCTGGATGCCCAGGGCAGTAGGCAGTGGCCACTTCACTGTTTCTCATGGGGCGCTGGCTGCTCTCTGCCTCAGCTTAGAGTGCCTCTCTTTTAAGGCACTTTGTAAAGTGTCCAATCACCACTAACATTTTTCTCTGTGACTTACAGTTTCACAGTTTCAGTCCATTATCATCATGCTGAAGAGCATGGTGCTGATCAGGCAGATGTGGTGCTGGCTACATCTTGACTTGTAGAGAACAGGAAGTTGACTGATTTACTGGGCATAGGAAACCTAAAAACCTGCTCCCATGGTGACACATTTCTTGCATCAAGGCCATATCCACTCTAACAAAGCCTAATAATGCCACTCCCTGTGAGATTATGGGGGTCAATTACATGCAAACTACCACTGATACAAAGAGCCAAAAGTGAACAGTGTTTGTAGGGCAGCCCAGATCTTGAAACATACAGCTTAAGTCAGAATGGCAAGGGTGCAAGAACAATGCTGCTTTGGATATAATGTGGTTCCACATGACCTAGTTGACAGTTTTTAGGGAAAAAAAAGATTACTATATAAGCTTGGTTTCAGCAGATGGTGGTAGCACATGCCTTTAATGCAAGCACTTGGGAGGCAGAGGCAGGCACATTTCTGTAAGTTCAAGGCCAGCCTGGTTCACAGAGCTAATTCCAGGACAGCCAAGGTTGAACAAAGAAATTCTGTCTCAAAAAAACACAAAACAAAACAATAAATAAACAAACAAAACAAAAAACAAACAAGCAAGCAAACAAACAAACCAAAAGCCAAGCTTGGTTTGTATAATTCTTCAGAGCTTTTCAGTAGCAAGACCTGGAAGGATAAGCATATAGTTACTCTCAGATGCATAGATCAAATAAATTCTGAATATACAAACTATTATCAAGAAGTCAATATGATAATTCTGGACAAACAGCCCAACTATGTATCTTTCTTTAATTTTATATAGTGTATATTACATCTTTAAAAAAACAGCCTTCTATACATTCTATTTCTGGCCAGTGAGAGAAGAGCTGTTACTTAGCAACCAGCAGCTTCTGCTTGGCTGATGTGTAAAATAGAAAATGGTACAGATCAGAGGCAAAGCATTTCAACTACCAGGAGCTCTGAACCACAGATTTTTTTTTTTTCCAGCCTAGTTTCTTCCAACTTATTTGGCTTAGAATTTTTAGTATCCTTAAAATATGAACTTGTGTCACAGTATCCCTATTTTTAAAGAATGCAAACTAAAACATACAATGCAAATTATAATAAGAAAAGGGATAGTTTGGAGATTAAAAAACTACCAAGCTTTTTGTTTGTTTTGCACTTCAAAGCAAAGTGTATTTGTTCAATACTTTTTAGTAACGGTATCTTATAGTTTTGACACCTTGATTTTTTAAGTAGGAAATACACTTAAAATAATGTTAATTGCCAGGTGGTGGTGGTGCACGCCTTTAATCCCAGCATCTGGAAGTCGAGGCAGGCGGATCTCTATGAGTTTGAAGCCTGATCTACAGAAGCAAGTTCCAGGTCAGTCAGGACTATTCAGAGAAACCCCGTCAAAAAGCCAAAATACATACATACATACATACATACATACATACATACATACATACATAATTTTACTCTACAATTAAGTTCACGAAGGTAGGCATATTTGTACATATTCTAGTACTAGGCAAACAGAGGTGGGAGGATTAGGAGTTCAAGGCCAGCCAAGTTTAAGGCTAGTTCTATGATCTCTATCTTAAAAAACAAAGCAAAGCAGGAACAACAAAAATAGGCCTGCATTTAGCTATGAAAACATTTTCAAGCTCTGATCATAATTCTTTTATCTGGGAAGAGTAAGGTTTTTTTGATGGCTAGAAATGCAAACTTTAATGTTTTAAAATCCCAATACAGAATTTTATGATCTATCAATGGAGAAATTAATGAAGGTAAGTTAAGTGCCCATCACATACCCACTTTCAGCCAGGCAGTGGTGGTGGCTCATGCCTTTAATCCCAACACTCAAGAGGCAAAGACAGGAGGGTCTCGGTGAGTTTGAGATCAGCCTGGTCTACAGAGCAAGTTCCAGGACAGCCAGACCTACACAGAGAAACCCTGTCTGGAACTGCCTCCTCCAAAACAAACAAACAAAAAACCAGATTCCTGTTTTCTAAGTTTTGAAGTATTATGTTAAATTGTTTTAGAAAATTCACATGTTTAAAGAGGAAAATTCTTTTTTTTATTTATTTAATTCATTTTTATGTCATGTGCATTGGTGTTTTTGCCTGCATGTATGTCTGCATGAGAGTGTCGGATCCCCTGAAACTGGAATCACAGACTGTTGTGATCTGTCATGTGGGCACTGGGGATTAAACCTGGGTTCTCTGGAAGAAAGCCAGTGCTCTTAACTGCTGAGCCATCTCCCTGACCCCAAAAGAGGAAAATTCTTATACTAAATTCTTCAATTGTATAGAAAAATGCTTACACCCTACACAGCTCATTATTTATACAAGAATGGCATTTGTTTTTTTAACCATTACTTTTAACCATTACTTTGGTATGGGAGTCTCACTGTGTTGCCCAGGCTGATCTTGAACTTGAGGGCTCTTACGAGCCTTCTGCCTTAGGCACTCCACAAGACTCTGTGAGTCTGTCTTAGGGTTTCTATTGCAGCAACAAAACACTGTGACCACAAAGCAAGTTCCACATCTCTGTTCATCATTGAAGAAAGTCAGGACAGGAACTCAAATGGGACAGGGACCTGGAGGCAGGAGATGATGCAGAGGCCATGGAGAGAGCTGCTTACTGGCTTGCTCATCATGGCTTGCTCAGCCTGCTTTCTTATAGAACCCAGAACCACCAGCCCAGGGATGGCAGCATCCACAATAGGCTGAGCCCTCCTCCATTAATCACTAACAGAGAAAATGCCTTACAGACAGATATCGTGGAGGCACTTTGTCAAGTGAGGTTCCTTTTCCTCTGATGACTCTTGCTTGTGTCATGTTGACACAAAATCAGGGTCTATCTTTATCTCTGGAAACTTCCCTGGCTTCTCATGATAGTCAGGGAGACTATGGCACAGCCAGTGTCTTACACATTATGGCTGGGGTGAGGTAGGAATTCGGGCAGGAGAGGCACATCTGTATTTAGAGGACTTTCTCTAAAAGGAAAGAATGGATTTCATAGATACATACCTGGAGCTGTAAGCATATGCTCTGCAGATGTGATTGAAATATTACATGCATGAAAATCTTCGTTCAGGTGAGTTTCTACAGCTAATTCTGCCATGACTTAATTGCTTCTTTTGCCTCATGTCTCTCAACTCTAAAATAAATATAAAACTCGTCAACTCCCATTAGTTTATTATTCATGGTAAACATTGCCTACATCTTTTTTGCCTGAGTGGATATAGGAGCACAGGTAGAGTTTATAAAACAATGGGCCATTCCAGAAGTGCCTGTGGAGCACCAGTGGCCAACCTCCCTGCATCTTTCCATCAGGTACCAGTTCCTGAAACAAAAGCCTGAAGAGAAGTCTTAAGCAAGACATGTTTCTTTTTCACAAATTGTCAAGCTTAAGTAGACTTTGGCTACTATGGCAGCTTAATGTGCCAGAACAGGCTTTCTACCCATGGCTCTGCCATCCTGTGTGAAATTTCCACTTATGCTCTAATGCTCTAAACTTATGGTGTAGCCAAAGCTGCTCTTGAATTCCTGATTTCTTCACCTCCTCCCCCAAGTGTTAGCATTATAGGCATGTACCCTGCACTCCACACACAATAACCAGGAATATTTAAATGTGAATAACTACAGGAAGTTAATTGTGCTTCTGCCTATTACGTTAGAGAGGTTTAAACAGTTTAGATCAATGGAAAAGGTGTGTTTAGAAGAGATTTAGAGGTGGTGATGCCCTAGGGCTGGGAAAGAGAGTAGGCTGAGGTCAAGAGTACAGGTAGAAAACTTAGTTTATCAGAAGGAGAGATTGGGGGTCAGCAAGTCAGTAAAGGTGCTTGCTGCTAAGCCTGAAGTCCCGGGATTGATCCCTGGTACCCACATAGTAGAAAGAAAGAACTGACTCTGATCTCCCTCCATAAGTGTGCTGTAGCATGTGCATCTACACACACACACACACACACACACACACACACACACACACACACACACACAAACTGTACAAAAGCATTTAAAATGGTATAATGGTATTATTTTTCTTCTTTCACATAATGACAGAGGAGAGAAAAGTGATGAAGAACCAAGTGAATGAACTTCAATCCCAAGAAACTTTTTGTCAAAGGTGCTTCATTTCCAGAGGGTGAGCTTGGAAGGCCAACAATGTGTTTCAGCTGTAGAGTGCTTGCTCAGAGTGTGTCAGTGAACCACAACACACACACACACACACACACACACACACACACACACACACACGAGTGAAGTTGGATGAGCAGCTGGAGAATTCTGTTCCTCATTAACAGAGCTGGGGAGGATGACCAGGGGTGATGGCATATGCCTATAATCTTAGCACTCAGCAGGCTGAGACAGGAAAATTGGTATGGGCTTGAGGCCAGCCTGGGCTACACACTAAAAACCTGTCTTCAGAAATCCAAAACCAGAATCAAAATAATAGGTAACAACAAAACCACCACCACAGCATCAGAAAGTAGGATGCAGAAAGGCCAGTGCCTGATATTAATATTATTGCATAGGATTTGAGTTCCAGAATTGCTGTTGGAGTTGGCTGTTTCATTTCAGTGCACCCTTCAGGAATTTTTATGTGTGTTCAAATACTATAAAAGTTGGTAACAATTGTATCTGACTGGGATAGGTAACACAAGTAGACACTCCTAAGTTACTAAGTTCATAAATGAATTCCTTGGCCTTAAAAGTATTGTGTAAGGAGAGACCTGCAACTAAGAGACCAAACACTTTCTTTATGTCTCAGCTGGTCCAAGAGAAGGTAAGTGAACTGCAGATACTTGCTACACACTTTCATCCCTACAGGCTATTCTGAATCCATTCCAAAGTCAATTGTAGACTAGGACAGCAGAGGCTTGCAGAAGATCCATGCCTGGGACTGCTCCATGAAGGTGCTGTTTGAGGAAATGCAGCTTGAGGAACTTTCATCCCAAGTCCAGTAAATAGGGTCTGCCCAAAGCCAAACAGCCACTGGACATATAAGGGCATTTGGAGCACAGTTATTTGTCTGTTTAGATTTCTTTGGCATGGGTCTCTACAATCTTTTAAATATGTTTTTCTCGCTGGGTGGTGGTGGTGGCAGCAGCAGCAGCAGAGCTGCTCATGCCTTTAATCCCAGCACTCAGGAGGCAGAGGCTGATAGATCTCTGTGAGTTTGAGGCCAGCCTGGTCTACAAAGTGAGATCCAGGACAGCCAGAGCTGTAACAGAGAGAAATTCTGTTTTGAAAAGAAAAGAAAAAGAAGAAGAAGAAGAAGAAGAAG
Source organism: Cricetiscus sungorus (assembly GCA_030556225.1). Classification (NCBI taxonomy): domain Eukaryota; kingdom Metazoa; phylum Chordata; class Mammalia; order Rodentia; family Cricetidae; genus Cricetiscus; species Cricetiscus sungorus. The sequence goes on from JANBXA010000730.1 coordinate 38,945,315, forward strand.
AAGAGAAGAAGAAGAAGAAGAAGAAGAAGAAGAAGAAGAAGAAGAAGAAGAAGAAGAAGAAAAAGTTCCCCTGCCTACCAGCCCAGTGAACTATAGTTTTTTACCTTATTAAAAAATAGATTTAACTTCTATGTGATTTTATTTTGATTTTTAAATTTTGTATTCTTTGACCAATTATACATGCATATAATATGTTTTAATAATTTTCACTTCCGTGCACTTCTTAACTATCAAAGCAAAAATGTTGGCCAAGACCTCAGCAAAAATTTTCTCCAGATCCTTCCATTTTTATTTATTTATTTGCTGCTTAAGTTTATAATGATAAGCTATACCTAATATTATTGAGAGCAGTTCATGATGTAACATGTGGAGAGGGTCAGAGACCCCACAGTGTTGCCTTTCTTCTCAGGACAATGGAGACAGCACTTACGAGGTTCTCCAGTCCCTTTACCCTTGGCAATTATTACCTAGAACTGTAGACAGCAAGTGGCAGAACATGACAAGTCAGAGCAGGCACTATGGCAATCTAATTAACTTATAGGATGAACCACAAAAAAGACAAGGAAGCAACGCCTGCAATTCTGAGACTCCTGTCTTTCCCCTCATTATTACTCCTAACGTGCCAACTCAGTCTCTCAAGTCGATTTTTCCCAAGAGGTGAACATATCCCTAGCTTCTCTAAGACAGAAAGGAGTTCATTTTCTCTAGAAACTTATTTTTACAACCCTAGGAAAGGAATTCATGCCTGTGAGAGATATGGAGAGGACAAGGGTTTTGTGTGGAATTACATCTGTTAGCAGCTATCAACAGTCCTTCAGACGTGGATGGGGCAGGGAGACTTCCCCCAAAGATGTGTGGAGCAAGGTCCCCAAAGCAAACAGATACCAGCATTTGCATGCCTATCAGTTGCAAAGAGCTTAGAGCAGATGTCAAGTGCTAAATGACAACATCCTGTATACTTAGCAGCCACACAAGAAAGGAAATTAAGCAAGAATGCACTTTACCCTATGAAGTTTATAATCAATCAAGGATCCCTCACAGGTGATTATGATCTAAGATAGAAGGTATTATCACAAGAATGCTCCAGAGAGGGTTGTGTAGAGATCCGGTCTATACCGATTTGAGGGAGAGAGGCAGACAAGATGTGTTGAACCCGGGGGGGGGGGGGGGGGGGGGGGAGCCTCAGGATTCCGGCAGTCAGGAGGTGTTGACTAAAGACAGGTGGTGACAAGAGATATTCTTGTTGAGGGAAGCTCATGAGGATGTCTTGCACTTGGGAGAGGTGTGCAGAGGGCATTTGGGGAGTCCCAAAGAGGCTAGTTAGCTTACAAAGAGGTGGTATAAATTAAAGTTATATTGTGGGTCCTTGAGTACCACCAGCTTGTAGGAATTATCCTGTCCTTTCCGAGAAAGCAGTGGGAATATGACATGAGCTGTCAGGGCATGTCTCATTTCTCAGGTCGAGTGGGGAAGAAAGCTGTCTGGATCTGAAAGGAGAGACACCTGTTGCAATGCTTCCTCACTAACCCTGATTTGAATACATACCAGAGACACAAAACTTGGCAGCATGCAGCTTAAGGTGGGAAAATTTAGCAAGAGTCTCAGTCTGGTCTTAAGGTTGTGGCCTTTTCTGCATCAGACTCCCAAGTGCTAGGAAAACAGTCATGCTCCACCACACAGGGCTAAGAAGATCAATTTTATGGTTGTGAGCCTAGCCTATAACGGCTGAGCTATCCCTCCAGCCCAAGAAGATCAATTTCAAATCATGTATGAATTAGTGCTGCTCAAAGGAGAACCGACAGCAGCATTGCCTGAAGATTGGTTAATAATTCAGAATCTTAGACTTTAGATTTTTCCAAACAAGAAACTCAGCAGAAGGCCCAGCAAGCTGTGTTTTATAGGACTTCTAGATGGGTGTTATAGATGCGAAAATTGAAGACCACATCTTAATCCCTGGGACCCATAAATATTACTATTTCTGGAGGAATAAAAAAGATCTCTGCAGACATGATTAAAGTCTAGAGTTCAGTGTGTGTGTGTGTGTGTGTGTGTGTGGGCGCACCCGTGCTCTGACTGTCATCACAGGAGGGTAATGTATTGAAGCAATGTGACCATAGAGGCAGAGCCAGGAGTGAGGCAGTCACTAAGCCAGGTAAAGTTAACAACCACCAGAGGCTGAAAGGGAACTGAAGAGATGTGAGGTTGTGAGTGCCTTGGTTTCAACACAGCAAAACTAATTACAAGGGGCTGGAGGGAAGGTTCAGTGCTCAAGGGAACTTGCTGGTTTTGCTTTTTGTTGTCATTTGTTCATTTGTTTGTTTTCTTCTCAGCATCTTCATCAGGAATCTCAAAATTATTTGTAAAATTCTAGTTTTTTTTGGGGGGTAGGGGAGGTCCGACGCACTTTTCTGGCTTCTGTGGACACCTGCCTTTGTATGTGTGGTACACATGCAGACAAGTAGGGACACAAACATAAAATGAAAAGAAATAACTTTAAAACATTGGTTTCAAATTTCTGGGCTCTAGAACATTAGAATTGTAGCTGCTTTAAGCCACGAAGCTTGTGGTAATTTATTACAGCAGCTACAAGAAGTGAATACATACCAAAGAAAGGAAGAAAGCACTAAAATATTTGAAAATGTGTTGGATTCTTACACTTGGTGTCATTTTAAGATACTGAAAGTACCAATTCCTTTGTGCTAAATAACATTTGTCGTAGCTAAAACGTTTCTTTTTTCTTTTGTCTAGTAAAATTTGCCATTGGTGTTAAAGTGTAATCATTTTCTTGAGGCCGGCACCAGAGAAGACCTTTAATTACTTCGATTTCCATATGATAAATAGTTCCACAGGAAGGGAAGCAATCTGTTGACAAGAGCAGACACAGAACACTGAAACAGGAGGCATTTTGCTTAGAGTAAAATTTGCATAAGTTAGCAGGCTGAAATGGAGCTGCAAGTAAATGGCCTTGGGAAACGAAAGTGGCTTTTATTCATGAGAAACTGCTTCATAAGGAGTGCGGGAAGAATTTATATCCCTAAACGATGCTGCTTGATATTCGAGCTTTTAAAAAGCTGTCTTGAACGTTCTTTGTGTTGTACGGGATGCATCTCAGACGCGCCAGGGGCACACACGTCTATGTTTCCATTTAATTCTTGTAACCACTATGTGTGCAGAACAGATTATCAAAAAATTACTGTACTACAGATAAGAAAAATGGTGCCTAGAGAAATTAAGTGACCGGCTCAAGTTTACAAAACAGGTAAATACTAGAACTGAGACCCTTCTCACAACTGTTGCATAGCACTGTGCCCAGGGAGGCAGGGAAATAGGGTTGTGAGTGAGGCTCTGAGCCTCTGCAAAATTAGCATTTGAAAGAAAACAGCTGGAAAAGAGGAAGGCTGGAAACCTCCAGCTGAGCTGATTAAATCTGGCCCTGGCTCAGGTGCTGGGGCACTCCAGAGTGTCTGAAGGCGGCTTGTGGCTTGTTATAACACTGAAACGCACACCTCTGACTAGAGATTCAAGATGCGAATAGTGAAGTTGTATGTGTTATTACACATAACGGCTAAAAGCATGTGCAGAAAAGCCCACATAGCCAAAAACTCCACGCCATGCAAATGACAACCACAAAGACTATGTCATGGGGAGAAGGCTCAGTGGCTAAAGTACATACGCCGCATGACTGGAGTTTCCTTTTTACAGTTAATTAATTTGCTTTTCTCTTATATATTTCACACCAGCTGAAGTTCCCTCTCGAACCTCTCCTCCCAGTCCCTTCCCATGACTGGAATTTTGATTTCCAGAACACACCTAAATGCTGGGGAGATGTGGCAGCCAGCCTGCAATTCTGACTGGTCTTGTAAAACCGACAGGACATCTCCAGATCAAGCTGGCTAGCAAGACTAGCCATACTGGTGAGTGCTGAGCTCTATCAAGAAAGATTGCCTCAGAGAATAAGGTAGAAGAGTGGGAATAAATAAATAAATAAATAAATAAATAAATAAATAAATAAAATAAAGGAACTGTAGTTACTCTCAGTCAGTATCAAAGTGTGTGTGTTCAAGTAACCCAAATTTTCCTGAGAGTGGCCCTTAGCTTGTTAATAGTGATGCTGGCGATTCCTCTGTGCAAAGAAAAACTGCAAAAAGGCTTTCTTAAACTGATAAGGTGAAAAAGATCACGAAGGAAAAAAAAAAAAAAGAATGCATGCCATAGTTGCTAGGATTCGAAGCAAGGACAAATTATCTCTCCATGGAATTCTGAAGGGAGGGAAAGTTGCTATTTTGCACTCTCACCTCAAACTGTAAAATGTGTGTAAATGCTTAGTTCAGATGAAAGGGGGCATTAAACCATAGGTTTGGCACTATCTGTAGTTTTCCAACATCCATTGGGGGTTTTGGAATAGATCCCTGTAGGGGATGGGAGGAGCTGCTGGTATGCTCAGCTATTATCAGTGGGCACCTCCGGGTTTTCAGAGTCTAGTATTCTAGGGCAAAGAATTTAGCAAAGACACAGTCACAGCAAAAGCAGGGATGGTTTGTTAGAAAAAGATGCACATCCAGGGGAGGGAGTGAGGAGCAAAGTCAGTTTCAGTCACTGTCCTACCACACAGAGTTGTTTTTTCCTTTTCTTGCATTTGTGTGTGTGGCATGTGTGCTTTGTGCATGCATGTTTGCATGCTTACTGACACACGAGTGCTCGTGATGAGTGGGTGAACAAAAGAAAGGTTGTCTTTCTTCAGAGGGGTAAAAAAAAAATCTCAAGATGATGTTAGACTCTCAAGACACAGAAGCACCAAAGGTACACGTACATAGTAAAATGGTATGAATTTGGGAGAGGGGGAATTAGCTGAAGAAAGAGGGATGGGAGCACAAAGGAAGAAAAGAAGTGGATATAGCAAGAAGCCAGACCCTCAAAAACAACAGAGAAGAAACTTCCAGGGACAAGTGGTTGGAAGGTTTGCATGAACATGATGAGCGTGGCCAAGCATAGTAGCACACCTAACACTTAGGAGGCCAAGACCGGAGTAACCTGAGCTTAAAAAGACCCTCTGGAACCCCTTTCTAAAAAAAAAAACAAGGACATTGATTTGTTCTTTAAAATTGGTTTGATGCTTCCACATGAATCTTCTCAATCACCTTGAATCTTCTATAAAAGGTGACTTCATTTGACGCTTGAATCTGTAGTATCTGGGAAAGCATGTAAAGTGAGGTGACTCGGGAAGGAATCAGGGCCATGTCCAGCAGTGGCAACAACCACACACACACGCATCAGTAAGATGGTCCACAGAGAGAACTGAACTGAAGCTGTTGATGACAGAGAAACATCTAGGTACATTCTCCGCCCCTGGAGAAATTGGGAAGGATGCGGAGCTGTGGTCTGTTCTTCACTTAACTGTACAGATGTGGTGGTTCCTGCAGATGCCTGGTTTGCACCATTTACATTCAGCCACTTAGAATGATGCATCAGTATCTTCATCAAGCTCCTACAAAGGGGGGTGTGGCCTTGTTGGAGGAAGTGGCTCACTGTGGGGGCGGGCTTTGTGGTCTCTTTTGCTCAAGCTTCCCTCAATATGACTGTTAGTCAACTTCTTGTTGCCCTGCATGATGTAGCATTCTCTAGCACCATATCTGCATGTACATTACCATGTTTCCCCTCATGATGATAATGGACTGAAACTCTGAAACTGTAAGCTAGCCACCCCAACTAAATGTTTTCTTTAAGAGAGTTGCCCTGGTCATGGTGTCTCTTCATAGCAATAGAAACCCAAACTTAGGCAAGGGGCAGCTTGGTTGACTTGGTCCCGTCTCCACAGGCTGACTAGGTTTGACTCCTCTGGGCTCCACAATTTATTTTCTGTTTACCTAGGGATTAATCATGGTTTCCGGATTGGCTTGCCAGGATGTCAGCAGGGCTGGTTGAAGAAAGCAGAGGTACTGGATTTGGGGTTTTTCCGTGCCCAGGCTAGTGGTTTTCTGTGGAAGAGAATGAATGGATGTGTTGTTGCCTTTATAGCTGCTTAGGAATTATTGAAGTTCCCGGAACTTGTCTGATTCTGGTCGCCTGTTTAGTACAAGCCTAAATTTGTTATTTCCAAAGAAATTGGGCAGGGTTAAGTATTCTCTGCCTTTGCCAGAGGGTTTCAGACACTCGTGTGTGTGTATGTGTGCGCAGGTGTATGTATTTGTGTGGAGGCTCGAGCTTAATATTAGGTGTCTTTCTGAATTATTCTCTGCCTTGTTGAGACAGGATCTTTCCCTGAACCTGGACCTTACTGATTTGGCTAGACCAGCTGGGCAGCAAGCTCCAGTAATCCACTTGTGTTAGCCTCCCCAGGGCTAAAATCCAGGAGCCTGGGATTCTGCCTGGGCTTTTATTATGTGGGTTCTGGGGAATCTAAACTCAGATTTTGTTGTTATTTGTTTTTGAGACAGCGTCTTGCCGCTTAGCCCTTGAAACTCACTATGTAGACCCAGCTGGCCTCAAAGTTGCAGAGACCCACCTATGTTATATTACCCAGTGCTGGAATTAAAGTCATATGCTGCCAGGGTCCATATACATGCAAGTCAGACTGAGTCCTGGTGCTTCGATGGGATCCCTTGCAAGGGAAAAATTAATGCTCTCCAATGGCGTCTCACTGGGTATAGAAGTCATACCTAAAGGTAAATAAAGCTCCATGTCTAGTAGTAGATGGCTGACACAAATGAACTCAATGATATTTTTGTAGACTTTTTTTTTTGTCTCATGTTGTTTTATGTGGGCTTTTTCTTTTCTTTTTTGTCTTACTGCTCTTTTGCTTATATATTATGGTTTCTGAATCTATGTTTTTATAGATTTTGTTTGTGTATATGTTTCTTGTGTTTTCTCTTTCATATTATTTGTTTCTTATGGTTTGTTTGCTTCTTTGTTTTCTAGAGGGAAAGATAGAAGGTGTGGAGTTGGGTGAGTGGGGAGGATCTGGGAGGACTTAGGGAAGGGGAATCATGATTAGAATATATTGTATGAAAAATTATTTTCAATTAAAAAAAGTCATGTGACACCATGACTTGCTTATATTAAGAATAATGTTTAGCTAGAGAACACTATGCTATGCTCACAAACCATTTTATGTTGTGAGGTAGATTGGTGAGAAGACTCTGTAATGGTGTCTGGAGAGATGGCTCTACTGTTAGGAGAACTTGTCATATAAACATGAGAAGTAGAGTACATACCCCAATATTCATATATGTAGCTGGAGTTTCTTTCCAGCCTGGTCACAGCTGATCAGCCCCAAATAAGCACACAGAGACATATTAATTATCAAACTGTTGGCTGATGGCTCAGGCTTCATATTGGCTAGCTCTGTCTTAATTTTTAACCCATAACTACTGATCTATGTATTTCTACATGGCCTTATCTTACCAGAGAACTCTTGGCACATTGTATCTTCCTAGTCTCTACATGGCACCTCTCTCTGGTGGCTTCTCTCTGCCTTCCTCTCCCCTGCCTTCTCCTGGGCTGGTAGCCCTGCCTATTTTCCTGCCTGGCTATTGACCAATCAGTTTTACTCATCAATCAATAAAAGAAACATATATACAGAAGGACGTCCCCTATCACACATAAGCCCAGCATCTTGCATGTATCTGTAACTCCAGTTCCAATAGGTGTGGGGACTGGAGGATCTGGGCAGCTTGCTGGCTTCCAGTCTGTTTCCCATTAAAAAAAAAAAAAAAAAAAAAGTGAATGTCAGGTTTAGGGAGAGATCCTGTATTCAAACGAACAGGCCAAGATGATACAGGATGATGCAAGACCCATGTCTTCTTCTGGCCTGTGTATGTACAAGTCTGCCCCTGCACATATATGTGCTCATATACACAGACAGACACACAGATATGTAAATCTTTACAATAATTTGTAATACTACTTTTGTTTTTCTGTACAAGTAGCAAGACAATCTAAATAAAGAAAATGTTACCATATATCACTATTTGTTTATGACACATTGCTTGGGTTCTGACTAAGTTCTGTCTCTTTAGTGTTTCCTGTATGTAAAGGTACATATTACCACATAGGGACTAGCATTGCTCTGTACACCGTCATGAGAAGACATGAAGATGAATAGTGTTCTAGTTAGGGGTTCTATTGCTGTGATGAAAAAACATGGTCAAAGCAACTTGGAAAGAAAAGTATTCATTTATACATCTACATCACAGTTCATCATCAAAGGAAGTCAGGACTGGAACTCAAACAGGCTAGGAACTGATGTGGAGATCATGGAAGCTTGCTTCTCATGACTTGGTCCGCTGGCTTTTTGTTTGTTTGTTTGTTTTGAGACAGGATTTCTCTGTGTAGCTTTTGGAGCCTGTCCTGGAACTCTGTAGAGCAGGCTGGCCTCAAATGCACAGAGATGTGCCTACCCCTGCTTCCTGAATGTTGGGACTAAAGACATGTGCCACCACCACATGGCTTTCTTTATCTAACCCAGGACCACCAGGCCGAGTGGCACCTCCCCCATCAGTCACTAAGAAAATGCCTTATAGGATTGCCTACTGCTTGATCTTGTGGAGGCTTTTTCTCAACTGATGCTTCCTCCCCTCTGATTCTAGCTTGTGTCAAGTTGACATAAAACTAACCAGTGTAGATTGGCAACAATGAAACAATGGAAACTTGACCTTGACATTCTACTGATGCTTGAAATTCCACAGAGTTGGGTGTAGCTTCCAGCAATGTCTGTCTGTGGGCTTCAGAAAGTGATGATGCCTCTCTAAGATCAAGCCAGGAAGTGTGATGTATTCGAAGATCTTGTTACCAATTTTTCTGACTATTTTCTCTGTGCTGCTCATATGGGACTTACAGTTACTAGGAAAGAAGGAGCCCACTAACATCCGTATGATCTTTTCTATTGGAAATAGTGTGTGTGTGTGTGTGGGGGGGGGAAGCCCTAAAAAACATCAATGGACAACAATGGAAAATCATCCTTTCACTCTTTACTGGATCTGGTTTTCTGTTAGATGAAAGTCACCTGGCAAGTGAACCTGCTCCTGGTAGCTCAGCTCAGTTCTCTCTCTCTCTCTCTCTCTCTCTCTCACACACACACACACACACACACACACACATACACACACACACACACACACACACACAGAGGCACACACGAAAACCAATCACCCAACTGAAACACAATATTTTTTAAAATTTAGAGTTGGAGAGTGCTTTACCTCACCTGGTCTACCACAGTAGCAAACTCACCATTCAAGGGCATGGCTTGAGAACAAGGATTCCGGTCCTTTTGTTCCTGGAAGATAGGGTCAATGCATCTGGTTTTCAAAAGCAGGGTTCTGCTTGTTTTAGTTAGTTTGTGTTTTTCTTCACTGCTATGATAAGATATTCTGACAAGAACACTTTAAAGGGGGGCAGTTCTTCTGGCTCCTAGCTTGTGTGGAGTTCACCATGGTATGAAAATCAGGGTTAACAGAATCTCAAAGCAGCTACTCAATTGGCTTTCATTGCCAAGCAGCAGAGAGCAATGGATGCATGTGGCTATGCAGTTCTCTTCTCCACTCACACAGTCCTGGATCTCCTGAATGGTTCTATCCACAATTAAAATGGGTCTTTCCACATCAATTAATGTGATCAAGATGATTCCTCATAGTCGTGCCTGGGAGTTTATCTCCCAGGTGACTGCAGGTTCTGTTAAATTGACAATTAATACTAACCATCATGCCACTAAACCATATTTTCTGTCTCCAGAGTAATTTTATGGAGAATGAAGGAGAGAAAATTCTAGAAACAGACATAAACCATTCTCATTTTGGAAAATTATAAGCAAATGAGACTTTTCTTTTTTTTTTTTTTTCTTTAGTGAGATCCAGCCCAGGGCCTGGCAGATGCCATCCCAGGAATGATGACTTTTTTTTTTTTTTTTTTTTTTTTTTTTAATTATGGGTATTTGGCGCACATGTATGTCTGTGCACCACATGCATGCCTGGTGCCTTTGGGGCCGATGCTGCCAAATTCCTTGGAACTGGGTTTACAGATGGTTGTGAGCAGCCGTGTGGGAGATGGGAATTGAACCCAGATCCTCTGGAAAATCATCCAGTACTCCTAACTTTTGAGTCATCTTTCTAGCCCCCAAGAGAGATAGGAATCTTGAACAACAAAGGTCTGAAGTCTGAGACACTGTGTGTGTAAATTCTCTTACTCATTTCCCACTACCCTGTGCTAATCCAGAGCTAAAGTGGCTGTGTCTTTCTGTGTTTGCTTGCTGAACACAGAGGGTGGTTACAGGGACAGAGGCCGAGCCACTGGCAGGATGCTGTCCCTTCACCACTGACTCACAGGATGTCTGGGCCAGCTTACTTCCCCTTCTGCTGTTTCTCTTCCTTTGTTTATGTTGGATCTTGGGCAGTTCTCACCTTCCTTCATTGCATGGATATGAACATGTGTGCTTGTGAGTGTGCTTTAAGACTTGGATGAAGAGATTAGTGCCTGTTCTGTTAAGGCAAAGCACAGACTCATTCTCAGTCCAGGAACACCCGTGGGAGACTCTAGCAGAGTAAACAGCAGCTTTCTCAATGGTGGCTTGTTTTTGCAGGAGATAAACAGCATCTTGGACAAAGTGAGGCACAGAGTCCTGTTTGCTCATTGCCCACTTCCCTCCTAGCTGCTGGAGCAGGCTGCCAGAGAGCTTATTTTACCTCCCCTAAACAGGGCTGGCATTTCATCCTTGAGTTCAGCGCCAACCATTGCTCTTTTTTGTTGCTGTTGTCTTGCTTATAAGAGACAGCTTCAGCCTGGTGGTGGTGATGGTGGTGCATGCCTTTAATCCCAGCCCTCAGAAGCAGAGGGGGTTGGATCTCTGAGCTCTATGCCAGCCTGGTGTACACACAGAGTTCCAGGATAGCCAGGGCTACACAGAGAAACCCTGTCTCTAAAAAAATGAATGAACAAATAAGTACGTAAGTAAATAAATAAATACATGAATTGATCAATTAATTTAAAAGATAAATAAAACATAAAAGAGTGCCCAGAGTTCAGACACCACTGCCTCATTCTTGAGAGTGGTAGGGTTACAGATGTGCCACCAAATCTGGCTTTGCAAGTATTTTTATTACATTCATCTGTGTGTGTGCACGCATGCACACACACGTTCGTGCATATGTACATGTGTGTAGAGGTCGGAGAACAACTTATATGCTGCTGAGAATGGCATGTTGGTTCTTTCCTTACATCACACGCATTCTGGGGACAGACTTCAGGTCCTCAGGTCAGTGGCAAGCTCCTTCACTTGCTAGGCCATCAATTTATTCTTCTGTAGATCTAGAGACATCTGTTCTACATGGATAGGATAGATTTCATGAATACATAGAATTTAGAAAAAGCAGAGTTTCTCCCCTGGCTGAAATTTTCATTTCCAGAGAATTTCATGTTTATCCTGATTTGGACTTCTTAGACAAATCAGAGACAGGCACACATAGGAGAGAACATTGAAATAAGCAACAGTTCATTAATCATCCTGTTGTTCTTATGCCCTAGACTAGTGTGATGCTGGGCCAATTACAGACTCAAGTCCAGGAACCTATGGACTGGGTACACAAGCCCTTAGCCTTCTCTTCTTTAATATTTGGATTAAGATATGATGGTTTCTACAATCCCACCATGGGACTCTGTAGGCAATCTTGATGAGTCAATTACAACATGCCTTTCCTAACAAACTATTTGACAACATGTTTCTGCCCTCAGCCAGTGCAGTTTGTGCCTTGTGTAACCACCAGCCCTAACTTCTCTTTGCATCACTTCCTTGGTGACTCTGTACCTCTGGAGACCATCTATCCACTGATTATGTTAGATCTTGACATTTGGCCGCTGTTCTGTTGAAAAGTCAATGCTGTCTCCCTTAGGATTTCTGGCACATACCTCAGGCTCAGGGTATTGAATAGGGAGTGCCTGGTCTGTGCTGCCTTCCATACCTGATTCTCCCATAATTCCCCTATTTTGATGCCCAACAGCTCAGATCTGAAACCAGACCGCTACTTAGTGCCTCTCTTTCTCTTGCAGTCCTCTTATGGCTAGGTCATTTCTCTTCATGGGTTCACTTACAACTCTTTTTTCCAAGAGCAGCTAGAGTGATCCTTTTAGAAATGGAGTCAGGTACCAGGTGCCATGGCATACACTATAATCCCAGCACTTGGGAGGTAGAGGCAGCAGGACGAGGGATTCAAGACCAACCTTGACTAGATACCTAGATTGAGGCTAGTCTGGTCCACAGCAAAAATAGAAACAACAGAGTCACAAATCATGTCACTGCCTGTTCAAAGTTCCCTAATTGTTTTCTGCCCACAGAATAAAAACGCCGGGGCTTGAAATCGCTGGACCCCCCACAAACTTTTCCAGTTTGCTTGCTCAGCTACCACCACCCCATTAATCTTTTTGCCCACTTTGACCTTGCCGAAAATGTTCTTATGTCTTTGAACAGAACTGATAGAGTGAATATATTACATATGGGATTTCTTTAGATTAGCCTTCTTGGTACATATTGGGTAGCCCAGCCTGGCCATCTGCACCCTGTCAAGACTGAGAAACTGTCCCTTGAGGGTAGATGCCCTGGAATCCCAATCTTGTGTGGAAGGCCTGGAGGCTCCTTGGAGAGCTACTGTTCTTCAGTCAACATTGCAAGGCCAGGAAGCTGGTTTCTGATGTAAGTGCAGGATAGCAGCAGCAGCAGAAGCTATAGTGTAGCTGCCTTGTTAGCAAGCAGTAGACCAGCAGGCAAAAGGCAGCCCCTTTTCCCCTAAACTCCTTACATATGGGCGGAGCTAGAAGGTTCCACACACTCTAGAGGAAGGTCTTTCCCCTCAAGTAATACCCACATCTCTTAGTTGTCTCTATATCGCATTGAGTTGATAATCCTGCCCTGTGGTGCCCTTGTTGTTGATGTCCCTTCACCCCGCTTTCCCAGGTTTTGTTTGAGACAGATTTCTCTGTGTAGTTCTGGTTTCAAACTTGCCATCATCATGCCTTAGATTCTCAAATGTTGAGGTTATAGATGGACCACCATGGCCTTAGTACTCCCCCTTTTTTTTCTCTTTCTCTCTGAAACTTTTTTTGTTGTCTGATACAAGATTCCTCAATTTTGGCACTAGACTTTTGGGGATAGTTCTTTGTTGTTGGTGGCACTAGTTTTTTGGGTATAGCTATTTTTGTTGAAGGTGTATCCTGCACAGTGTCGGATGTTTAGAGACATCCATATCTACTTATTGAATACTCACTCTTCTTCAAGTTGTGATAGGCGAAGTATCTCTAGACATTGACGAATGTCCTGGTGGAGAATCGGTGGCTATTTCAGCAGGCATTTTATCTGTCTATGTAATGTCTCCCCTTTCTTCTTCACTGATATGTAAGCTTCTCAAGAACAGGAATTTTCACCTCTATTCTCCTCTGATCTAGTGCTTGACGATTCTTCAACAAATATCACCAGCGAGGAGGCAGCCAGCTCCTGCCTTCGCGCATTGCCTGGCTTTTGTTCTGCGGCGGGCACACTGGCCTTTCTGCCTCTCTCCATCTGGAACTCATTCTGTCCCTACAGGTCTTTTCCTTCGGTTCACATTCCTGACCAGCCCTGTTTGCAGATTTCTTTGCTCCTCAGGTCGCCATTCAAATATCTCAGAGTCTTCCCTGCATGCCCCATCCTACATCATCCTCCTGGCCTACAGCTAGTGTTTCTTTATCTCACTTTCTGATTGCATTTACCTTTGGATTTCCTGCCCAGTTTCGGAATTTCCTGCTCAGTTTTGCAACTGCCTTGCCCCAAATGAACACACAGATGCTATATAAATTATGAAACTGTTGGCCAGTGGCTTGGGCTGGTTATTGGCTAGCTCTGACTTAATTATTAACCCATAGCTACTAATCTATGTATTTCTACATGGTCTTGGCTTACTGGAGAACAGCTCATGTGTCCTTTGTTCCCAGGCTCACATTGAGACTCCCAGAATTCCCAGAATTTTCCTACGCTGATAGCCCACCTATCCTTCCTGTCTGGCCACTAGACAAACAGTGCTTTATTCATTAACCAATAAGAGAAACATATTTACAGAAGGACAACACCATCATTGGAATGATCTCACTTCTTTTCAAAAATATTTTTATTATCTTTAATTAAGATACTTTATTATCTTTAAAAATATTTAATTATATATGGTTGTCTGTATATGTTATGTACACATGCCTGTGAGTGCCTGCAGAAGACAGAGATGATGCATCCCCTGGAACTGGAGTTACAGGTAGCTGTGTCCTATGTGAGTACCAGGAACTGAACTTTGTAAGAATAGATTGTGCTGCTGTGCCATGTCTTCAGCCCTGTCTTATTGTTTCTTCTACCTGCATTTTGAATCAAGTCTCTCCCAGTCTATAGTTTGTGGTATTAATAAGCCTATCTCCCAGCTGATTTCAGGGTGGGTTAGATTCCCAGTAGCTGAGCTTATGTGTGTGTGAAGGAGTGGTTAAAAAGACGAACACCCACTCTAGTTATTCAAGCACAGGCCAAGGTTCATAGAATCATGCCGAAGGCTGCAAACTGCCTTATGTTGAATTTAGGAGCAAAGTCATGAACAACTTTGAAGTTAACTTTGAAAGGCATCGATGGAGCCATATTATCTCTCTTTTTACTGGGCAATATATTGGTAAACTGGATGATCAAGGTCTTAGTTATTGGCTCTGGAATCAAATTGCCATTGCCAGACCAGAGGACCAGTATGAGAAGGTGGCCAGAGCAATCAAGAATTGCCCCATTCAGGTGGTGGTGGCTCACACCTTTAATCCCAGCACTGGTGAGGCAGAGGCAGGAGGATCTTTTGTGAGTTGGAGGCCAGCCTGGTCTACAGAGTGAGTTCCAGGACAGCCAGGGTTGTTACACAGAGAAACCCTGTCTCAAAAACAAAACGAAACAAAACAAAAATTGCTCCATAAGCCCCTGACACTGCCACATTGTGTCCCACAGAAAGAGCAACAACAGAACAGGTCCTCTGGTTCTTATACCAATAACACCAAAATTCTTGATGTTTGGTTCCATCTATGGCAGTTTGAAAGAAAATGACTGCCATGGGGAGTAACATTATTAGGAGGTGTGGCTTTGTTGGAGTAGGTGTGGCCTTGTTGGAGGTGGGCTTTGAGGTCTCCTATGCTCAAACTGTGTTTGCCATGGCACATAGACTGTTTCTGCTGCCTTCAAATCAAGATGTAGAACTCTCAGCTCCTTCTTTAGCACCATGTCTGCCTGCACACTACCCATCATGATGATAATGTACTAAACCCCTGAATGTGTAAGTCACCCCCAATGTTTTCCTTTATAAGACCTGGCATGGTCAGGTCATAGTATCTCTTCACAACAATAGGAACTCTACTCAGCATACAAAGGACATCTCAAGGAGTTTTAAATGGGCTGTGAGGGACAGTTCACTATCTTCAGGCAGGATGGGGGACAAGGAATTACAAAAAAAAAAAAAAAAAAAAAAAAAAGGAATTTTTAAGTTGTATCTTCTATGCAACAATGTTATAGTAAAAGCAAACCAAGTAGTCAAATGTCTCTTCTACATGATATTGAAGAATACCGGATGTCTTACCTTTCTGTTGCTGTGAAGAGCTACCATGATGGAGGCAACTTATAAAAGGCAAAAGCTTTTGTTGGGGACTTGCTTACAGTTAGAGGCTGAGTCTATGACTGACATGACAGGGAGCATGGCAGAAGGTGGGGTGGGCGTGCTATTGGAGCAGTAGCTAAGAGATTGCATGTTGAGACAACAACCACAAGGTGTATATATGGTCTACTTCCTAATCTCCCCAAAAACAGTTCTGCCATCTGGAGACAAAACATTCAAACATATGAGCCTATGGGAGCCATTCTCACGGAAAACGCCACATCAGATATCCAACTTGAGAAATAATTACTTATCCCCCCTCCCCCTAAATGTAATACCTGGGGCTGGCAATATAGCTCCATGGTAGAACTCATGGTTAGCATGCATGAGGCCTTGGGATTGACCCTCAACACTAAAAACAAACCCCCCCAACCCCCCCCCAAAAACATATACACAAAGAAAGATGAAATAGCTTAAATTTGTGACCACAAAGGGCATCATCATTTATGTAACATCATTCTTACATACATGGAAGTCAACAAAACCCTGAGCTTAGTTCCTCCAGAGAGGGGGCCATTCATACTTTTTAGCTCCATGAGGAACATGAGGCTGGCCAGCCTGTCACGGCTTCTACTGGGGCTCATAAAATTTATTTCTAACGTAAGACAGTGGCAATAAATTGAAGGAAGGGTTAAACTACAGAGGATCTCAGAAGACGAATTTTTGTGTTGTTAAGAAAAGAAAGAATTACAGCTGGATACAGTAGTGCTTATCTGTAACCCAGCATTATAGGAGGCTGAGCTAGGATTGTGACTGCTGGGTTATTAGGCTACAGAGCAAAACCCTGTCTCAAAAGAAAAACAACGAAAGAAAGATACCCATTACCTGATCTCATTTTTATTATGTGAAATCCGTAAACATTTGTATGAACCTATTTATTTTCGTAAAGATATGATTTATACTAGATTATATAACATGATATATATAAATATCCATACACATCTCTAACACATATTACTGGAAGAATAAAATCATAAATATTTTTCATTCTACATGTTTGTCAGTAACTGGAAAACTGAAGAGACAGCTGAGCTGGTAAAATCACCCCCAGTGCAAACCTGATGACGTGAGGTAGGGTTCTCAGAACCAGGTAAACTTGATGGGCTGTGAATTTCTGTAATTTTAGCACTCCTGCAGTGAGGTGCAAACATCCTGGAATCTCTTAGGCCAGCTAGACTGGAGTTCACAGAATAGCGGAAACCAGAGGGACCCTGCCTCAAAACCAAGTGGAAGGTTGGAGCTGACATCTGAAGTACCCTCTGACCTCCATACCCACGCCATGAGCCAGGCTTGTCCACATAGTCACACACACACACACACACACACACAGAGTAGTAAATATGAAGACCTGAATATAATCCATGTGAAATGATAACTGAGGACCTCTGCTTATCTGAAATATAGATATGGGAAAACCTAAATAAAGTTTTAAAATGCACTTTCTAAGAACATGATTTTATCAGATGGAAGAAATTTACAACTCTGAAATTTAGAGGTAACGTAAGGATTTTCCTCCCCGACTTTCACTTTGCAGTTTCTGTCTCGAGGGAACTCTTCACATAGCCGTTCTGTATTGAGTACCTACTGTGTGCTACCTTCTCTCATTCGGACCCTCACAACTTCCCTGGGAGGTACTGGGAGGGTATACAACGAGGTTCAGGGAAGCGGCTTGTCTGAGAATGCTGGCAAGGTCAGGGCTGGGGCTGGAAAGCAGGGTCTCAACTCGTCTTTCCTAGCTCCAAAGCATACGCCTTCTGCACCATCGGCTATTCCCTCCAGAATTTGTTCACTCAGTTAATGTTATTCATGTACCCACTCAAGAGTCTGTCAAGTGCTGTTTGCTGAGATAAAGGCAGTGGGCCAGAGTCCTATTTGTTTTATGCGACATTGTGACTTCAGAATGGAAAACAAAGGCAATGGGATCTTTGGTAGTGTTTATTTTATTTTTATTTTGAGATGCTAGATATTGATTCCAGGGCCTTGTGAGTGTTGTATACACATCCCACCACTGAGACACAGCCCCCACCACTGAGACACAGCATTAGCCCACGATCTTCAAACACATACCATCATGGTGAGTGGGCTGGAGAGCACCACTCTTTGATGCATAGTGCTGAGAATCACAATTTCCTCTAGATTAATTGTGTTTTCCAGGCTTTATGGAGGATGAGGAGTAACTCTCTGCAAAAAGGTAAGGATGTAAACATTCACTAAAAGAAGTTAAGGAACAAACAGTTTATAAATATTTCCATGTGGTGGGTGGTAGTGGCACACACCTTTAATTCCAGACCTCAGGTGGCAGAGGCAGGGAGATCTCTGAGTTAAAGGCTAGCCTGGTTTACAGAGCAAATTCTAGAACAGCCAGAGAAACAACCAAAGACAGAGAAATCCTGTTTCAGAAAAAAAAAAAAAAAAAAAAAAAACCTTACATGTGAAAGAATATTAAAATTGGCTAGTAGGCACAGATTCTGTATGTTTGCCTAGCGTCTTAAGGACTCCAAGGTTAATGAAGCTTAGAAAGTAATTAGAGCGACCGGAACTGAAGAATTCCCTGGTGGCCCAGATAAGGTTTATCTGATTTTTATCTCAGGAGGGGAATGACAGCAATTCAATTCCTGTTAGGGAGAATCAATACATGAGGAATTTTTACTAGTACCTTTTTGTTGTTGTTTGATTTTTTCGAGACAGGGTTTGTCTGCACCTTAATTATTTCTTTTATTTTTGAAATTATGCAATCATGTCATTTCCCTCTTCCCTTTCCTCTCTCCAAACCTTCCTATTTAACACCCTTGCTCTTTTTCAAATTCACGGACGCTTTTTCCATAGTTGTTGTTACAATTAACAAAATGCAATATAGGTGTGTATGTGTATGTCTATGTGTTTATAAATATGTATAAATTCCTACATACATAAGCCCCTTTTGACTCTGAATGTTACTTTCAAGTTTTCAAGGTTGTTTGACACTGGACAATCAGTTGGTGTGTTCTTGCCTGGAAGATGGTTTCTTCTGCTCTCAATATTCCTGAGTTACCTGAGTTCTTGGTGTACGACTGAGGTCCTGTGTTCTTCCCCCATCTGTGTTAGCATGTCTATCTCCCCTGTCTGTGTTAGCATGTCTATCTCCCCTGTCTGTGTTAGCATGTCTATCTCCCCGTCTGTGTTAGCATGTCTATCTCCCCATCTGTGTTAGCATGTCTATCTCCCCGTCTGTGTTAGCATGTCTATCTCCCCGTCTGTGTTAGCATGTCTATCTCCCCTGTCTGTGTTAGCATGTCTGTCTCCCCTGTCTGTGTTAGCATGTCTGTCTCCCCTGTCTGTGTTAGCATGTCTATCTCCCCTGTCTGTGTTAGCATGTCTGTCTCCCCTGTCTGTGTTAGCATGTCTATCTCCCCTGTCTGTGTTAGCATGTCTGTCTCCCCTGTCTGTGTTAGCATGTCTGTCTCCCCTGTCTGTGTTAGCATGTCTGTCTCCCCTGTCTGTGTTAGCATGTCTGTCTCCCCTGTCTGTGTTAGCATGTCTGTCTCCCCTGTCTGTGATAGCATGTCTATCTCCCCTGTCTGTGATAGCATGTCTGTCTCCCCTGTCTGTGTTAGCATGTCTGTCTCCCCTGTCTGTGTTAGCATGTCTGTCTCCCCTGTCTGTGTTAGCATGTCTGTCTCCCCTGTCTGTGTTAGCATGTCTATCTCCCCTGTCTGTGTTAGCATGTCTATCTACCCTGTCTGTGTTAGCATGTCTGTCTCCCCTGTCTGTGTTAGCATGTCTGTCTCCCCTGTCTGTGTTAGCATGTCTGTCTCCCCTGTCTGTGTTAGCATGTCTGTCTCCCCTGTCTGTGTTAGCATGTCTGTCTTCCCTGTCTGTGTTAGCATGTCTATCTCCCCTGTCTGTGTTAGCATGTCTATCTCCCCTGTCTGTGTTAGCATGTCTATCTCCCCTGTCTGTGTTAGCATGTCTATCTCCCCTGTCTGTGTTAGCATGTCTATCTCCCCTGTCTGTGTTAGCATGTCTATCTCCCTGTCTGTGTTAACATGTCTATCTCCCCTGTCTGTGTTAGCATGTCTATCTCCCCTGTCTGTGTTAGCATGTCTATTTCACCTATGTTAGCATGTCTATAAGTTTTGTGCTTGTTCAGCTCATGCTCAGGCAGTCATGTTCACGAGACTTTGTGGGTGTAGTTTCTGACTTTCCTTGGAGAAACAAACAACCTCATAGCAATCTCCCTGATCCTCTGGTTTTTACAATCTTTCCATTCACTCTTCTGAAATGATCCCTAAAGACTAAGGTATGTGAGTTATAGGCATATCCACTGGGATTGGCCTCCACACTCTGCATTTTGATTGGGTGAGTTTTCTGTAATGGTCCCCATCTGTTGCAAAAAGGAACTTCCATGATGTGGGGAAGATGACTATACTTATCTCTAGGTATAAGGGCAAATGTTTGAAATATGGTTCAGGATTGTGCTGGTTTAGTAAAATGAGAATTGTAGGTTCTTCTTCAAGATTGGTGACTTTACAAGCCATGGGGAGTTGGCTAGGTTTCTGGGATCATGCACTGGGGGCTAGGATGCTTGCTGCCAAGCCTGAAAACCTGAGTTTGGTCCTGTGATGGGAGATGTTATTCTGTATATATGTTTCTCATACTGGTTAATAAAGCCCTGTGGCCAATAGGAAACAAGATAGGCGGGGCTAGGAGACCAGGAGGAGGAAAGAGGAAGTAGAGGGGAGGGTTGAGATGTAGCCGGGGGAAGAAGCAGGACGCCCGCCATAGCTCCCCGATAAGACGACCACGTGGAAATACTTAGATAAGTAGAAATGGGTTAATAATTAAGGCAGAGCTAGCCCATAAACAATAATGGTAACTGGCCAACAGGATTGTATCAAATACAGAGTTTCTGAGTGTTATTTGGGGCTGATGCGGCTGAGGGCCCAGACTGGCGGGCTGGCGGAAACATACATGCTACAGTCCTGCAAAGTTAGAAGGAAAGAACCAATTCCCAAAAGTAGCTCTCTGATTTCCCAAATACACACCATCTATGCACGTACACACACACACACACACACACACACACACACACACACACACACACGCACTCCAAAACAAAAAAACAAACAAATAAATAAATAAATGTAGAAAAAACAAAAAACCACAAGAGAAAATGATTGGGTCACTACTTTATTAGGATGGCCATCCATTCTGGTTTGGGTGTTAATCTAGCAGGTCTCTGAGGAAAATGGATAGCTGAGACTTCCAGAATCTCAGCTGGGTTTGGTGTCACATAGCTCAGCACTTGGGAGGTATAGGCAGGATAATAAGAAGGTTAAGATCATTCTTGATTATGTAACTAATGAAGTCCAGCCCATGTAATATGCAACCCAATCAATAGTGTTGCTGTTCTTCTGGCTACTCTGGAGTGGTAGCATTAGGTGTTTCTGAGGCAATTTTTGACACCCCCGCCCTCCTCCCATTCCATTCTCCCCTCCTCCATAGGAAGGGTGATGCCTCCCAGGAGGGGTCAACAAAATCTGTCAAGTGGCCTGGGCAACAACCCATTTCTTACATCTAGTACCACATGGCTGAAGCTGCCAAGTTTTTCTGCTTGCTGGGGCTAGAACACAGCCCCCTGTTCAAATACATTTTTATCAGCTTTATGTTTTTGATGATTTTTAATTCTTTTTCCTAAACTGGAAGCTTAGCTGGGTGGGGTCTTGCCCTGAGGGCACCACTTCCTTTATTCCATTTAGCACCAGGCTTTTCTTTAAACTTTTAATTTCCTTCAGAACTGGATTTAGCGTCATTACACTTACTGGTACTCTTTTTCTGTCCAAACTGTACATTTTGTAATTTTCCTTGCTCAGCTTGCTCCTTTTCATTATAGATCTGAATAAAGTGGCCACTAATAAACACATGACAGAGTCAATACTAGGCTGCCCTGAAATCTCTGCCAACCCCATTACATAAAAACTCTTCACTTTAGCCCCAAACAAATTTTTTGGACAAAGGAAGAAAGCAGCCCCACTCTTCACAAATATATCACAAGAATGGTCTTTAGGCTACTTACATATGTTCTCTTCTTTTAAAATTTAAATATATGAATCTATGGGGGCCATTTTTATTCCAACGACCACATTATACAATCATTTATTTATTTATTTATTTTGAGACAGTATTTCACTATGTAATCCTAGATGACCTGGAATTTACCATGTAGCCTACACTAAGCCTGGAACTCACAGAGATCCACCTAATTCTTCCTCCCAAGTGCTGGGATTAAAGGTAGAAGATACTTAATTCAAAGACAAAGCAATTACATTCAGATGGGCCAGAGTGATGTGCTCATGTCATGTCAGGTTTGCTCTCCATGGTAACAGCAAGCTAGGACAACGACCATTTAACTCTAAAGTCAGCAGCTATTTCATCTTCTGTTTTGGTTATTGCCTTAGTCACTGTTCTGTTGCTATGAAGAGACACTATGGCCAAGGTAATTCCTATAAAAGAAAATATTTGATTGGGGACTTGTTTATCATTTCAGAGGTTATCCTATTATTGTCATGGCAGGGAGCATGGCAGCAAGCATGTGGACATGGTATGTGGAGAAGCAGATGAACATTCCACATTCTGATCCATAGGCAGAGAGAGGGAGAAGAAGAGGGAGAGGGAGAGGGAGAGGGAGAGGGAGAGGGAGAGGGAGAGGGAGAGGGAGAGGGAGAGGGAGAGGGAGAGGGAGAGGGAGAGGGAGAGAGAGATACACAGAGAGAGAGACTTTTGGCTTGGTGTGGGCTTTTGAAACCTCAAATCCATCCCAGTGACACATTTCCTCCAAGTCCATACCTCTTAATCCTTCAAATCCTTTCAAATAGTGCCACTTCCTGGTGACTAAGAGTTCAAATACTTGAGCCTTTGGGGGCATTCTTATTTATACCACCACAATTGTAAAATTAAATGATGATAAACCATTGAAAACTGTCATTACCGAAGCTCAATGAAAACTGTACACACAGAGACTGAGAAAGCAGAATTCTTTATCAGCAAACTACCAGATGTTGTTTGAGCGATATTATATGGACAACACACATTTGAAAAATAATGAAACAACCACCCAAACTCCATGACTTGCAAAATATTGAGAAGAAAGTTAATAACCATCTTTAAAAAAACCAAAAAACAGTAATACTGGCATGTAGTCAACTTAATTCTTTGTTCAGAATCGTCATTGCTTCACAGAAGAATTATCTTGAAGTTGGAGAATGAGCTTTGTGGTAAGAACATCTTCAGGCCCATAAGGAACAAGTAAAACCAAGGCTGATTCTCACCTTATTCCATTGGATACCCAACCTAGACAAATAACCTACCAATTGCATATGATATATTGTTTATAATTTATTAAAGCCACTGGAGATCAAAATAACAAAGCAGCCATACTAGTTATCCATAGAAGCTAGGCATACACTTTTAATCCCAGGATCGGGGATTAAGAGGTAGATAGACCTCTGTTAGTTCAGGGCCACAGTGACTACACAAAATTGACCCAGTCCTAAAAGAAACAACTCAGCACTTGGGATCACATGACTTTAATCCCAGCACTAGGGAAGTGGAGACAGGAGTGATTTGGCTGGGTGGAGAAAGGAATATATGGAGGAAGAGACTAGATCTGAGAGCTTTTTGCCTTCGAGGATTTGTGGAGAACGGGATTGCCATATGAGTTGGGTAGAAGTAAGATCTATTGGCTTGCCTACTTTACTTCTCTGATCTTCAGCTTGAAGCTTAAACCCCAGTATCAGTCCTTATTCATCATGCTACAGTTGCATTTATGATCACAATCAGGCATTATTTTTATTTATGGGTATATGCACGCTACATGTGTGTGTGGGTATTGATAGAGGCCAGAAGAAGGTGTTTGGACCTCTTGGACCTGGAGATACAGGCAGTTGTGTAGGAGCTGGGAACTGATGTGGGGTCTTCTGGGAGAGCAAGATGCACACTTAATTACTGGGGCATCTCTCTAGCACCCAAAGGAACAAATACTATTAAGGTCCAAACACAGATTTGATTGATTACCTTTCGAAGGTCAAGATGAAATGCCCTTCCTTGGTAATGAGATTGATAACTAACTTATGCCATCATACAGCCCTCATCTAGTAGCTGATGGAAACAGAAGCAGGCACCCACAGCTAAACCCTGAGCTGAACTCCTGAAATCCAGTTGCAGAGAGGGAGGAGTGATAAGAAAAGGGGTCAAGATCAGGCTACAGAAACCCACAGAGACAGCTGACCTAAACAAGGAAAGCTCATGGACCCCCAGACTGATAGCGGGGAAACCAGCATTGGACCAACTCAGACCCCCTGAACATGGGTCTTAGATAGAAGGCCTGGGCAGTCTATGGGACCTTTGACAGTGGAACCAGGATGTATCCCTGGTTCATGAAAGGACTTTGGGAGCACATTTCCCATGAAGGGATACTCCCTTAACCTAGAGGCAGGAGGGAGGGCCTAGACCCTATTCCAAATGACTTGACAGATTTTGATGATCTCTCCTGGAAGCCATCACCCTCCCTGTGGAGTGTGTGTGTGTGTGTGTGTGTGTGTGTGTGTGTGTGTGTGTGTATGTGTCTGTGTGTTGGGGGGTGGGGAATGGGAAGGGAAGGGCTGTCAGGGACATGGGAGGGAGGGAGAGGGAACTCAACAGAGTAGAATCAAAGCAATGACCCAACAACACAAATGCCATCTTTATAGAACACATAAGCCAACCTAGGTCCCCTGCAGACTACAGATTATGTCCAGATGTTGAGGATCAAGGGTAGTTCCTTCTGCTGAAGAGTTTAGTGTCAGAGTAATCTCATATGAGGTACTAGCACTTAGCAGTGAGTTTATAGTCAGAGTTCAGACCTAGTGTCACAGTGATCCCACATGAGGTACTAGCATTTAGCAATGAGTTTATAGTCAGAGTCCAGACCCAAAGTTGCACTTAACCCTTTCCCTGCTGATTAGACCCAGGAGCTCTGTGGGAAGGAATGTGTTACTTCTTAGCTACTTTAAGGATTGCTGCTTTATAAACAGGATTCTACAAAATAGTCTTTTAGGTTTAGACTAAAACCTAGTTTCACATCTCTGAGAGCTGACTTGGGCTGATCTACCTCAACAATAAGTCCTCAGAGTATTGTTTTTGCATATATTTAAGCTTACAAAAGACATCTCTTATTGTACAGGGTTTTTTTTTTTTTTAATTCATGTATATAGGTAGTTTTTTGTATCCATGTCTGTGTACCACATGTGTGCCTGGTACCCATGGAAGCCTTGGTTGGTGGACCAAAAGAGAAACCTTGCTATAGAAGAGGGTACCAGATCTCCTGGTACTGGTGTTGCAGATGGTTGTAAGTCACTATATAGGTACTAGAAATTGAATCCTGGTCCTCGGGAAGAGCAGCCTGGGTCTTCAATGGCTGAGTCATCTCTCCAGCCCCTATCGTAGTTTCTGAGGGCTGGGAATCTAGATGCAGCTTAGCTGGGAAGTTGTAAGTCTTGTTACCAGTAATGTACAGGTTAACGCCTTTAACAGTCACTGTAGAAGAGGATGGCACAGACTTCCCCGTTGGTTAACTGGTTTTTACAGAAAAGCACACATGGTTGCACTGGAAAAGATGTAGAAAGTGGGTAGTAGTTCTGATACTGAAACCAGAAGACTTAAAAAAAGAACTGCTTGCATTGTGAAATTCCAAGGTCAATTATAATTGTTTAAATTTGGGGATAGAAGAGTTGAATGGGCATTTAGCTTAAGCTTTCTACCTTTACAGATAGTGGTTGAGAGCCTGAGAAATGAAATTCAGTGTAATAGACTACTTGTATTAAGAGTCATTATCTTCATAATATCTCTTCATGGGAAGATTATTATAGTATAATATCAGTAAACCCTCTTGGGACTTTCCAGGCTTTCTGTGAACAAAGACAAGATAATGGGCTTGCAGTGGAGAAACAGGAAGTCCAATTCTCAGTCACATGGGAGTCGTGAATCTGAATACAGCAGACAGCACAGAGATCAAGATCATAAACACCATTGTCCTGCGCTCTAGTGGGACCATGAGCTACTGGAAGGCTGTAAAGAAAATTTTTTTCTGAGCCTAGAGCTTGTATAGAGCTTGTACAAAAGTCACTGAAGATTTTGAGCAGCACATTTAGCCTTGCTAAAGACCATTTCTTCTGTATGATGCAGCTGATGATAGCAACCTTGCAGGATTATAAAAATGGTTAGGAATAAACTATCTTAAGTGATAATAAATGACATCTCATTTTATCACCATTATATTATCGTTGTATTTGTTTCTCTAAGGCATTATGTTCATGGCCAATGTGCAGTTATTTCTGCCTAGAATTCTTTGTTTTTCAGAACTTTGTTGGTGTAGCTGACAGGTGACAGTGGTAGGACCAGTGGAATTCCCCTGTCCATTGCAGCCTTGCCATGTGGGAACACCTGCACAGACTCGCCTGGTTTTGGATCTTACTGCATATCTACTGGATTAATTAGTATAGAAGGGTCAATCTTCACTATTAACAAACTACTCAAGAGATCCCTAAAACCACTCATCTTTAAAAACAACCACTGTAGGTATTTTGGACTCTTTACAGGGTTCAATGAGGCCAAGACAAATGAGCTGATCTTAACTAGAAATTTCTGACATTAATAAAATATGTTTTTAATTGAAATAGAATTATATTATTTAGTTCCTCCCAGCTTTCCTCCCTTAAGCCCTTCCCAAATCCCTCCATAATCAAGGTGATAGTCTCTTTTTCTTTATTATTGTTAACATTCATGTATGTATATGCACAAATATGCATAAATATAACTCACTGAGTCTATTTCTGTTGTTTGTGTGTTTTTGTTGTTGTTTTTTTTTTGGCTCACTGTTCTGCACTGAACAAACAATAAGGGGGCTCATCTCTGGGAGAGGCTAATTCTTCTCCCAGCAACCATTAGTTACCTATAGTTCTTTGTTTAGGGGTGGGACCTCTCATAATTTTTCATCCTTCCACATTAATATGTTCTTTGATAATGCTTTTGTTCAGGCCTTGTTTATGTAGCCATGTGTAGGAGATGCTATTTCACAGCAGATGTCCTGGTATTCTGGCTCTCACACTCTTTCCACCCCCTCTTTCTTGATGTTCCCTGAGCCATAGATACAGGAGTTGTGATGTAGATTTATCAGTTAGAGTTGGGTAACCCAGGAGCTGTTGATCTCTGCATTGGATCCAGTTGTTGTTTTCTGTGATGGTCTCTATTAGTTTTGAAGAGAGGTTATGTTATTTTGATGAGGGGTGTAGCTACACTTATCTGTGGACATAAGGGCAAGAACTAGAATGCAGAAGGGATTATGATGGTCTAGCAAAGTGGTGGTAGGAGATTTTTTTTCCTACCTGCTAAGGTCCATGATTTCACCTGGCTTGTTTTTTTTTCAAGACAGGGTTTCTCTGTATTGCTTTGGAGCCTGTCCTGGAACTAGCTCTGTAGTTCAGGCTGGCCTCAAACTCAGAGATCTGCTTGCCTCTGCCTCCTAAGTGCTGGAACTAAAGGCATGCACCACCAACACCTGGCTTAGCCCTGAGTTCTTGGCATATTTCTCTCTTGATAAGTGGACCTTAAATCCAACTAGGCAGTTGTTGGTTAGAGCCATCATGTGAGTACCGCTTATTGTTGTGAGAAGCTTATATTAATTACAAATAGTTGGCCAGTAGCTCAGGCTTATTACTTGCTAACTCTTATATTTTAAATTAACCCATGTTTCTTACATATGCTTTGCCATGTGGCTCATGGTTTGTTACTTCATTTTTTTTACATGTCTTGCTTTGTCTGTGTCTGGCTGGTGACTCCTCTGACTCTGTCCTGTCCTTCTTCTTTCCAATATTCTCTCTATGTCTAGCTGTCCTATCTATACTTCCTGCCTTGTTACAGGTCAGTTAGTTTTTAATTAAACCAATCCAAGTGACAAATCTCTGTAGTGTGCAAAAGGATTATTCCACAGCAACTTATTGCACCTTTATGCATATCTCACCATGCTGGTTATTGTCATAGTTGATAATGCTACAGAATTGCTACCTTCCCTTGACTTGCATAATACTTTCTAGAATCATGGAGGCTAGACCACAGGAAAGAGTCTTTTCGGGTCACATCCAGCTCAAATCACCCAGAGTCACATGGTCCAATCATGCAGTGTCTTCAGCAATACTCAACTCCCAAGAGGCAACTGATGGATACATATATACATACATTCACACACACACACACACACACACACACACACACACACACACACACACACACAGAGAGAGAGAGTTTTAGGAATCACTATAGATTCTAACAGTAAAATCTCTTGTGTGAAATAATCTTAATATTTATATAATTATTTGGGTATTTCTCCATTAGAGCCCCTCTTACTCTCACTTCTTTTTCCTTAACAAATCTACATCTCCCCTGCTTAAGAAATCATGGTTATTTAGTACATCTTTGTAAAATATGTAGGGGTATTACTATGCTAATATGTTATATGCATCATAAGACAAAGTAGAAATAAAAAATTGATGATTTAAGAAATTGGTGTAGAAATTCTAGTGTTTTCTTCCTCATCTCTATGGATCAGTTAACAGTCCTTTTTTAATTTATGCTTTATAGTCTGAAGGCGCTGGTCTACACTGAAAGTGAACACTCTGGCTTCCTTCTTTCCCAATTACAGAATTGCTTCCAAGTGCCAGGCTTGTTTCTAATTCCAAGGATTCAGTTTTCATTCCATTCTATCACTGAGGTGCCACCATCGTCACCCTTTATCATTTCTAGGCTCTATGGGTATAAAGATTTATGGCTTTTCTTTTTGCCAGTAGGAACAGAGCTATGTCTAGTTCCAGGTTATATCTAAGGTCAAATGTGTAAGTTAAGAATACCAAGATTTGAAGAGAAGTCCTTAGTAGGTCCTAACAATCTAAACAATGAAGTCAATAGGCTAAAAGACTTCAGGGACTTAAAAACAACACTGTCACTGGGATGGCCATGTGATATACCTGGGAAAGGACAGTGTATGGAGGACATGAGTCTGGGCTTCATTCTTATGGGTCATGTGATTTTTCTGGTTTTTTCTTCAGAGAACAAGGACATGTTCTAAAAAATGTCTATTTTTGCTGTCATGATGAAGTTCTCATCGTTACCAATGGTCCCAATGAAGTCCAGGCTGAATCAAACAGCTGTCAATCATTGAGGATTTATTGAGTTCCCGAGACTCTTCAAAATTATCAGCAGGGGAATGGAATTTTACTACTGATGATGTTTTTGAAACATTCAGACTTTTATTCTCCCAAATTTGACAACTGTTCACATTCAATCTGTCATCTTTTCACTCCCACAAGGCTCAAGGAAAGCCAGTTTGGCTTTGCCTTTTGGCATTTTAATTTTCTTAAGCCTTCTTTCCCTCATCTGTAAAATGAGGAGAATGATATTTACTTATAGTGAATGTTAAATGAGATAATTTGTGCAAAATACGCAGTACAGTTAGGACACAGCAAAAATTAAATAAATTATTATCATTCAACTTAAATGGCAAACACAGGTGAGTTTACTTAACATTTAGCAAATCCAAAGGAAGATTAACACAACAATTTAAAGCTGGGTTTTTAAGTATTAGGGTGAAATGGTAAGATATTGCCTTAAAATTCTCCACTAACAACATCAAAAGTTTTAGGGCAGGGGTGTACTAAGGCAATAAGCTTTAGGGCAGTGTGTAGCTTTGTAGTAGAGCATATTTATCTTGAAGAGACTTGAGACTCAGAGGATGAAAAATATCTTGTCTGACAGAAGGAAACTTTTGAATCTGTGTTATACTGTCTAGATTTAAGACTGTCTCTCCAAGTAAGATTAAGTATTTAATAGACATAAAAATAAATGGAAAAAGTATTATTAGTTTTAATATGCTCACGAAGTAATGAGCTGGAAGCTTGTGTCTCTAGAGCTTTGATCTTGACTTTAAATTATAGGACACAGATCTTATACTAATATGTAATAACAATTAATTTATTCTTGTTACACAAGCTTTTGACATAGCCACAATAGTCATGTAATGACTCGTGACATATCGGATGGTATTTCTTCCTCCTGAATTGTACAAAGATAATTTGATTACCACAGTGTATTTCAGCTGATGGCAACTTACCTTCACAATGGTCTTGTAGCTTAAAAAAATGACCAAAGGACTCTCCAATACTTGGTTTTGAGATCCAATTGACCTCCATGGCCTAGTAAGTCACGAGTTTACCTTCATCATTGTCACAGTGAAGAATAGTGTTTTCATCTACTCTTGGTTTATTCATCCTAACTTAGCTTCTTTCCATTTCTCTGACTCCCGATTTAATTGTTTGTTGTTATTCAGAGCTATCAAAGTGTGGCAAGATCAGATTAAGGCAAAACAGTGTGTTCAATCTCTTCTCTAGAACAAGTTGGATGTTAGAGCAGAAACTGGTATTTCCAGGTTCTCAGCCTCCATCTGTGGCAAGTGGTACCCTGTGTCTACTGGGTATCTTCAGAATTTGACTCTATTTTTTAGTGAATTTTTGTGTTGAGATGCATGTTTGGGGGAACATGCTCAATTCTTTTTTTCAATCACATTGTGACTTAGATTAAATACTCCTTAGGAAATAATTTATACTGGGATATAACTAATTATTTGAACCAACTCCTATTTTTAAAAACATTCTAAAAAGTTTAAAAGATACAGAATAGTTGATGAATAAACTTGACCCTGTCAGCTTTGAACTCATGGGACCTTAACTGAACAAAGCTATGGACACTAACGTATTTGAGGAGTTGTCAATACTGCATAGATAGAGCACATTTTGCTACTGAGATAGGGGACACCATTTAACAGAAGTAAAACAAAACAAATGTGGCAGCAGAGGGCTGGTAAAGTGGGTGCGGCTGAGTATGAAAACAATGAACAGAGGCTCTATGTTGGTAGAGAGAAGTCATATCCCAGAAATGTGGACTTGCTAAAAGCCAACAGCCTAGAACTACAATTTTAGAATTCATAATTACAAAGAAGAGAACCCAGAACCAAAGGTTTGTAATATGTATGTGTGTATGTATGTATTATATAAAGGAACAGAATGGAGTGTGAGGGAGCTGAGAGGTCTAGAAAAACGCAGTAACTATTCACTTCTGTACTCCTTCAGTCTCTGCACATGGAGTTCCATTCTACTGCAAGCCTTCATCTGCCTTTACAGAGGTCACCAGTGAATAGATAGCCATTTCTCAGGTTTTCTTCCTCCAGGGAGAAGTGACCTATGACACACTTATTGCTTCTCTTTGGAAACCCTCTTTTCAGCTGGATGTATCACCTTTGAGCAGTTTTCTGCATCTCTCTTCCTATTGCCCCTCTGGGTCCCTCCATTCTTCTCTCTCTCTCTCTCTCTCTCTCTCTCTCTCTCTCTCTCTCTCTCTCTCTCTCTCTCTTTCTCTCTCTCTTTCCTTCCTTCTCTTCTTCCTTCTTTCCCTCCATCCCTCTCTCCTTTCCTTCCTTTCCTTTTAAAGTATTATCAATATTCCATATCCAGTTCCTTTTCTTTAAACATTACAAGAAGTAGTAAACATAGAATATGAATAAAATCACACATGTGCATGGCAGGCATTACTAATCAATCTGGGCAATTTTTCCAAGCCTGATTCTATCCTAGAATTTTCAAAAGTGCTGCAGGCAGAAGCCATATGATCAGAGCATGTCAGAAGAATTCTTTATTTCTATTCTAGTTTCAAATACAGCTTGGGAATTTCATCTGTAGTTATGATTGTAGACAAGAAAATGGTTGGGAGCTATTTTTGTTAGCGTCTTTAGCACATGTGTGCGTTCATAATGCCTGGATGGCATGGTTAGGGCTGGATAAATATTTGAAGAAAAAAAGCAGGATATTAGATTAACTAATAATATGATGGGATTTATCTTGAAAACTCAGTGTAATTAAAATGGAAATGTAGTGATCATACAGAATGAAGAGAATAGTAACATTCGGCATCTGTGTGTATTTTAAATTTTATCGTTTATGGATTGAGATGCAGTGTGTTTGTTAGGTTTCTAGTGATAAGTGATAAGACCATGACCAAACAGCTTTTGGAGGAAAGGTTCATTTTGTCTTTTACTTCTAGGTAGAAATCTATCCTTGAGGGAAGTCAGGGCAGGAGATTAAGCAAGGCAGGAACCTGGAAGCAGGAACTGGAGCAGAGGTCACAGAGAAGTGTTGCTCACTGGATTGCTTCCACTGCATCACTTCCTTTGCTTTCTTATAAACTCCAGGATGCATTTTCTCAACTGACTTTCCCTTTTCAGATAACTAACTCTAGCTTGTGTCACATTGATAAAGAAAAAAAAAAAAATGAAAACAAAACAACAAAAACTAACCAGGACAGAGGAAAACACTATGTATCCCTGGCTGGTCTGGAACTTTCTATGTGGAATAGGATGGCCTAGAGCTCACTGAGATCCTCTTGCCTCTGTCCACTGAGAGCTGTCACAACACTGACTTAAGAGGTCTATCTCTATTTTGAAAAAGAACACTTCTGAACAAAGACTCTTCCATGGATAGTATTTCCAAACTACAGTTAGATAAGTGAACATATTTTATTTGAGGACAAAACCCCTGAGGAGGTGTGGGAGTTTGGTTTGGGATCAGAGTTTTGCTAGCAGGCCAGATCAGTTGGATATTTTGCCTCCAAGTTGTAAATCCCAATCCAGGGCCAGTAAGAATGCAATGTGCCTGCCAGGGGTAGATACTGGCCTCTGTTCCTTTCTACCGACATGCTGTCTACAGCAATCAGGGCAATAGCCTGACCTTCCTAAAATTTAATAAATAATATTCAATAGGTTGACTGCAGAGATGCTTCTAACAAAGTGGTTTTTATGTTCATAGGATGAAGGGTGATAAACCGAGTATGATTTTTGGCTTTCTTATTGTTTCATTTTCAGGTTGTTCATAACAGAGACATGCTTTCCTCTACAGCACTATTGTTCATACTTTATATGCCACCTTTACCATTATATTTCATAGTACTAGAAAGTTCAAGAGTGCTTAGCCCATATGACCAAGTGCTCACTGTTACAATTCTGTGTTACCAGAAGACACTGGATTATAGACTTCTTTCTCTCATTATAGTGTGTGTATGTTATGGAGGTGGGGGGTGGAGCCCGCTGCCTTGTACATCTTGTGTGTATGCTTATACACTGAGCTACATCCCCAGAAAATTCTCTAGAACAGGCAGTAATTTTTTGAGTGTGACAGAACACTTGTTAAATATTTTGAACTTCAGGGATTGTTTTCTTCCTGCTGAGACTCATCTCTGCTGCTGTGGTAAAATGTGACCATTGCCACAAAACATTTTCAAAAATAAGTGCTGGTCTGGGTTTGCCACAGAGGCCACAGTCTGTGCACTCCTACTCCAGTGGCATGATTTTCTTTCAAAAAATTTCATACAACACTATTTTTCAAATTTCCACACAAAGTGCATTTAAAAAATATTGCATATTGGGTATATTGAGTATATTCCTCTACACTCTCCTACCCAATAGGCCTTTCGTCTCTCCAAGCAGTTTTCTTCAGTTAATTTTTATACAAAATACCCCTTCATATCCTGGAAGCAACCTAGATGCCCCTCAACCAAAGAATGGATGGAGAAAACAGGGTAAGTTTACACAATGGAGTGCTCCTCAGCAGGAAAAAAAAAAAAAAAAAATGGAATCTTGAAATTTGCAGGCAAATAGATAAAACTAGAAGAAACCATCCTAAGTGAGGTAATCCAGTTACAAAAAGACAAACATGGTATGTATCCATTTACATATGGATTTTAGACATAGGACAAAGGATCACCAGCCTACAATCCACACCGCCAGAGAAGCTAGGAAATGAGGACTCTAAGAAAGACATGCATAGCCCCCTTAGAAGAGGAAAGGGACAAGAGCTCTTGAGCAAATTGGGGATGGGGAAGGAGAGGGGAGAGGGGAAAGAGCCAGGAGAAAGAGAAGAGAAGAAGAGGAGGGGGGAGGAGAACATGAGGGATCAGGAAGATTGAGTTGGGGGAAGAATAAAGGAGAGCAAGAAAAGAGATACCACAATAGAGGGAGCCATTATAGGTTTAAAGAGAAATCTGGCACTAGGGAAATGTCTAGAGATCCACAAGGATGACCCCAACTAAAAATCTAAACAGTAGTAGAGAGGCTAGCTTAAATGTCCTTCCCCTGTAATGAGGGACTACCTTATATGCCATCCTAGAGCCTTCATTTAGTAGCTGATAGAAGCAAAGCAGACACCCACAGCTAAACACTGAGCCGAACTCTCCTGGAATCCAATTGTAGAAAGGGAGGAGGGATGAACAAAGGGGTCAAGACCATGCTGGAGAAACCCACAGAAACAGCTGACCTGACCAAGTGGGAGTACATGGACCCCAGTTGTAAAACTGGGGAATCAGCATTGGACTGAACCAAGCCTTCTGAATGTAGGTGTCAGTTAGGAGGTCTGGGCAGTCTATGGGACCTCTGACAGTGGAACCAGTATTTATCTCTAGTGCACAAATAGGCTTTGGAAGCACATTCCCCATGGAGGGCTATTCTCTCAGCCTAGACCCTCCCCCAAATTATATGACAGACTTTGATGATCCTCCATGGAAGACCTCACCCGCCCTGGGGAGTGAATGGAGGATCAGATGGAGGGGTTGGTGGGGGGCTTGGGAGGATGGGAAGGAGAGGGAACTGGGATTGATATGTAAAATAAAATTGTTTCTAAATAAAAAAAATCTCAAAGCAAAACAAAACAAAACCAAAAAAAAAAAACAAAAAACAAAAAAACAAAAACAAAAAAAACCCCAAAAAACAAAATACCCCTTCATCCACTTCTTTGGCTTATTCTCTAGTCTTATTACTTATTTATTTATTTTTGTGTGAGGCAAGGAGGAAATCTGGTTCAATGAGACATGGGCAGTCTTGGTTCAGGCTTTTAGACTCTAACTCCAGGGAAGTTTATTGTAGGCATATTTAGATACAGTACACTTTGAAAAAAAGTTTCCTAGTATAACAAAGAGTCACAATTACTTCAAAACTATTCTCAAAGTACATGTCACTTCTTCCATGAAGATGGGATCTAGAGATAGGTTATATGTGTTACCTTAAGGGCCTAGTGGAGGGTCTGGTGTGGTCTTAGTCATACAGATGGTACAGAGGTCATTTAGGCTCTCAACAACTTCTGGTCCTGGTTGTGGGAGCTTGGGGGGAGCCCCTGGTCATAAAGATAACACAAAGGTCTCCCAGACCTTTAAGTATCTCCATTCCTGGTTGTGGGTTCTCTCCATCCACCATGTGAATCCTGGGGATCAAAATCAAGTTGTGAGGCTTGGTGGTGGCAAGCGTCCTTATAAACTGAGCCATCTCATCAATCATATTTTTACTATTATTGCCACATGTTTTCTTAGATGTTGGAATATTTGATTCATTGTACCATATTGTCTTTTTGCTATGCTATTTTTAAAATTAAAATATAATTGCATCATTTCTCCTTCCCCCTTTCTTCCTCTGACATTTCCAGTGTACCAACCCCTAATAAATTCATGGTCTCTTTTTCTTTAACTGTTGTTGCTACAAATATACGTGTATATGTATGTATATGTAACTACAACCTGCTCATTCCATTTAGTGCTACTTGCATGTATATGATTATACTGACCTATTGATATTGATAACCAGTTAGGGGACTTATGCCTGGGAGAGATTATTTCTCCCACTACCCACATTCCTTACTTGACTGCATTTATTTTTATTTTTTATTTTTTTGTCTATGGCTAGTTCGCCTTTCATGTTGATATGCCTATTGGGGTTGTAATTGTTCTGGTTTTGTTTAGGCATCTATATTGTTGAAACTTATCATTTCTAGGGAACACCATCTCACAGCAGAAGTCCTGTTTCTCTGGCTCTTGTAATGTTTCCACCCCCTCTGCCAAGATGTTTCCTGAGCTTTAAATACAAGAGCTGCATTGGAGATGAACCAGTTGAAACTGTACTCCCCATGATCAGTTGTTTTCTTGCATTTTGATGAGTTGTGGATTTCTATAATGGTCTTGACTTATTGCAAGGGGAGTTTCTTTGATGAGGGGTGAGACTTACATTTATCTGTGTGTGTAAGAATAAATGTTTAAAATGAAGTTATGAATTGTGCTTGGTGAAGTTTAGACATAAAGTTCTCTAAGGTTCATGACCTTACAGTGTTGGCATGTGTCTTTAATCCCAGCACTTGTGAGGCAGAGGCAGGCAGAAGTCCAGGTCAGCCTGATCAACAAAGCATGTTCTGGGACAACCAGGGTTGTTATGCAGAGAAACCCTGTCTTGAAAAAACAAAAAGTCCATGAGCTCACTAGCCCCTGGATAGTTGGTTAGGTTTCCAGTATTAATCATGGCTTTCCTCTTGTTGAGTGGGCTTTCAATCCAATTAGATGTGTGTTGGTTACTGTCAACTTGGGTGCCACTATTGCTCACTCAGGGATATAGTGCTGTGATTGTTCTTGAAGTTCATAGATAGGACTACTGGAGGCTTGCATATTACCTTTCAGAATCACTATGAAAGCTAGTGCTCTGGGAGGAGGCTTTCAGGTTAGATCCAGCTCAGATATTCTGAGTCCCGTGTCCAATATGAATGGTGTCTTCAGCAATAGAAAGTTACCTTTAACCCTGGGAGGCAACCAAGGAGAACAGAAATAAACTATGTTGTTTTGTAGTTCTCTTGGATTTCCATAGCCAACAACTCAACTCTTTGAAGTTCTATAATCATTTTGAATTAAAAAATTAAACCCGAAGGCCAGATGTGATGTTAAATGCTCATTATTCCAGCCCTCAAGAGGCAGAAGCCTGAAAATTATTGTGGTTCAAAGCTAGGCTATTCTACATATGAGATTTCAGGTAAATCAGGAGAATATATTCCTGCCTTAAACCACCAAATAACAAAAGTCATACCTAAAATTCCAATTACTAAAACTTTCTCTTAATCATTGTAGATGGTATAAATATTTGAAAGTAGAAGAGGCCATTAATATGCTTAATACATGATTGGTGAGAAAGGAGTGGATCTGTTTATAGATGAAATTAATTAATATTTAGCAATGTGTAGCTTTGGTTAACTCTGGCTTCCTTGGCTGGTGTACAGTTTAAAGGGCTACAGAATATATACTTTCCATTCTTTGGTTCTTCTAAGTCCTTCTGCTAGTCCTGTATTTGGTTACAAGTGTCTTTTCTCATATCTTGTCACCTGGAATGATGCTGGCACTAGACTTTTCTATTCTTTTCTGTGTAAAGGGATTCTTTACCTTCCCAACTCTAAAGGCAGAGTGACTTATTATTGCTTGTTCATTCTGTGGCCCAAAGTTTTGAGCACAGGCATGCTTTATTTTAATTCAATTGTGTGGCTTGTGATAAAAAAGAATCCTATTAAAATTGGAGATACTAATCCTTTAGAAATCTCTTGATTCTTTTCAACAAGAGGAGCTGAAATTATGGACAGGCCCAATTTTCAATAGATTATTTATAATTCCTATTTCTGCATTTTCTTGTATTATGAATGCTTTTTAAAGCTTAGACTTGTAGAAAAACTAACGTAAACAATTCTACTTCAATAATATCATCATTGTTCAGTGAGATGGAATGACAATTGAATGAATTTTTTGGTTGAATGAAGATCAAATAGAAGATCACTTTATCTTAGTCTTTGACACACATATTCCTCAGCATGAGGACATCAGTATTTGAATCTGCACTGGTCCCAGGAGTCAATCTGAAAATCAAACAAAATATTTGATGCCAGTTTGTTTCTAAAGCTAAAATTAGAGCTTTTTCATGAAAGAAAAGTTTATTTCTAAAGTTCTGATTAATTGAAGGTTTGATATTTTCTCCTAGCTCTTGTTTATGTGTGACCACACCATGGGGTGTGACCAAAATATGTGTTCTGTGTGAGTCACTGTGGTCCATGAGGTCAGTTATGTAAGTCATTATGTACTATGTCCAAGATTCTGTGTAGACAGCCTACATGGAATCAAATGATGAGGCAAATCTTTTAGTCACATCTCCTGTATTCATACAAACATGATTTGTTTTTAAAAAAGTGGAAAGATAGACAGTTGTGAGTTGCCTGATGTGGGTGTTGGGAACTGAACTTTTGTCCTCTGGAAGAACAATATGTACTTTTAACTGCTGAGTCATCACTCCAATCCCTACTATGAAGATTTAGCAAGCATTTGAGATATTCCAATCCTTAAAAAATATAAAACATAATGGTAGACAACTTACTTAGTGTGGTGGTTAATTTTATGTCAAATTGACACAAGCTAACGTTGCTGAGATGAGGGATTCTCAATTGAAGAAATGTTCTCATAAGACATAAGATATAAGGCTAGCCTGTAGGGCATTTTCTTAATTAGTGATTGTTGAGGGAGGGCCTAGCCCACTGTTGGTGGTGTCATCCCTGGGCTGGTAGTCTTGGGTTCTATAAGAAAGCAAGCTGAACAAACTATGGGGAACAAGTCAGTAAGCAGCACCCTCCATGGCCTCTGCATCAGCTTCTGCCTCCAGGTTCCTGCCCTCACTGCTTCTGATGATGAACTGTTATTACATGGAGCTATGAGTGAAATAAACTGTTTCTTCCCCAAGTTGCTTTTGGTTATGGTGTTTCATCACAGCAATAGTAACCCTAACTAAGACACCTAGCACATGTAAGACTCTGACTTCTATTCCTAGCACTGAAAAGCATTTGCTTTAAAGGTGAAAGAATCTTTCCCTATGACACTCTTCCCTTAGATATATCATAGTTCTGAAAAATCATATACATTTTAGTAATCTTCTGCTATTCAAGAACCATTACTCTTCCCCCCAAACTGAGTCACTAAACACAGCCTCCACTTACTGCTCAGAAGTCCACAGGTCAGCCAATGTTTCTACTGATAGGAGGTAGACCAGGCTTACCTTACCAGGCTTGACCTCATCTATGGTCAATAAGCAGGGTGTTGGTTTGTTTTGGCAGGGCCTTAATCATATAGCTGTCAGTAGTTGATTGTAGGCTGGGGCAATGAGGCTGTCTGGGCTATGTATTGCTCATCAGTGATCAGGCTAACTGAGATTTATCTATAAGGCAATGGTAGGAGTCTAAGAGGGAGAGTGGAACAGAAGTGTGTAGGGCTCCTGGCAAAACATTTCTTCCTTTATATCCTGTTGATGGAAAGAATTCACAGAAACAATTCATTCAAGGGATGGGAAAATATACTGGTTGGAGTGATAAAGTTATATGGAGAAGGAATTGAGTTATAGGAGGGTGAAAATTTGTGATTATTTTATGATCTATTGTGAAACATGGATACTTTTTCATGTCTATGTTTAATGTTTATAGTTGATGAATGCATGCTTATAAATAATTTTATATTATTAAATTTAGCATAATTACATATTAAAATATTATCTTATTCATTATATGTTCTTGAACATTGAGATCTTCAAACACACAATTATGTAGGCAAGCTGGAATGCTTACTTGCCTAGTATTCATTGAGCCCTGGGTTCGATCCCCAGCAATGTACAAAACTAGGTGTGGTGTATGTCTGTAAGCCTAGCACTTGGGAGATGTAAGTAAGAGGATCAGACATTGAATGGTATCTTCAGATGCATAGGAAGTTTGAAGCCAGCCTAGGCTACAGGAAACCTTTTCTTAAAAAACAAAATAAAACAAAACAAAAACAAGACAACAAAAGCAAAAACTGATAAAACCCAACAAAACAAAACCAGCCCACAATGATATTTTTTGCCATTTACTGCTGTTTTAATGAGTTTTTCTCTCATAGTATTACAGTTTATCTACATAATCTTTTGTTGATAGAAATTTAAATTCTTACATTTTTGGTGGGGTGGGGATTATCAACAAATCAACAACTAGCATGCCTACACACAAGGATGTGTGAATATATGAGAGCTACTATTGAAACATTGTTTTTGTTCTGTTTTCTCTCTCTCTCTTTTGCCTTTTTGAGAGAGGGTCAATCTATGCTGTCCTGCCTGGATCAGTACTTGAGGTAATCCTCTTCTGCCTCAGCCTCCATAAGTACTGGAGTTATAGGCATCCTCTATCATATCTGGCTACCTAGCTTCATTTCTTAAAATAGATCTATTTGATTCTAGGATCTACATACTCTCAGGTTTACTAAGTATTGCCAAATTGTTTTCCAAAGTATATACCCCAGTTTCCAAGCCCAATCAGGGTATATAGTAACTTTATTTCCTCTCCATTCATATAGATTAGATTTCATATTATTAGGATTTGAGAGGGGGTAGAGAGTGAACCCAAGGCCTTGCCTGTGCTAAGCAAGTGGTTTGCCATTGAACTGCACCTCCAGACCTAGGTTCCATCATTGTAGTTGCTTATTAATGATGTAAATTGAACACATTTTATAAGCATATGTATTGCTCAGAAAAGTGTCCTCTTCTGTGAGTGATATAGTCAACATTCACATTGATCTATTTATCATTTCCTTTCCAATTTGTGGTTATCTAGAGAATATGTAAACGTTAAAGATCAGTCCTTCTTTGGTTATATGCCTCAGCTTTTAAACTTTGGCCTATTGCTTAATTTTGTTTATTGGACATTCTTTTGTTATGCACATGCCTTTTAATATAGCACCATGTCAGTATTTCTCTTTCCGGTTTGTATATATTTTGTCTTGTTTATAAAAATCTCATACCAGAATGTGATAAATTTAGTTTTCTAAGTTCTCTTACAAGATTTTGGGTTGGAGAGATGGCCCAGCCATAAAGAGTATTTGTTCTTGAAGAAGATCTGGGTTTGATTCCCAGCACCCAGATGGTGGTTCACAACCATCTATAACTCCAGTTTCAGGGGATCCAATGCCCTCTTTCTGGCCTCTAGATAAAGTGACATAGGTAGTGAGTGCACAGACATACACACAATCAAAACACACACACACATGGCTACACACACACACACACACACACACACACACACACACACACCATGATTGTGGTAGGCTCCAATGAGAACAAAGACTTGAACAAAAGCTTATAGGAGATAGAGATCAGCTGTTTTCTAAAGGAAAAGCCTTCCAGCAGAAGGAAGTGTTAAAGGCAATATGCTAAGGCAGGAATGTCTGGGGAAGAGCAAGGAGACCCGTGAGACTGAAGCAGGAAGACCACAGGGAAAAAGACCAGGAACTGAGGGCAGGGTGACTGGTGAGCCATTGAAAGGATGTTGGCTTTTGTTCTGTGTGAGGTGGGGAGTCATTCCAAGGTCCTGATTAGAGTTATGGTGTGATCCAATCCAAGTTTAAAGGAATTAATTGCTTTGGTTCCTATCTTTACAGCTGTGTGTATGGAGTAAGTATAGGCTCAAGGGACTTGTAATGGCACCGTTTAATAGTGGAAATAAGGGATATGGTGGTTTGGGTATGCAAAATGGCTGCATTCTGAATTTACAGGGAGAGCAATCAGATTTTCCAATGGGGTAGTTGCTAGGAGAGAGAGGAGTCGGAAATGACTCTGGGGTGTTGACACAAGCAACTGTAATAGATACTTCTGTTAGCTTGTTTGAGGAAGACTGTAGGGAGGAACAAGTTTAGGTAAAGATCAAAACTAGGTTTGAGATGTCTACTAGACAACATCAAGAGATGAATCTGGAGTCTAGGTAGAGGTCCAGGGTGGAGTTGTGGATTTGGGAGTCATTGGGATATACCTGGTATTCAAAGTGTGGAGGCCTGGGGAGCTCAGATATATATATATATATATATTTTGTCCAAAGACTAAGCTTCTTGTTAAATGGAATAAACATGTACCCGGGAAATGTCCTAAACCTGGGGTAGTGTGAATAACTGTAAGTTATCTTTTAAAATCCACCGAATTTTAAGACAAGTAATGTGTAAATCATGCCTCATTCTAACAGCTGAAGCTGTTCAGAGTGCCTATGATGACAGTAACTAGTCAAGAATACATGAGAACAGGGGCCAGTGCTAAGGGAAAAAGGGGGAGCCTGGGGCTCCTGGCAAGCAGTTCACTATAATTCTCACCATTTTTTGTCCTCATTTGTGTCATTGTTTTACTATATTTTTCATAGCTATAAGGTAAACTGATGAGATTAAAAATATGATTTATATTTTCCTGAACTTTATATATTGTTGTTGTGGAAATGGATCTTATGTAGTCTAGTCTGGATCAAAATTTGCCATCTAACTGAGGATGGCCTTAATCGTTCTATCTGAAAAGTTTATGCACACAATAAGCCTCTCCGCCGATGCAGCAATCCAAATCAGACCATAGCAAACCGAATTAGAAAAAGCCCGTGTTTAATGGATACAATGTTTCAGGGTGGCCTTCCAGCCCTGTCTCTGAGAAAGGGGCATGGGAAAAAGCACGTCTATTCTCTGGGGGACAGTTTAAACACGCTGTGGGATGTGGTCTTGAATATCTCTGGGGGAAGGGCCATCATTTGGTGGGCTTTCTGAGATGCAACAGGGTTTAGAGGGAGATGAGGGAAGGGGCTTGAGTGGAACTTTCATCGTAACATTCCAGACTCTTTGGGCATATGGATGCTAGAGGCTGAGGTGAAGTTCGAACTTAACACTATCTCCATCTCTAGAGAGCTTGAGTAGCACCCACCTTGAAGTTGTTCATAACCCAAATCTCATTATTATTATTATTATTGTTATTA
This sequence comes from Cricetiscus sungorus, assembly GCA_030556225.1. Lineage (NCBI taxonomy): Eukaryota > Metazoa > Chordata > Mammalia > Rodentia > Cricetidae > Cricetiscus > Cricetiscus sungorus. Next base: position 38,987,724 of record JANBXA010000730.1, read on the forward strand.
TTATTTGGGGTAGGGAGATGAATAACTTTTAAATTTACCCTCTAGAGTTCACTCCGTCTGCAGCAACTCAGTGTCTACAGTAGGGAGGCCCTCGAAAAGGAAGGAGTGATTTTACATGGAAGAGTCTTTTCTAACAGGAGTTCTGCAGATTTGGTGACCACAGATAAAGTCACCCCTGTTTCTGCTCACTTCGGTGCGTACCTAGTGGCAGTGGTGCGGGTCTTTGACATAAAGGAAGTACACAATATTTTATTTTTTAAAAAAATCCTGTTCCTTCTCTCCCTTCCCCCCCCCCCCCCCAATGTGGAAGCCTCAGGTAGGTAACCACACTTTATGTGCCCTGTAACTGGTAGAGGGACACTGGCCAATGTCTGTCTTTGAATTGAAGGGCTCTTGTAGCCTTAGGCAAAGCAGCACAGGTTTTGAGCCACGGACTTGGATGCGGAAGCCGTCGTTTTCAAGGGTGTGGCGCATGAGAAACTCGTGAAGGCACTTCTACCGAAATGCATTTGATAAAGGAGAATTAAAGAGAAGCAAACACAATCCATGGGGAGGAACTTGTTAGCAGACAGGTTTTGTAATTGTTCCTTTTGACCTCATGCAGAAGAATGGTGTCAAAACCGGAAGGTCATAAAGGAAAACCAGAAAATGAGTTTAAAACCGTGAAACACACAGCAAGTGAGAAAACAATATATCCTAGGGGGCAACATATGTCACAACAAATCCACACCGGCTTCCTCATCTTCTAGTAGATTGTGAGAGCCACTGTAGTACCGTTTGTTCTTTTATTTTGTGAGACAGGTGCTTTCTATGTGGTCTAGCCGAGCTAGACCACAACTTGCTATATAGCCTCAAGTTTGTTCAGCTTGGGCCTCAGCCCCTTAGTATTGGGGCTGCCGGCTTGCGCCACTGTGTGCTATTGTACATAGCTTCAGTGTGGTTATTGCAGAGTTAGAGATGTAAAGCAGGAACTGGGTAAAATATGTACATTTTGATAGATTCACTTTTGGAGCCTAACATTCTCTACTGTGTTACGAGGGAAATGACATTGGTTTTAGTACTGCAAAAGCGCAAAACTTTCTAATATGCATGGTTTATTTGAGTAGAAAAAACAAAACAAAAAAACAAAACAAAACAAAAAAACAAAAAACTACTAACCCATGAGTCACAGGAACTTTTAGAAAAATCAGTTCACTCATATTACCATGTGTCACAAGCCACAGCTTTGTAGAGAACCCCCGTAAAGGACTTGAAAACAAAACAATACACACTGGACACAGATCCTGTCCCCATTAGTTTAGGAAGCGCCTGTAGAAGTAGAGCTTGTGCTGAGGTCACAAAGGAGAGGCCTGGATTCAGGAGTGAAGGATAATGGGTGGGCTGGTGTTGTGGGACCCTTGGGAATGGGCTGGCCAGTGGTAGAAGAGGGAAGAGAAAGCAGTAAGCTGGAGGTTGGGTGGTCGTTTGTTCCAAGAGGTGTGAGGTCATCCCGGAGAGAGCAGGCATTCAAGAGATGCCATCTCTTGGCAGTTTACTAGGGGCAGTAGCAAAAGGGTGCACAGTGGGAAGACAAAGGTTTTCGTAACTCCCTGTAGCCATGGTGAGCTGGGATACACATCTTCACCCTTGCAGTGGCTCCAACCCCTTCAGGAGGGAGGCTGTGTATGGATTCCTCTAAGAGTCAAGATACTTAAAAAATTGCAAAAGTACTTGCATGATCATTTACAACAAACAAACAACTTTTAAAACTAGTTTTTTTTTTTTTGAGTATTCCCCACTACTGTTTAAAAGTATCAGTACTTTTAAGAAATAACAAGTGTTAGCCATGGATCATACCTTGAATCCCAACGCTGGGTGGGTGGGGGGGCAGAGGTAGGTGGATCTCTGAGTTCCAGGACAGCCAGGGCTACACAGAGAAATCCTGTGTCAATGCCCTGCCCTCAATGAATACAGATAGAACAGGTGTTAGCTCATGCATTCCTTATAACAATACCACAAGCATCATAACCCCACAATGCCCAAATATCATTTAGGGTAGAGAGTGTTAACCTCTCACCCACAGGCACAAAGAAAATAATGGGAGCTGATTAAGCCCAGACAGACTGTATTCATCATAATGACACCAAATCACCTGGCTGTCTGTGGTCCATCCTTGTACTCTATGTGAAATGTTAAAAATTCACATTTCTAGGTCTCATCTGAGGGCTTCTGATAGTCCATCTTTGGCCATGTTCTCAAGGAGTCTATATTGTTAGCCTGTTTCTAGTAGTTTCGCCCTGTGGATCTATAGGCCAGCACTGGAGAATAGAAGGTACTAAGAACAGTGTGGGCTCTTTCTTTCTTTTTCTTTTTTCTTTTAGATTTTATTTATGTGTTGTGTGTGTGCGTATATGACTTTGTATGCACTGTGTGTGCAGGTGTCTTTGGAGGCCAAAAAGTGACAAATACCCTAAAAGTGGAGCGACAGTTAGTTGTTAGTTGTCTGGTGTGGGTGCTGAGATCCCAGCTGGGTTGTCTGTAACACAGTGACTACTCCTAACCACTGAGCAATCTCTTTAGTCCCCCTGTAGTTTTTTCCAATTGGGAATAGAGCTCAAGACATTCAGAACAGGCCATTAAGTAAATTCAGGGATTGCCTGGAAGCATATGTGGACAGGCATAAGCTGTGCCCGTGTTTTGTGCTGAGTAAAAACATAACAGATAGCAAAAACATAAAGATCTCCCAATGAAAGATACAGAGCTGAGATGTTGCCTCAACCACCCTGGGCCAGAGAGAGTGGTGGCCAGAACCAAACATGCTTATAGTGCATAATGGCAATTTTCTGCGATATGAATACCTGTTTAATAAAATTGAATTGTTAATTTGCCTAGCATTTAGCGACAATAAGAATATTAGCTGCTATAGACTTTCTGGGGACAGCTATGGCTTGCATCAAAAGATTCAGGTTCTTTCACCTTTATTCTCTTATTGTGGGTCTAAGATCTTATATTCAACCCACACATTAAAAAAGAAAGTGACTTCACTGACTTACTTTAGTGGGAACACCAGAGGCATAAGCTAAGGTCCATGTATAAATGAGTCCTGGTCCCCTCCATGGACAGCACTGGGCAGACACTACTTGACTCATTATAAATCAGAGAATTTCATTTATCACATTTGCCTTGACCACTAACATAAACAAATATTGGCTTCCAGGCTCTCTATGGCAATTATGAAAAACCAGGAAAGATGTGCATTTATTTAATGAAAAGGAATTCAATGTTAGTAAATCATTTTGGGAATACACTTCTAAGTTCCCTTACCATTGTCTTTTGTTTTTTTTTTTAATTTTTATTTAGCTTTTATTTATGCCTTTGCTAAATGATGAAAATAAAAAAGATGAACAATGGAATGAGGAACAGAAAACGAAGAGGTCATGAATGGAGGTCTCTTTGGCACCTTTCTTTTTCTGTGTAGTTTGTATTTTAAAATTCTCAGCCCATGGTCTTTCCCACACTATTGATGAACACATTGAAACAGTAGGGTGAAGCTAGCTTTTACAGGAGCAAATGGTGAACCAGAGATAAGAGTGAAAAGGAACAGAGAACTCTTGGCTAGTTTGCCAATCAGATGGCCATTAGAAGTTGGTCCACTGGCAACAGTCATCTTCTCCAAGAGGAAGATGACTTAACTAAGCAAATAAAGACCTGATGGCAGCTCAGTGGACAAAGGTGCTTGGTGTGTAAGCCTGGTGAGCTGAGGCCAGTCCCTTGAATCTGCAGGAAAAAAAAAAGACAGGCTTGATGGTCTGCACCTGTGACCCCATGGTTAGATGGGAGGCAAAGAGAGAGTCTTCCAGAAGCTCAAGGACCAGCTAGCCTGCCAGACAAAGTGGGACAGAAACAAGGGAGACCCCACTAACAAACCAAAACTGGGTGGGACAAGAGAATTGACTCAGAAAAGTTAGCTTCTGACCTCCAGTACAGCCCGGGGCAAGTGTCGCCATGACAGCACAAATAAAAACAAAAATAGTAAGCAAATACATGCTCTTCTAAATGCAAATGGAAATTTTGGGAAGAATTCAATCCCTGTTTTACACCAGCTCCTCTGAAGGAATCAGGCTCCCATTGGCCTGCAGTCTAGTCTCCTGCCTGAGCTCAAGCTGCACCCTATTCCTCTTTCCTTTATCAAAGCAAGTATTGTGTATTCCAGTTTCCAGTTTCATTTGTTCCTGCACACATCATGAAGCTCTCTGTCATTATCTCCAATGTACACATGCTTAATGCCAAATGCCCGAGGCAGTATCAAGCTCTGAAACTCTCTTTGCTTCTTCCTGTTCAACCTTTTAAAATCCCACAGTACGTCCCTTTCCATTGGTGTGTTTCCTGGTTCAGATGTCAGGGCTGTGTGGATGGAGACATCATTAGAGTTGTGTTTGGTTACTGAGGATTTCCATTTGATAAGGTGAGAATGTTTCATAAGCCTCGAGCTGAGTCTCATCTCAAATGTGGTCTGAAGTCCAGTAGGAAGAGCTGTAATGCCGAAAAGTAGAACCACCCTTAACAAGTAAATAAACCCTGCATAGTAAGAAGGTTGAGCAATAAAAGTCACTAGAAGAATGAACAAATGACTCTAATTAGCACCACTCACACAGTCAAATCAGTGGTCTATTTCATTCTTTCTTTTGTTGGTTTTCCGTTATCCCCAGTCACTGTTGGGGTGAACATCCTCCCTCACATCTGGAAGATCTGGTTGGTTCTTCCCCTCCATTTTCCTTCTCTCCCTTCTTTTCTTCCTTCTGTCATTTCATGGTGTGGGGAACTGAGCCCAGGGCCTTGTATATGACCAAGAAATGCTCACCACCAAGGGAGAGCCTCAGTTCTGGGAGAGTATTTGTTTCCTATCCAACATACACATAGTAGCAAGGTCCAAGGCACTCCAGAGTTAGGAGGTCCTGGTGGCTCCCAGTTCATTGTTTCCAAGGTCAAAGAACATACAATTCTCATCTCAATTAAAATGTAGCCAGGGTTTCATGTTTTAAGATTTTTATAGTGCAATGATTTATTTCAAAGCTGTTTTTGTTCGTGTCTTGATTTGGGGGCATTTTTCTAATCTCTGTGCTTTTCTCTAGTTCTCCAAGCATGGATGGCTTCTGGAATTTACTGGAGGGAAAGGAGAGCCAGGGAGAGCAAGTGGTTTTGGGTGTGCTGTGTCACATGTGGGCATGGAAATGCACAGTGAGGTGTGGATGGAGCCGGGAGTGGCAGGGCTGGTCCCTGTGCTATAGAGAAGATGCCAGGCTTCTCGTGGTCTTTCACGCTCATTCTTGTCCCATGCCTGCAGGTCTGGGTGCTTGATGCTTCTTTCCCCCTCTTCCAAACCTGCTCAGGGCAAGGTGCTGCAAGCCGGAAACATTCAACTGTTGCCTAAGCAAGGTGTGGCCAGACTGGTCCCCACCCAGCAGAACTGCTCTGTTCTAGGTGGAAGAGTCCAGACACTCTGTTCCTATGTTGCAAATGTTTTGAAAGATAAGTCTTAATAACCTAAAAATTAGAAGTTAGCAAACTGGCAAACCATCAAAAGGCACCCAGCTCTCCAACCACAAACACTTTTATGAAATTTCCTCTGCCCAGCCCTCCAGGGCTCTCTTTCACAGGACTCTGTAGTTTATATTATTATTCAAAACTTGACCACATTTTGTTAAATTCCTTGTTCAAACTTTTATCTATTTTGAGTAGGGACATTCCTGTATTCACTTTTGTTATAGTTGACTTGGAAAAAAAAATCTAAAATCATTCATACTAAGATGTAAGGAGCCAGTATTTGCTCAAGATGCCTCTGCTTCCTTCCACAATCTGAGTACTCAGATAGAAGAGGGGTTTGGTGAATGACAGAATTTCTAGGTAAAGAAATGCTCATGCCACAGTGTTAAATAGCAACTACAGATCACATTCAATAGGGAATGGAATACCATATAAACCAGACATTTGCTTTTTTTTCCCCCCCAAAATAACTTATTTTTCTTTAATCGAAAGAAATTTTTTTCATGCAATTTATTTTGATTATGGTTTCCCTTAATCCTACTCCTCCCAGTGCCTCCATGGGCCCCCTCCCACCTGGATCCACACCCTTTCTGTCTGTTTTTCAGAAAAAAAATAAATAGGCAACTAAAAAATAATAATAAAGTAAAATACAATACAATAAATTAAATAAAAAACCAAACAAATCAAAACATGGCAAGACAACCAGATAAGAAAAAAAGCTGAAATAAAAGTACAGGAAATGCAAACAGATGTGTATGCATGTAAATGCTCTAATGCACACACACACACACACACACACACACACACACACACACACACACTGGAAGCAAAGTAAGGTTAAAACAACAACAACAAAAACACCCTGACTTAACATTATGAGTCAAGGAACTCCAAAGGTGCTGTTGAGTTTATTTTGAGTTGGGACCGGTCATGGGGCCTGTCTTGAAGAGTGGTTTGCTTCTCCAGTGAGGTTCGCTTGGAGAAAACTAATATTTCATTTGTAAGTAGCTATCAATTGAGTAGGGTTTCTAGGTTAGGGACAGGAGAGTGTGTTCACTTCTCTTAGCAATGGTACCTCGTCTGGTGCAGACCTGCGTAGGCCCTGTGCATGCTGCCGCAGTCTGTGTGAGTTCATGTGTGCACTAGCCCTCTTGTGTCTAGAAGGCCTTGATTCTGTGGTGTCCTCCATCACTTCTGCCTCTTACATTCTTTCTGCCTCCTCTTCTGAAGAGTTCCTGGAGCCCCAACGGGAGGCATTTGATGGAGAAATCTGTTTTAGAGCTGAGTGTTCCAAGATCTCTTACCCTCTCTGAATAATGTCTAACTGTGTGTGGTTCTCTGTATTTGTCCCCATCTGCTGCAGGAGGAAGCTTCTCTGATGATGACTAAGTAAGGCACTGATCTATGAGTAAAGCAGAATGTCATTAGAGTTATTTTATTGCTGTGTTCCTTTAGCAAAACAGTAGTATTTGATTTTCTCCTATGTCCCTGGCCTATCTAGTCTCAGGTTCTTCAACAACCTAGAGAAGAAAGAAGGTGTCACTGTCCCTTTGAGTTATTCCACAGTGATTTGCATTATGTAATGCTGTGGCTCTTTGAAATGTGAAATGTTATTTGGGGGAAAGACAGGAGCCCAAAATGACCTCAGGAAACTACAAACTTGAGGCCTGGGAGATGACTCAGTTGATAAAATACATGTTGTGTGGAGCAGACATGTATCCTCATATGCTTGTACATGTGCGTGGATGCATGCATACACAGAGACAGGTGGATCTCAGAGCCCACCAATTAGCCAGTCTTGCCAGTTAGTAAGCTCCAGGCTTAGTGATAGACTCTGTCTCAAGGGAAAAAAGGTGGATAGCTATAGAGGAAGATCCCTGTATCTATCTCTGGCCCCCACATACATGTGCTTGCAATGTGCACGAACACACACAATTTTTAAAAAAGGAAAGTTATGATTATTGCTGTTGGGTTAAAGAAGAGAGAGAGAGAGAGAGAGAGAGAGAGAGAGAGAGAGAGAGAGAGAGAGAGAGAGAGAATAAATTTACCAAATTAGGAGGGAAAGTCTCCATGCTGTAACCTGTGGAAGCCATTGTCAGCCAACTTTACTGAAAGCGACACTGGAAGTGGCTGCCCTGTGTTGATCACAGATGAGTACTTGGGTCAGTAGGACAAATGCTGACTGTGTTGGTAGTAAATGAATATTTTTACCCAGGGATAAGATTTCTATTAACTTTATGGCTAAAAACAAACAAGCAAACAAACTGGGGAGATCCCTTGGGCCTGAAAGAGGATTTGCTGTGCAAGCTTGTAGATCTGAGGTCTACCAGATCTTGCTATGAGGTCTAGCCCCATAAAGAGCCCTGACGGAGTCTTCAGGCTGGAATCTGGAATCCCAGACACAGGAAGCTTGGACCCTAGCACTGTAGGCAGGGCAGACAGGCTCACTGGGACTTTATAGCTGCCAGGTTCAATGAAAGACTCTTAAAGAGGCTTAATTAAATATTGATGCTAGAAATGTAGTTATTTCATGTATCTTCATAAAAGCATGTGTTCAAGTTGGATTGCTCACCAAGCACCGCCCTCACCACCCACCACCACTTTGGAAAGTTAACTTATATTTATATTAGAGTCACACCCTACTTCTGTATTTTTTTAATAGTGTAATGAAAATAAAAAGTAAGCTTTATGAGTAATTCTTAAAATTTAATGGGTCCTATACTGGTTAGGTTTTTTTGTGTGGTTTTTTTTTTTTTTTTTTTTTGTTAACTTGGTATAAGCTAGGGTTTTCTGGGAAGAGGGAACCTCAGGTGAGAAAATGCCTCCACCATCATACTGGCCTATAGGTAAGCTGGTGGAGCATTTTCTTGATTAGTGATTGGTGTGGATGGGTCCTGGGCCCAATCCAGTGCCACCCCTGAGCAGGTGGTCCTGGGTTCTCTAAGAAAGCATGTTAAATGAGTCATGAGGAACAAGCCAGTACTCCTCCATGCCTCAGTTCTTGCCTCCAGGTTCCTGCCCTGGCTTCCCTTCATATAAGGTATAAGATGAAATAGACCCTTTCCTCCCCAAGTTTGCTTTTCGTCATGGAGTTTACCACAGCAACAGAAACGTAAATAATATAGGCATTTATGCTGTTACAGAAGTAAGGAAGCATTGAGAAGTCCTGGGCGTCTCCTGCAGGTGGGGAAGATGTTTGTGGGGGGGAATGAGGGAGGGATTCTCTGTGCTCTTAGAACCATGTTAGACAGGGCTCACTGTCTGTGCCTTAAGGAGGGCTAAGTTTGTGCAGGAGAGTAGAGTGATTTCGGAGTCCAGTTAACAGGTGTGCAGTGGCCTCACAGGGAAGGAAGGATGAGCGAGCGTGGGTTAGGTATGTTCATGCTGCATTACAAACCACTTCCAAACTTACTGGCCGAAAGCTATGGCCATTCATTGGTCACCATTCGTTGGCTTGGCAGTTTGGTCAGAGCGTACTCAGAAGGATGGCTCATCTCGGCTCTGCAACTGTTTGCGGTTGCTTGCAGTCAGGTCACAGATGGCTTTGCTTCTGTCGCAGCTGGACGGCTGTTCTCTCTGACTGTTCTCTTCCCGTGTGAGGTTCTTCTCTTTTCATGGAGAGTGAAAGCAGAAGCTGTGGGGCTTCTAGGAGAGAGGTGGATGGTGGGTGGCAGTGGGGGGTGGGGGTGGGAACTCGAGTCATGCGATCCAAGGAGATGGGAAAATAAGCACTACTTACTTAAGGGAGGGCCTGCAAAGATTCTGTATCCATGTTTAACTCTCCAGTGGGAAAGGCAGCTCCTGGGATGGGACAGAGACAGGTGAACGTGCAGAATTTTAAGGAATCATTTCTTTTAGACAGTCTTGCTATGTAGCATAGCTGACCTTGAGTTTGTCATCCTCTGCTTCAGACTGCCAAATGCTGGGTTTATTAGTATGTACCATTATGTACTGCTTACAACTATTATTTTTAACTCTTTTCAAAAGGTATTATTTTATTTTATTTTTATTCATATGTGTGTGTGTGTCTGTGTGTACTCATGTGTGTACAGGAGCCTTCAGAAACCAGAAGAAGGTGTTGGATCTCCTGGAGCCAGAGTTGCAGGTGGTTGTGAACTGCCAGACGAGGACACTGGAAACTGAATTTGGGTCTGCTCTAAGACCAGTATTTGCTCTTAACCACAGAGGCATCTCTCTAGCTTCACAAGTATTGTTTCAGTCTCATGTTTCAAACTGAATATTTTGTTCCCATAGTACACCATGTTTATAGACTCTAAAAAATTTACAATGATTAGTGTATACTGATTGTACAAACTAATGGGGCTTTGCCACAATGTTCCGTGGATGTTTGCATTGTGACATAATTCTGTGCACACTCTTTTCTATCCCCTGTCCACTACCTCTCCCTGTTTGCTTCTCCTAGCCCATTTCCCTTGCCTAACAGTCTTTCTTACATTTTCAGAGCCTTTAAATAAAAGATCATCATAAAGAACTTCTAATTTTTGGACAATTACACCCACACACACCCACATACACACCCACACACCCACCCACCCATTCACCCACCTGCTGGGAGATGTTATTCTGTAAATATGTTTCTCATGCTGATTAATGAATAAAGCACTGTGGCCAATGGGAAAGCAAGATAGGCAGGGCTAGGAGACTAGGAGGAAAGAGGAAGTAGTTAGGAGGAGTCAACATGGAGAGCATGGAGAGGTAGGACGCCAGCCTCTGGCTGGTAAGATGTGCCACGTGGAAATACTTAGAATAGTAGAAGTGGGTTAATTATTAAGACAGAGCTAGCGGATAAACAACGATAGAAACTGGCCAGCAGCATTGAATCACATACAGAGTCTCTGCGTGTTATTGGGGCTCGCATGGCGGCGGGACCTGGCAGCTGACGGGGAGGAACAAAGAGTGGGACCAGACTGGTGGCTGGTGGAAAAACGTGCTCGTAACACTCCCCACCCCTCCCACACATAATTTTGGTCATTTTAACAGCTCCCCTTACCTAAGCCCCTTCCATTCCAGCCAAACCCCTTGTTTTCCCAACAATTCCACCTCTTACCACATACAGCTTTGTGGTGTGTGTGTGTGTGTGTGTGTGTGTGTGTGTGTGTGTGTGTGTGTGTGTGTGTGTGCCCCACTGAGTTTAATTAGAACTGCTTGCATGAGCATGGGTTGGGCATTATTTACTGGAGCATGGGCAACTTACCAGTGGCTACACTACTGAAGAAAGAGGCTCTTCCTTCCCCAACAACTATTAGCTGCCTGTAGCATAACTCTTCAAAGAATAAGAGTAATGTCGCATGACTTCTTCCCCATTCAATATGGGATGCTGACAGGCCCATCTTGTCCAGGTAACCACAGCTGTTTTGTGTTCATAAGTGAAGCATCTGGGTCATGTCCTAAAGACAGTGTTATATATCGCTCCTCTCCGCCCTCAGTCTCCCACAGTGTTCCCAGGGCCTTGAAAGGGGTGCTCTAGATGTCCCACCTAGGCTAAGCATTCAATTGTCACTTTATTCTCAGTACCAGTTATGAGTCTCAGCATTAAATGTCTCTTGCAAACAGAGACTTCTGATGCCAAGGCTGAGATCACCACTAATCTTTGGGTAGAAACCCAAACATCTGGAAAGCTATTTCAGATATTTAGTATTCCCACCTCATATGATTATTTTGATGGAAAAATATGGAGCCAACCCCAGGTCGTGTCCATTCATCTGTGAGCAAAATGAAAATCACATAAATGAATGTAGGAAGAGGGTATTCCCAAGGCTGGCTGGTCTTCTCACAGTTTTAGCAAATAAAGGAAGCTTTTAACTGCAGATGCTCTAAAGAGATAATTTACACTAGTCAAGCAGAAACAGTGTCTCCTAGATCCTGTTAACTGGAACTAACTTGCATCTGGGATTGTGCTCATATTTTTCTCATTACTACCAAAGAAGAGCCTGCTGACTGGACAGCTAGAAAACAATTACAAGGAAGTCACTGGAAGGGACTGTGCACTTGAGCTAAATGTAAATAGAACATGCATCATACTAAAGAGTAAGTGATCAGGTTCAGAAGAAAAATGCAGTGTACTGGGTTCAGCTCTGCTCCAGGCAAATGAGCAACATCTAGCTAAGGGTGTGTCTTGGCTGGAGAGTAGAGGGTCACAGCTAGAGAAAAGAATTCCCATCTTGCTGATTATTATTTCATTCAGAAGATCTGGATAACACACAGGGAAGACCCAGCAGGTCCTCTCTGTCTGCTATCCTGTCATTGCTTTACTTTATAAGGCTCTGCTTCATAGTGAGTGAGTCTTAATTCTTTATTCTCCCCCAAGCCATTTCCTAGGAAGCAGTTGAGTTAGCCAGGCTGCCCAACATCATGTGCTTTGGTTCAAATCCATAAGCTGAAATGAAAAGCATTAGGATATCACTCAAAACTCAGGCAAAAAAGTATTGTCTCCTGAAATGTAATGATTAAGGTGGGTGTTATCTACCGTCAATTAACTGTGAACATGCCCTGGCCAGCCCCAAAAATGTCCCTGCAGAACCAAGAGAAGTATTTTTGAATGACCCACCTGTGCTTCAAGGCCTCTGAGAACTTTAACAAGGACTAATTTATGAAAATTGTTGCTATAAGCCAGTGTGAGAAACTAAACACGAATTTTAAATTATTCATCAAGTTTGCCTAAGGGATTGAGATACTGCAGGGGAAATGAAGATGCAATGTTAATAATCACTCAGTAGTGATTTTTGAGAGGAGGTAAAAAAGCAGAGCCCAACTTACACTTTTGCTGAAGAATAAACTAGAAGCACACTCCTTCACTTTTTCATGTGTATGTATGTCTGTGTGAGTGTCTGCCACATGCCAGTGGATTCCTGCAAAGGCTAGAAGAGGGTGTGCCTAGAGCTGCAGTTACAGGTGCTGTGAGCTGCCCATTGTGGGTTCTGGGGATCAAACTTGGGTCTTCTGGAGGAACAGTGCATACTTGTAATTACTGAGTCATCTCTTCAACCCACAAAGAATAATCTTAAATTCATTAACTAATGCAAACTTGTAATGCAAGACATATTTTAAGACAACTCTATTAGTATGGACTGATATAGCTTTAGCCATAGCCATCCAGGGGAAAAAAATAATAATGACAAATGTTATTATGATCAGGATTTTTATTAGATGTCTCTATTTTGAGTAGGAGGCAACCAAGTGCGGTGAGATTAACTTGCCATGGTCAGAGCCAAGAGTGGTGAAGCCAGGGCTTATCCTTTTCATATTATGGGGTTCCAGCCAAATCATGCTGCCTCCAAAGATAGATTGGGACAGGGAAGAAGCCAAGTGCCCCATCATTCAAACACTCTTAAAAATTTAATCTAAACTCTCTGTGCTTTCTATTAGTGATAATACGAGATAATGTTCAATAAGCTGTGTAGTTATTATTGTTAGTGTTACTGAAACAAACACAGAAAAAGTACTGTGAGCCTGATTTAGATAAGAAACCAAAGTAATGCTTACCCTAGTAATGCCATATGCCCTTCCTGGCTCAGGAGAGCAGTCAATGAGTCAGTCACTAGGTTGGGCTGTCAAGCCTGGACAGTCCCAGCTGGCCTTACTCATGGCCTGCTTCGAAGAGTCCTAGGGCACCTGGCTGCATGGTGCACCCCACCCCTGCACAGTCTGATGATCATGGCGGTCATCTTCCTTTCCTTGGGCTGTGTCTTGCTAGGTTCAAAGTCTGCCACCTTGCTGAAGACCCTCCCTCAGGGCTTACTTAACTCAGTAGGGCAATTGTGAGCCAATTTCTCCTTTTTGGCCATCTCTTCCTTTCCAAGACTTTTTCTCGTCAAAGAAAGCCTACACCCAGCATCCCTGACAAAGCAAAGAGCTTTACCCCAGAAAATCCTTTCTGGGGATAGAGGACAGAGTTATCAGTGGAACTGTGTCCCCCATTATTCTCCAAATTCATTAATCAAATCAGTGGGGACACAGACTACAAAGTGAAGGGGAATGGAAGAAAAAGGAGACCTTGTCCCAAACTTGGTTAATATTATCAGCAAGTGGACATCTGCATGGTACCAAAGCCACTTGGTGCAAACTTGTAATTGATACACTCAGGAGTCTGAGGGAGGGAGAATTGAGAGTTCCAGGCCATTCTGGGCTGCAGAGTGAGATGAGAGAGACACACACAAACAGAGAGACAGAGAGAGAGATAGAGACAGAGACAGAGACAGAGACACAGAGATACAAAGAGACAGAGACACATAAAGAGACAGAGACACACAGAGAGAAACATATACACAGAGACAGACTCACAGAGTGCTGAGAAAATAAATTTCTATACTGTTCAATCTACCCAGTCTGCTGTTATAACAGAATGTTGTTATAGAATGTTGTTATAACAGACCCAGCCAAGTGGTTACAAAGGTAGAATAGTCCTCGGGTGGTCCTCGAGTGCTCCTTGGGTGCTCCAAAGCAGGAGACACACTGTGCATAAGGTGTTCTCTGGTGAAGTCTAAGTCAATCCCTTCCAGATCATTTAGAGTCTCAGGCAGTAAGGTTGAAGGACACAACTCTAGGAAGTTTGAAGACACATACAGTAGGGAAGGCCTTCAATATGTCTGAAGACTTTCTTTTTCTAAAAAGAAAAGTGTGTGTGTGTGTGTGTGTGTGTGTGTGTGTGTGTGTGTGTGTGTACGTGCACGCTCTGTCTCTGTGTCTGTGCATGTACATATGCCAGTGTGTATGTGGAGGTCAGAGGACAACTCTCAGGAATTAGTTCTTTCCTTCCATCATGTGGGTTCCAGGGATCAAACTCAGGCTTCAGGCTTGGTGGTAGGCTCCTTCATCTTCCAAACCATTTTATAAGCCACTGAAGCTTTTTTGCCATCTTCAATAGCCTCATGATAAAATGAGAAAAGGGGGTTACTAGGATGCTGTTGCTAAGCTGATAATGTGGGATGAAGATTTGGGAAGGAGTCTTGTGCAGGGAGAGATGCTCCTCTCCCTCTGGTCCAGCCCCAGAGAGCTGACTAAGTTTATAAGAAGTGGTGGTTTTTCATAGAAACCTCTGTCTCCAAATGTTCCATTCTGTGCTGGGGACACAGGGCTGTGGGATTGCATCACAGCTGGAGGGTTGAGCCACTTCGAACTTTCTTTTGACCTCTTGGTGTTTGCAACATTTGATCAGAACCTTTCTCTTTGAATATAGAGGATGTGGTGAGATTGGGTAAGGAAAACACATGGAGAACGGATAGAACAAAATAGCCTGGGCGTAGAGCAGAGAAACAGAATTCATTCCTACCCACCTCTCCACTAAAGTTCCCCCTGACTCCAGCAAGGTGTGACTGTAACTCCAATGTTCTGATTTGCCAGCTCTTGACTTTAGCAAAGATGATGAAAGGACACTTTGGTAGCAGTTTAACAAGCAGGGCTGCATCTAGGAAAGCTTCTGCATTTGGAGCCAGGTTAAATGTGTTCTTCTGCGAGGCTCCTTTTCTGCCCACTCCCTGTCTCATCTGCTGTCTCCTGGAATCCTCCTCTTACCATGGCAGCTTGTCCTCCCACACCCGCAGGGATCTAACAGCCTCTGGAACTAACTTGCTTCCTCTCAGGAGGTTGGTGGAGAGTGAAGGTAAAAGTTTCAAGACTCACCTGTGGTCCCAGAACATAAAGGTGAGAGGATCAGAGATCAGAAATTCATGACAAGTTCAAATCTAGCCTAGGCTACATGAGACTCAGTCTCAAAAACAACAACAACAACAACAAAAAACCAACTCTCTAGTGACTGACTGCTTTGCTTATTTGATCTTCAGCTTTAACCCCAATATCTGTCTCTGGGTTTTATTATTCAAGCTACAGTGTGCTGGTCCAAGTGCTGGGAGGTCTTCCCCTCTCCTCTATTGTAGGAGACTCAGCACTCCACATCCTACAAGTGTTGACAGGACCATCTATAAACTAGACTGAGGCTCAGCCCCACCCTATACACAAAGCAAACATCTGATGAGGGAGCCAAAGTGTGGACTCTACAATTATAATGGCAAAAACAGTGGGAGCAACTGAACCCTCCACAAATGGGGGTTGGTTAAGTATGGTATACAGAATGAAATAATGCACACAAAAAGTGCACCATCTTAAGTAGTGTTATGAAGTAAACATTCAGCGAAAGGAATAGATTTGTTGCTGAAAGGTTAATTGAAAACATACAAGATAGAAAACAGCTATTATCTCTTGAGATAGGGAATTACAGGATATTAGCTTTCTTCCTTCTGCTTAACTATTTTAATTGTAGACTATAAACATGTTTTAGTTGTGTAATGCATCATTAAAATAAAGTCTTTGAGTAGAAAAACCACCACAAGCAACCTTCCTTACAAGGGAGTATGGAGTAACACTTCAGGAGACTTTTAAGGCCAATGGCATAGTTTCAGTGCCTTTGCTTGCAACAGGCAGGAGACAATTTCCACAGAGAAGTGCTTAGAGTTCTTTTGACAAGATGCAAAGCATACAAAGGTGCTTCTCAAGGTTTTAGCCAAGTTCAGTTATTAATAAAATGTTTAATTCTTGTTAGGTGAAATTTTGGTTCATTACAGTAGATACGTATCTTCAGATTAATTGTGCATATATATTTTATCTATATATTTATATATTTATTACACACATATTTATTTAATTAAGATTTAGAAAATAGGGTTAGGTGAGACAGCACACAAAAGGGAAGTGATAGGCTCTCCCATTCTCACACCCTCAGGGCCAACTCACCCTTGCTAATAGACTTTCTAAAGCTAAAACCACCTGGCCCTGGGCTTTTTGTGGTTGGCAAACTTTTAGTGACTGCTTCTATTTCCTTAGGAGTTATGGGTCTATTTAAATTATTTATATGATCTTTATTTAACTTTGGTAAGTGGTACCTATCAAGAGAATTACCCATTTCTTTTAGACCTTCAATTTGGTGGAGTACAGGTTTTTAAAGTATGTCCTTATGATTCTCTGCATTTCCTTAGTGTCTGTTGTTATGTCCCCCTTTTTATTTCTGATTTTGTTAATTTAAGAAATACTTAAAGATATGTTCAACATCCTTAGCCACCAGGGAAATGTAAATCAAAATGACTATGAGATTCTACCTTACACCTGTCAGAATGGCTAAGATCATAAACACAGTGACAGTTCATGCAGATAAGGATGTGGA
The DNA here is from genome assembly GCA_030556225.1 of Cricetiscus sungorus. NCBI lineage: Eukaryota > Metazoa > Chordata > Mammalia > Rodentia > Cricetidae > Cricetiscus > Cricetiscus sungorus. The sequence goes on from JANBXA010000730.1 coordinate 39,004,420, forward strand.
GAAAGGGGACCACTTCTTCATTGCTGATGGGAGTGCAAACTCATACAGCCACTATGGAAACCAATATGGCTGTTCCTCAGAGAGTTGGGCATTGATATCCCCCCAGACCCAGCTTATAACTCTTGGCCATATACCCAAAGGATGCTCCGTCCTATTACAAGGACACTTGCTCAGCAATGCTCCATGAGGCTTTATTCACAATAGTCAGAAACTGGAAACAACCTAGATGTCCCTTAACAGAAGAATAGATTTTTTAAAAATGTGGTACATTATACACAAATAAGCATTACTCAGTTTTTTTTTTTTTTTTAAAAAAAGAGAGAAATAAAGAAAAAAAAAGACATCATGAAGTTTGCAGGTACATGGATGGAACTAGGAAAGCAAATCATCCTGAATGAGGTAACCCAGACCCAGAAAGATAAATACAGTACATTTTCACTTATAAGAGGATATTAATCCTCCTTATAAGTAAGTGAGAACTAAGCTACAATTCCTAGGCTTGGAGAGGTTAGAGGAAGACTCTGGGAGGATGCAGATATCTCCCTGGGAAGGGGAAATAGAATAGATTTTATGGGTGGACTGGAGATGATGGGGATGGGAATGGGGGATCAGGTTGGGGGGAGATGGAGTGGAGGGAGAGAGTGCAGGTAGAGATGGCTGGAGTTGGGGGACCCTTGGGGTGTGTGTGGAACCTAGTACAGTGGAAACTTCCTGGAATCTATGAAGGTGATCCTAATGAGAACTCACAGTAATGGGGCATGCAGTCTCAACTGGCAGTCTCTTGTAGTGAGGTGAGGCTTCCAGTGTGGGACAAGGTTGCATTTAATGAGTTGTTGGCTAAGGGAGTCCCACCCATGGAAATCACCAAACAACCCAGGCTGTTGCTAAGACAAAAGGTAGCTCTGCAAACTGACAACGGGGCTCCATTGCTGAGGACACACCCACAGGACTCACTGAATATGGAGAAGTTGAGTTGGTGCCTACATGGACCTCTCACCCTTTTTTGTAGTGTCTTTGGTCAGGGAAGGCGCTCTGAAGGCTACTGAAAGAGAAATGTAAACACCAACCCAGCCACAAAGCATTTTACCTACACTCTGTCCTTCCTGCATAATATACTAGGGCAATAGTGGCACACAACTCGTGGGAGTAGCCAGTCAATGTCTGATTTGACTTAAGGCCCACTCCACAAGAAGGAACCTACACCTGACACTGCTTGGGTAATCAAGAACTAGAGACTAAAAAGCTCAGAGACCTAGAGTAAAACCAAACGCTATTGGTCTGAAAACATCCAATAAAATGACTCCTAATGATATTTGGCTATACTCATGGATCAGTGCCGTATGCAGTCATCATCAGAGAGGCTGGCTTCCTCTGGCAGCAGGTAAGAGCAGTTGCAGAGATGCACAGCCAGGCATTATGTGGTGAGTGAGTCTAAATCAGAGGTCTTCATCAAATCCCTCCCCTCAGAGCTCAGGAAATCCCAAAGAGTGGGAGGCAGAAAGTATAAGAGCCAGAGGGGATGGGGGACACCAGGAGAATCTACTAAGCAAGCTCCAGTCTCCCACAGAGACTGGAGCCGCAAGCTCAGGGCCTACATGGGTCTGCACCAGGTCCTTTGTGTATACATTATAGCTGTTAGCTTAGTACTTTTGTAGGACTCTCGGCCCTGAGGACAGTGGGCCTCTGACTCTTGTGCCTGCTCTTGGGACTTTTTCCCCCTTGTTGAGGTGCCATGTCCAGCTTCAACATGATAGTTTCTGCTTCATCTTAGTATAGTCTTGTTTGGTTGTTACCTTTGGAAGCCTGTTTTTTTCTACTGAGAGACAGAAGAGGAGTGAACCTGAAGGGGAGGGGAGATGGGAGAAACTGGGAGGAGTAGAGGGAGGCGAAACTATAATCAGATATATTGTGTGGAAGAATAATCTATTGTCAATAAAAAAAAGAAAAAAAAAAAAGAATCAGTTGTTCTCTGTGGGTTTTTCCCCTAAGACTTGTACAAATGCTGATTCCTTTGCATAATCACAACTTGTTAAGCTAAGGAGTAGTTATAGATTCCATGCATATAAGACTTTTCAATACTATTTTAATAGTAATAATAATAATTCAAATTTAGCATTTTAACTGGGATTTAACTATAGTATTTTTGGCCTTTTAAAATTTGAGCCCATGTCTATTCTACATGGAAGTTTCCTTCTCTCCATGGTAATGGCCATACTTGCTCAATGTGAAGAGGTCATTAATTGTAAAGCAAACAACTTTAATGAAAGAATATTCTTAGGGATTTTCTTTGAATGTCTACAGGTGCTGTCCCTATTTAAAAGAGCGCATTGTATAATGGAGGAAGCATGGAGCTTCTCCACATCCTGTAATGATTGTGGAATTTAAAATTCTGCTGCTGACAGGAATTCCCTTTCTGTATAACTACACTGGAAACCTAATCCTGACCAGGCTGTCACAGGAGGGCCCTGGTACTCTCCTGGGCAGACCAATGGGCCACTTTCTAGCTGAGGAAGGTCAAGTGTCTTATGTCTAAACCTGTGTTGTCATGGTGCTTTCAGCTGGCTCATTTCCTTCCTATATGACATCAGTAGAAACAGTAGAATAAATAAACAAAGGGATCAGACTGAGATGTAGGTGTCAGGCTTCATGAAATGGATCTGGTGTTCTGAAACTAGAATGACAAGTTCTTCCCATTAAGTGAAAGAAGTCATAATTACTTTGGGACTTTTCATGTTCATTTGAACTGGCTTCTAGAGAACTATTCCTTCATTCTTCATGGTTTTTAGGCCAGAGTCACTGTCTGCATATCAGTAGAGTCCCTAAATAAATGGTGATGATAGATTTGTGTGCTGGTTAGTTTTATGTCAACTTGACACAAACTATAGTCATCTGAGAGGAGGAATCCTCAATTGAGAAAATGCTTTCCTAAGATCAGGCTGCAGGCAAGCCTAGAGAGCATTTTCTGAGTTAGTGGTTGATAGGGAGATTCCAGCCCATTGCCGGTGGTGTTACTCTGGACTGAGGGTCCTGGATTCTATAAGAAAGCAGGCTGAGAAATGCAGAAGGAGTCAGCCAGTAAGCAGCTCTCCCCAAGGCCTCTGCATTAGCTCTTGCCTCCTCAAGCAGATTCCTACCATTCTTTAGTTCCTGACCTGACTTCCTTCAGTGATGGACTATGATGTGGAAGTATATACCAAATAAACCTATTCCTTCCCAGCTTGCTTTTGGTCACGATGTTTCATCATAGTAATAGTACCCTCAACTAGGACAATTTCTTAACTGTATCACTATGGTCCTACACAGTGTCTCCAATAATTATGGAAAGAAATTCTGGAACAGATGGTTGGCTTTATTCACATGCATGTGACAGTAGAAACAGCAAAGCTTATGAGCCAGCCAGAGGCCAGCCAGAAAGGGACTGCGTTCTTGGTAACTTTTCCTTGAATAGGCTGTTATCAAGGAAGGTGATTAGATGTGTCTGAGCAGATGCCTGGCAGGGTGGTGCCTCTGAGAGTGAAATTAGGTTTGAGAAGGCCTGAAATGAAAAGAAATTCTTTTCAGAGGTGTTAAGTCAAGGAACATTTATATTGATGGGAGCAATACTGGATGACTTACCTCTCACAAGAGCCATCAGTGAAATCTAATAGAACTCACTGCTTGGGGGGTTGGGGGGCTTGGAAATCACTGTGAAATGGAGGAGACCCTTGCAAAAAAAAGAAAAAAAATCCAAAACCCAAAAAGAACTTATGTTTGGATTTGTCAAGGTGTCATGACACTCTGAAGAAGAAAGAAAAAAAGGTTCCAGACTAAATTACCAAAAGCATGATGTTAATAGTTCTTGAGCACTAACCATCTGCTCAGAATACCCTGTGGGAGTCTCATTTTACAACCACTCCCCCACCCCCACCCCCTGTGACACCTGGGAAGTGGGTGGGTTTGGTCTCTGTTTTGTAGAAGAAGGTGACCAGGCTTTGAGTGTTTGCATAATCACCTGTTCTGATGCCTGGCAAGCTTTGCTGCTGGAATTTGACACCCCCTATTACTTTGCTTACCTACCATTCTTAAGCCACACCTCAACACAAAGGCAAAAGAACACTCTAGTCTCTATCCAGCCTGGCAGCTCTAACATGCACACAACTGCCTTTTGCCTATACAATTGTGTGCTTACTGACCTTGCAATGGATTCTATGCAGTTAAATCTGAATTTAAATCTTATTGTTTAATGTTTTACATGGTTATTTGTTTTCTCTTCAGATTATAACTTCTGAGACATCAATATTTGACTGCTGTATCTCTCACAGTGTTTGATGAATAAGTGATGTGCATTTAAAACCTATGGATTTGATTTTCACGAGTGTGAGTGGAACAAGTTGTGGTATAGTTGACCTGAAGTGAAAGTCATAGTCAAAACTATTTAAAGGCATGTACATGGTTTGTGGGTCTTTTGAGAATTCATACATCTACAATGTTAGAATTTCAGGGAGATTGACAGAGAAATGAATGGAATAGTAATTCTGAGATTTGTATTATTAAGGATTGTCACAAAAGTTCTTGCCCTGCCTTGCCCAGTTTAGCCCCAAATAATCACACATTAATTTTAGAACTTCTGTCCAATGACTAGGGCTTCTTGTTGACTAGCTCTGTTTTAATTATTAACCTATTACTATTAATCTATGTATTTCCACGTGGTCTTGTCTCACCTGAGAATGCCAGGAGTGTCCTCTCTTCCCAGGCTAACATGGCTATTCCATCTACCTACATTTCCCAGAATTCTCCTCATCTCCTAGCCCTGCCTATGCTTCCTGCCTGGCTAACCAGCCAATCAGAGAAACAACCAATAAGAGAAACACATATACAGAAAGACTTCCCCCATCATAGATTTCTGTTTTTGTTTATTTGGTATGTATATTTGTGTGCATATGGTTGGACCATATTTGTGTCATGGCACATTTATAGAGATCAGGGGACAACTTGCTTTCCATCATGTAAGCTCCAGGGGTCAACTTAGGCCAGCAGGCTTGGTGGCAAATGCCCTTATCTGCTGAACTATTTTGCTAGCCTCATTGATCATATCCATAAACATTTTTCATTACTTAAGTCTTGATTGTAGAAATCCCTTTTGAATTCTATCTCACCATATAAACTTGTTGTTTTGAGCCTTACCTTTTCTATATTTCATGTATAAGTATCCATCAAGGTTAAGGGCAGGGGGGCAGGCAGGCAAACAAGAGCTAACATCATTGAGAAGACTGATTTCTGCTGGCTGTGGTGGCTGTTTCCTGCTTGAGTCAGTCCCGGAGAGGATAGCACTGGGTGTGAGAGCCCTCAGAAGTGTCTCAATGAACCCAAGAAATGGAAACAAACCTTTCATTTCATTGCTTTGGAAAGTGTGTGTAATTCCGATTACTATATTTCCCATTCTTTCCCCAAATGTGATCCTGGAGGAGGAGGCTATTGCTGGCATCAGGGTAGAAGCTTGTACTAGACGGAAGCCAGTAGCTTGTTTTTCCATCTGGTCTAGACCCACAGTTTGCAAACCTCTTTCTGAGTTACTCATTCCCCAGCAAACTCCGATCCCGGGCTACTGTGGGACGCGTGCCAGGCTTGGCCCCGAGGTCTGCAAACATAATGTGGCCCTTGTTTAATAGTGTTTTGCTACCAGGAGTACAGCTAGTTCTGCTGAGGCTTGTGCTTGCCACCTCAATTCAGAGCACCCAGGTTATCTCTGGGAAGCTGATGGCTTGAGGACACAAGGATGGCCCTTCATACAGATCCTTGCTTCCAGCTGGGAGATGTGGCCAGGCATTTGGCTATAGATCTTTAGATAATAGTTTATAGTTGTCGGGGTACTGATTCAAGTGTTCCACATTTGGAATTTCCCTATGTGGTCTGTCCTGACTCTAGCTGTAGCTTTTCCTGCCTGGAAAGGTGGCAAACTCCTGTCTTGTTTGTTAGACTGAAGTAGCTGAATTCAGCTCCACCTCCCCTCCCCCATCCCCCCACCTCCGCCAGCCCCTGAGACTCTAGGGCCTCTTAAACCTCTCCATGGTGCCGCAATAAACTGCACAAATGCAAACAGAAATTTTGCACAAAAGAAACATTACTTTTCTTAAAAAAATTTAGTATTATTACTATTGTTGTTTTTTATTATTATTGTGTGTGCGCGCACGCACGTGTGTCATAGCAAATATGGAGCTTCGTGGAGTCAGCTTTTTGTTTTCATCTTTCTGTGAATTATGAGGGGTCAGTCGTGGGTTGTGCATATTAGCGTGCGTGCCGGGTTGTGCATATTAGCGTGCGTGCCTCTCCAGGTACCCACATCACAAACAGGCTGTTTGGGCTTGAGTCATTCACTTTTTTTTTTTTTTTTTTGACCTTAAGAAAGCAGCCTAGCCTGTCTTTGGTGAGAGTTGCTGTGAAAAGCAGGGGTGAATAACACAGACGCATGCGCACATATGTTCCTTATCTTCAAGCTACCTGATGTCAGTGACGGTAACTCCAGACGGTCAGTGACACTAACTCCAGACCTACAGAACCACTTGGCACTCTTTCCCTTGAGCACAAGGGAAACTCAAAGTCATTGTCAAGCAGATGAATGAAGGAAAAACCATCGCTTGTAAGCTTATTTTCCTTGGGACCCACAGCACCCCCAGGGTTCCTCTCAAGACTCCAAGAGCTTTTGCAACTCCCTCCCAGTGGTTACCCAGTGAGAAAACTGGATTCCTTAACCCTTTCCTTGAGTTGATTTTGATCCTGAATTCTAACTTGTCATGATACTCTGAGCTCTTGATTCTTTTGGGTTTTGTTTGTTTTTTCTATTATCTCCTAGGCTGGTGTCATCTATAAATTTAAAGGCAGGGGATTTCTGCCCTGCTTGGTTAGGCAGTCCTTCAATACCCTCACCTTAAGACTGCTGAGTAGATTGCTCAGGAAAGATACACTCCGCTTGGGCTCCTTTTGCTGTCATGCAGATGATGCATGAATCTCCAAGTGCTTTGTAAAAACGTTAGTACGTGACTGAGCAGTTTTTCAGTCATTAAGCTGGGGTTCTGTCTATAACAGCAGCAATGGTGTCAGCCTGAAATCACTTTAGTCACATTGGTGTATGTGCTATCTGTTGTTTTACGATTACATAATTATTATTACCTACACTGTCTATTTTAAGCAAAAGATGTTTTAAAACTTACACTAAAGATTTGATAGGGACTAGTGTTATGATAAGTTTTCCACCAGCCTGGTCCCAGAGCTGCGTCAGTCCCAAATAGCACACAGAGACACTGTATTAGACATAAAGCTATTGGCCTGTTACTAGTGTTTCTTACTGGCTAAATATTACTGTCTTAAATATTAACTCATTTCTATTAATCTAAGTGTTTCCACGTAGTCATATCTTACCTGAAAGAGGGTCTGGACCTCTTCTCTCAAGTCCCTACATCTTGACTCTCCTCTCTTATATCTCTCAGAATCCTCTTTGTCTCCTAGTCCCATCTATCTTGCTTTCTTATTGGCCAACAGGGCTTTATTCATTAACCAATAAGAAAAATATATTTACAGAATGACATCTCTCATCATATCCTCTTTTCTATCTATATAAAAAGGAGGGTTTTAACTTTAACATAGTAAAATATATAACAAGACAGTTATCAAATAAGAACTATAGTTAACAATATTTTGTTCAACAATTTTGTTTAACATTTAGCAAGATTTAAAGAAAATATTTCATCATCTATCCTATCTTTGTGAGTCTAAAGTCTTATATGTAACTTATCTTTAATCCTAATTAAGGAAAACTATAGCCATAACTATCTGTCTTCAACTCCATCAAAGACCACAGAAGGATAATATATAAACTCTAGAAATGACAGAGACAACTCACTGCCTGGTCAGTCACCTGAAATTCTTCTGTAATGTTCCATCTTCAGCCCATAGGCCATAGTGTGTCTGGCAGACTCCTCAGCAAAGCAAGAAATTTCAAACTGTCCCACCTGTGTTGGGAGTTTGTCAGTCACTTTTCTCTGTGTCCTACAGACTGTCTGGCAGATTCTTCCATGAAGCAGGAACCCTACAGCAATTTCCATCTTATTTCAGCAGTCACTTTTCTGTGGGTCCTACATGTCCAGTTTATACAGCATAAAGTCAGTCCAGACAAGAGCAGTATCTTGCTCAAATGGCTAGTCTTGCCATATTAAAAGTAAACTCCATAACAAGTTTCTTCGATGTCCATCTACCTTTCTGATGCAGTTGGTGTTGCCAGAAGCAGTTGTGCCTCACTGTTAAAAAAAAAAAAAAAAAAAAAAAAAAAAAAAAACCCTAAACCATTTTAAATGTCATATTCTGTAGGTCTTTGAAAGGTTTGAAAAATGCCTATCCATTTGAAATATATCTCTATATATTATTATTGGTTAATATATATCTCTATTATTGGTTAAGAAAACTTAACCAACCTAATAATAGCTTTGACTAGCATAGGTAACTATCTACAATCTGTACTTAATTATACATTACAGTTTTAAATGAGCTATATAAACACAATACCTAAACAAGAGGAGAAATATACTTATAACAATTTTGACCTTAAATTTGTATCAATAAATGAAAATTCATTCCAAAACAAAGTATCATTTCTATATCACAATCCCCTTTTTACCTTTAAAAGAGATTGGTTGTGATCATTAACCATTTATAACAAATCCCATTTAAATGAAAACAAACATTTATAAGCAATATTTGGGAGTTTGGGTGTTATTCTTTCCAAACTGCTTCCTGCGGGTAGGGGTTGCTGTCTTGGGGATCCTAAGAAGACACAGAAATCCTGGCTGTAGTGGTCTGCAAGGCTGCCTTGTGCCAGCTGTTCAAGGGCAGCCAGAGTTACACAGAGAAACCCTGTCATGATAAATGAAAAAATAGAAATAAAAGAAATAGAGTAATAAAAAAGCCATGTAAAAATGGAAAATACACAAGAGAGTCTGGATACTGCATGCTATTGTGTTGTCTTTGAATTGCTCAATTGCTAAGGAAGGAACAACTATTAAAATACACTTGATTATCAATGCTGCTGAATTAATCCAATTTATATTTTTTTAAAATTCTTTGACTTCAAAATTTAAGTCTAAGGACAGGTTACTAAGAAAAATAATTTTTAGTTTTGTTTCCACAGAAAATGAAAAGCCATGGATTCCTTCCAGACTAACATAGTTTGATCAAGCAAGTCCTCCTGAAGCAGCGTCCCAGGTTTCAAGTCTCTTGCTCCAGTAGGAATATCAGCTTGCATTATCATGTCCTGCTTTTCAGAATGTCATTTTGATGACTGCATACAGTTTTGTCATAGGAACATAAGTTAGATACAAAATGATAAACATTCTTGCCTAAACTCTCTCACAGTAGTTGTGTAATTATATGTGTAAATCACCTAAAATAGATTTTTGTGTATTACTCAAGCAGGCATCTTGCTTGTTTGCTTTCTACCCTACCTTTCTCACCCTATCAATTCAGGCAGCCATGTTGGATGGAGACTACTCTAGGCAGTGCTCAGGGTTGGAAACATAAAATTGTTAGGCCTGGTTTCAGCCTGTTCTTGCCAATAAAGCCAAGGGAACTTTGTCATAGGATGAGTGGTTGCTCTAATGTCATGTATTTTTCTGGTGTGGTCTCATCATCATCGTGTTGTTTCAGTTGAGGTGACCACTTCCTTCCTTTGCAGTGGAGTTTATGCCTTTATAGTCTTGGTGTGATGTGCTTCAATCTGATATTAAAATGTGACTGGGTCCACAGATAGAACTCTTTAGTGTTTTGGGTTTTCCTGTTGTTTTAGCTTAAAACGTTTATGCAATGTGAGCTCTAACCATGAAATGTGTCATTAAGTGAAGACTGTCTCATTGTTGAGTTCCTGAGTCTTGAAAATCTTTTTATCTCTAAAGATAAGTTAGTTAAGGGGATGCTCTAGTGAGTACCTAAGCCAGTGGTTCTTACCTTCCTCATGCTGTGGCCCTTTAACACAGTTCTTCATGTTGTAGTGACCCCAACCATAAAATTATTTTAGTTGTTACTTCATTACTGTAATTTTGCTGCTGTTATGAATAGTAATGTAAATATCTGATGTGCATGATATCTGAAACGCAACCCCTGTGAAAGGGATGTTCCATTCCTCCATAGGGCTTGAGACCCACAGGCTGAGAACCACCAACCTAAGTGAATCAGTTATTCATTGTGTGTAGGTAGAATCTACTGGTTATTGTCAACAGAAAGCTGTTCAGAGAAAGAGAACTAATAATTTCTTAGAAGCCAGGCCATGACCTGGGCTTGGTGGTTTGTGTCTGCCATCCTAGCACTGAAGTATGAGCCCAGAAAATCATGAGTTCTAGCTCAGACAAAAACTCAAACACCCCAAACCAAAGCCAAGCCAAACCATACCAACCAAACAACAGTGAAGAAGGAAAGCATGGACAATGGGTGTGCATACATCATTAAGTTAAACTACATATTAGTGCCCTGATTCTCAGACCTAATGCTAAATAGTTGGTATGATGTGGAGTTGAGATAGAAATAGAAGTTGCCACCAGGATCATTCCTGCCTTTATAATGGTTCACTGACTAACTGAATGACATTCCCTGGCTCACAAATATATCTTAACTGCAAAAATGAAGTGGATATAATATCAGATAACAAATGTCTACATTCCCTGATCTTTTAAGGCATCCAAAGTTGGACCACACTGTTTGGGTCTCTTGTGTATATCTGGCCTCATGATGGCCAGTGAGACTCAGTAATCTGACTGCCCAGCATTTCTTTCCCATGGAGTTTCAGAACTTCTAATAAACATGAACCAACATCTAATAGCTACAGGATAGTAGTGATATAATTATTAATTATGTCACTTCAGTGTTTAACTCACATACCACCCTAATGGGGGAAACAGATTTCCCTAGAATTCCTTGAATCACATACTTCTTGCATGAGACAGTAATGAGGCAATGTCTGGATCTCACTGAAGGTCATAAGAAATAATTCATAACTTAAAAAGAAGAGCATTGTTATTACCAGGTGTTCCAGCTGCCGGTGAGGTGTCACTGAGAACATCATCTAGGGCTTTTCTTCCTACATTACTTCAGTTACTTCCATATCCTGTCTGAGAAGTTAGAATCCAACTTTTAAAAAATACTATTTACCTTATTTTCTTAAAGAAAGAATCTTGCTGTGTTGCCTAGGCTAATGTGCTACTTTTGGGCTCAACTGACCCTCCTTTCTGAAGCCCCCTCCCAAATCTCCAGTAGCTGTGGCTGTAAGTACAGGCTATCATACCAGCTCTAACTTATTTAGGAATGGCTAGAGAAAGAAATATATTACTGGAGTTTGCAAAGTGTTGGGGAAAAAAATCAGTCATAAAAGGACTTTTGCATTATTTTTTTGTTTAGAGATATATAATTTTGTCTTCTTAGACATTTGAATTTCACATTCAAGATCAAAAACAGTAAACAGTCCATGAACAATAGCATCTTTGGAAAAGTATGTGATATTTTAAATTCAATCCTTGCTGGCCCCAACTACTCCTTTCTTCATTGTTTGACCTCATCTATTTTCTTATCCCATGATAAGTTATTGTTTGAAATATGACATAATAATAGACCGAAAACAAGAGAAAAGCAATAATAACTTTTGGTGCTATTTATATGCACAACTATAAAGTACTTATTATGGTCAAACCAAACTTTTTTTGTTTGTCTGTTTGGAAAAATAAACTGCTTTGTGTCATAGTCCATTCTCTGTGAGTTTGTCATGAGACTGCATGTGAGTAGTCAGTTACTTTGGTTTGGGGGTGAGGGAAAAAGTAGCTCATGCAAAAGACACGTCCACAGTAGCATAAAATGAAACTTACCATGTAAGTGGGACTCTGACATACAGAGTTGTGCGGATGAGAGGCAGTTGTGAAAAGAGACCATTCATTCTGTGGCAGGAAGTAGGAGCCTGGCTGTGGTGTGTGTGTGTGTGTGTGTGTGTGTGTGTGTGTGTTTTTCAAGAGCCTCAAAGTGGGGTGTGGGGATTACTCTACATGAATCTATGACCTCTTCTCCTGTGCAGGAAGCTCTGTGGAGGGCACAGGGACTGTGAATGAACCTTGGGGTATGACCTGGGACCTACAGTTTTAGATGCCAGTGCCCTTGGATAAATGGAGATACACAAAAAGGAGAGGGAAGCTTTCACTTCAGTGAGGCCAAAGTTTCAGTGCCGAAGAGAAGATGAAGGAGTCAGTCAGGAAAGGTGAAGACAGACTGACAGTTCTAGATAGCCCAGTAATGGAAGGTACAGATGGAGTGGGGTTGATGAGTAGCATGGATTTTAGGCTGGAGGCAGAGGGAGGATGAACGGCTGTGTCTTGAGCTTCTGAGAGTATAGAACTACGGATTGTATATAAAGCAATTTAGGCTTGGTGGCTGTTGCTGGAAGATCTAGCAGCTCAAATTTTGTCCATCATGTAACTAGAAGGAATGTAGTAGCCATAGACAAACTGTGCCATGTCAGCTACCCTGGTTTCTGGTTTCTCTTGAAGTCCTTTCTTCCGTTAACCAGCCATGTGTCCTCAGGCAATGCTTGGCTCTTATTTTCTTCATTTTGAGTGAGTCAGCTCTAGTGGATTTCATCCTCTGCAAATGGTCCCACCCAATTTGTTAAATTTTAGGCATTCTTTACTGATTGTCTCAGAAGCACCTCTGGCTTAGGGTTCTTTCAGTTTGTTCATCCCAAGCAAAGCAGACCTTCTCATCACAGAATCATCAGGGCACGGTGTCTGAACACTCTGATGGCAGTTGTCAGCTTTCCAGTGGCAATTATTAGTGCTTACCTCTCCTTTTAGGTCACTCTATGAGAACCTGAAGTGTGACACATTGTTTCTGTTTGATTTTCAGACAAAAAAAAAAAATTAAGATGCATTTCTGAAAGACAAAACAGCTGGGAAGTGATGGAGGCTATTAGAGAAAAAAAGTGAAAAATACTCTGTAATATAATTCAGATTTTTATGGGATATTAAAGAGAAGTGGAAACTGTGATGTCATTGGATCTATCTGTTTATTTGGTTGGCTTTTGCTACAAACTTGATGCAGTCACAGATATAAATAGCTCTTAGTAGAGCCAGGGAGGTAGCTGCTAGTGACTGCTCATCTATAGGACCTGAGTTTGATTCCCAGCACCCACATAGTATCTTACAACCCTCTGTATCCCTAGTGTAAGACCTGTGAGAGCGTGGTCCCTCGTGCTCCCACTCAGGAAAGGCGCCCCCCTCAAATCATTCACGAGAAGTGGTCTTGATGCAAACGCATAAGGTCCTCTACATTCCAGTAAACTGGGGCCGTCAGCCATATGCCATGCAGGGTAGAGGGCTGAGCGACGTCTGGTACAGAATTGAGACAGCTTTTATAGGGTTACAACAAAGCCTATCATGAACCAATCACCTCGTAGCATCCAGTGCGGACCCATTAATTTAAAGTATCCAATCCAGCTCTTGGCCCAGGAAGTCTGCTTTCGCACAGGCTTCCGGGGGTTCGTTCACTCACAGGCTACTGTAAACATTAAAGTAGGTGACCATCAGCTTGGGATTTAAGGCTCCCAGCTTCCTGGGCTCACTGGAGAATTAGGCTAAATTTTTTCATCCTAACACTAGTTCCAATAGAGCCAATGCCCTTTTCCAACCTCTGTAGGCACTAGACATGTATATGGTGCCAGACAGAATACATGTAAGCAAAACATCCATATACATAAAACATTAAATAGCCTTTAGCAGAGGCACAAGTGAATCAAGCATATATCTTAATGGATTTAAAGAATTCTGTCATGGGGCTAGAGAGATAGAAGGCTTAGCAGCTAAGAGCACTTACATCTCTCCTAGAGGACCCAAATTTGATTCCCAGCACCCATGGCAGGTGTCCCACAACTACCAGTAGTGACAGCTTCAGAGTAATCTGATGCCTCTGACCTCAACGGACAAACACAGGCATGCATACACCCCTAGACACATGCAGGGAAAATCAATCTGAGGCAACTGCAGTGGAAAGGGAAGGTGGTGAAAACAACGCAGCTGGGAAAGCACTGAAATACAACATGGCACATAGAAGGACAGAGTGATCTTCAGACTTAAAAGCCAAACAAGCCTCACAAATATGCACAGTATTCCACGTTAATCGAAAACAGTTTTAAAAATGTGTTTGTTAGCCTGATTTGGTCAACACACATTGTCTATCGCTATTGGATTATCACAATAAGTATAAACAATTAAAATAGTAATAAAACCCAAATCAGATTTTAACTAAATAGCCTAAGGATAGGAGGTTTCTTAGGCTAGAAATAACCTAAAAGATGTGTTTCTAGCTGGCGTGGTGGTGCAACTTGTAATCCTAGCAGCTGACTGGCAGATGCTAGAGGATCACAAATTTGGAGGCCAGTGTGGGCTACATAGTGATGGCTTGCCTTAAAAAAGCAAAGCGAACAGAACCCAAGTGTTGAAGTGTTCTCACAGGGAGTGTATTAGTAATTAGGCTGCAGTTGTATCAGGTAGCTTTGTTTTGTCTACATAGAGTATTTTTAGTGGCAACTTTTTTTTTTTTTTTTTAAATCAAACTTAAGCTACTGTGATCCTATAAGAAAAAAAATGTCCTAGCTGGAGTCAGTGGGACAGATCATGGGGACTGCGACAGCACAGAGTACTTCTAGAACTTTGTGTTAAGTAACTGTAGTACCATCATTATCATGATAGTGCCTCTCCCCACCATCATCCACAGAAAAAGTTGCAACAGCTCTGAGCCCTCATTCTATGTCAGTGTCCTTAGGGGAAGCTGCATATTAAGAGACCAATTGTCATGAATCTGTGTATGTGTCTGTGGGGGTCTATAGGGCAGGCTGTTAGGTGGATTGGGCTAAAATAGATGTGAACTGAAGCTCCTGGCCACAGGTAAAATGTCTTCTTCCTCCGAGGTAACTCAATTTGGCTCATAAGACCTTTGGGTTACTTGTGTCAGACCCACTAATATCATAATGTCTCATATTAGTCATCTGATTATGAGCATTAACCACATCTATAGAACACAGGACACTGAGGGTAATGTTTGGTTGAATAAATGAGGACTGCAGTCTCATGAAGTTATTCATAACACTCATGTTTTTTCACTCTCCCCTCATGATTATATCCCTGTAAAGCAATTCATACAAAAACAGAGGTTTGAACTCAGGTGGTCTGACAAGAGATGAGGATGAGTCATCTTGCTGGCCTGGGGTGTTGAGAAGAAGCTAGAGCCATGGAAGCTTCTCTAAAACAGCTCCTTGTATTTCCTAGGGAGCAACCAGTCCTCTATACCCATGAACGGTGTCTGTTTCTAGGCTCCCTCTTGGAGGATATCACACAGCACTTAACTTGAGGTGGTAAAAACTCCAAACTCATAAATTTAGTTTTCCTCAAGGAGTTTAAGGAAGGTATAAGGGTTTGTCTTCCTCACCCTGTTCACACCTCCACATATCACACAGATGTTGATGTCAGTATTAAAATATGTACATGATGACTATAGAGGGTTTATTTTTTTATGATCACTACTTTATTTTATGTGAATGGGTGTTTTGCCTGTATGCAGGCCTGTGACTTTGGAGGGCACTGGATCACCTAGAACTGGAGTTTTAAAATGGTTGTGAGCCGTCACATGGGTGCTAGGAATCAAACCTGGGTTCTCTCCAAAAGCAGCCAATGCTCTTAACCAATGAGTCATCTCTTCAGCCCCTAGGAGATGAATTTTAATCAGTCACTCCTTCTTAACTATAAAAGAATGAGAAGACCATTTGGTAGGAAGAGCAGAATGAGGTAGGGATGCAAACAACAGTGTTCCCGGAGAACACAATTCCAGTGACTGGAACTAGGCGTTGTTGGGTGGGAGGGTGTAGCTGTGAGTACCGTTGCTTGCATCTCTAAGTGTGACTCCTGGAGACACTGGCAGGGAGGATAGGATGGCCTGGATAGTTTAGAACTCACTATTTTTAAATTAAGTGTGGATTTGAGGATCAGGATTCTTTGTTTAAGAACTTGTTGAAGTTGGTTAAAATAATGAATGGAGAAAGAGTAGGATTGTACAGAACAATGCATCATCCTTACTCAGGGACAGTCAGAGATTTCTGACTAGAGAAAACCACACACAATTGACTGAGATCGTTTAAACCATGGAGTTATTCTAAAGTCTTGCACATTTTTTAGGGTGTAGATCTTTTAAGTAGTTGATTTGTATGCCCAAGAATAGGCTAGTGCTTTAATTACCAGAAAAGGTAGTTGCTTTAGAATTTTTAACTTAGGTTGCAATTTTCTGGTGAGAAGCAAAAGATGAGTGTAAAAGAATAGAATGCTCATAACACTACCATTTGAATTTTTAAATAAAAATTATTTCTTTCGTCCAGTGAGTTAGCTCAGTGGGCAGAGGCACCTGCCACTATGCCTGATGATGCAGTTCAATCCCTGGGATCCAAACAAAAGACAGAAAAAGAAAACTAGCTCCTTCAAGTTATCCTTTGACCTCCACACACTTCAGTGGCACATACACTTCCCTCACACACACACACACACACACACACACACACACACACACACACACACACAAACACACACACACAAATATGATAAAGTTAAGACCATATTTCATTTTCAAACAATCTCCCAATTAGTAAAAGTTGCAAACTGGCGAGGAGAATTCTTACTTATTCTTCATGAGGTTTCCTTAAATGTCACCTTTCATAAATGATCACAATTCAAATATTGACATTAAAGCAATTGAATTAACTGATATGAATATTTTTTCACATGTTCCTTAGTTGTCCCAGTTTACCACTTTGCTTTGTTTTTCATGACCTCAATATGTTGGAAAAGTATTTATTAGATATTTTGCAAACTATCTGTGAGCCTAGACTGTCAATGTTTCCGCAAGGTTAGAGGGTATGTTTGTGAGGGAGGGATGAAGAAGGTCACAGAAGTGACTCTGAGCTCTTCCCAGGCATGGCAGTAGGACCTTGATGCTGAGAATCTCTTCCTTGGAGACGATCACTTCTCGAAGGTCTCTCAGGGTTATCTATTGTCAACTTACTACATTTTTGTTTTGTCTTCATCTCTTGGGTTATCATATCATAACCACAGAGTAGGTGGTTTAAATAACCAGAAGCCTCGGACTCCAAGTTCTATGCTGGATATTTATGGTAAAAACCCAGCCAGGTCCTGGAGAGTTCAGTCTGGTGAGGGCTTTAATCTTGGTGTGAAGATAATTAGTTGCCCTCTTGCTCTGTCCTCACACTGTGAAGAGAAGGAACGCAAGTTCTCTGATCATTCCTCTTACTAGGACATTAATCCTGGGACTCCATCTCAGTAACTTCTCCTGAACTTAATTATCTCCAGCAGCTCTGTCTCCACACACTGTCAAATTGGGAGGAAATAGGAGGAATGAATTAAACCTAAGAGGCTTTTGTGGGGGGAGGGAGGGCAGGGCATGGAAAAAACATAATTCTGACTCATACTGTGCGTCTTGTGGGGAGTTAATTTGACATTTTGGAAATATCCTTCTAATGATCGGTTTTAGTATCAACTTGCCACAGATTAGAATAAACCAAGTAGGAAGCCTCACCCAAAGAATTGTACTAGTGTCGGAAAATCCACCTTCAGTATGCAGGGAGTGTACCTTTTGGAAGCTGTCCAGATAAAAAAAAGGGCACAGCAGAAGGAAGATTATCTTATTTCTGCTTGCTTGACCAAGTTGATTTACCCCATTTCTGCTACTGTGGATTTCTTTGGTGACAGCAGAACGAGTGTGTTCATACTTCCTTTTGGTGACCAAGCACCAATGGCTCTCCAGGAAACTTCCCAGTCTTCAGGGCTAGATTGTGACTGTTGGTTTGCAAATCGAGTTCCAGGACAGGCTCCAAAGCAACACAAAGAAACCCTGCCTCAAAAAACCAAAAATTTTTATTATTAAACCCACCACACACATATATGCATGCAGTAACACTTAATGAAAAATAGGTCATGAATTTGAAAGAGAGTGAGTAGTGAGATATAGGAGGATTTGGAGGGAGGAAAGGGAAGGAAGAAATAATGTGATTATTTGTAATCTTGAAAATTAAAAATATGCACTGAAAAAAACCACCTATAATAATACAAGAGCAAAGTATGAAGAGAGAAGAAACATAAAAGCCACCTTCATGACCTATTTGCTTGGTAATTATGAAGATGCCTGAATCTTTGGTTTGCCTTTCTCTTGAAGATTCCTTTAGTTATTTTGAAGTCTTATTTTCATGTGTATTCCCAGTCTTTCAAACACGAGGAGGGAAGATTTTTGTGAATGAAAGGTAGCATTACCGTTTCAGTTAAGGAGAATCGTTACTAAATTCTGAGTGTTACTTAACCAGTAAGAACCCTAATTGTAAAAAGATATGTAAAGCTCGAGAATGAACGACATAGTGTTCCCTATCACAAACCTGGAAACAGACTGGTTATTTTACATAGCGTTTGGAATATCGGCCTCCGTCACAAATAACCCTGTGATCATGATCCACAGGCAGTGCTTTGCCTTTGCTGGTACAGTTGATGATGAGGCAGAGTTAGTAGTATCAACTTTGTCTTTTGTTTAATAGACTATATTGTTGATGTGAGTGAATGTTTCAGATGAGTGAAGTTCATTGATAATTCAGTATTGGTTTAAGCTCCATGAAGGCAGAAAAAAGAGCTATTTATTCAAACTGTTTCCAAGAGGTGTTGGTGACACATCCCTATAGTCCCTGTACTTGGGAGATGAAGGCTGAAGACTAGAGCTCAAGGCCATAGTAAGCTTGAAGCTAGCCTGGGCTACATGAAACCCTGTCTCAAAAAAAAAAAAAAAATGATAATAAATGAAATGAAATTTAAATAAAGAAACAAAAGAAGATACAAATATCTCCCACGAGATACTATCACATACTTTGTTTTGTGCAGGCTCATTAGAAGCAGCAGGCGAGGAGGTTGAGAATCCTTGACGCAAACTCAGATGTATTTGTTTAAGCTGTCAGCCGCTCCTAGAAAATACATTTTCTGGATAGAGCATGCCTGTGTAGCAACATCCCTGTCAACACAGTGACGACCCAGTGGTCTTCCCCAAGTGTTAAGTTCTTTGCTCAGAACGTTTCAAAGCCAGTTAGTTTACTAGTCTAGTGTCTTTATCTATGTGGAAATTAGACAAAGGTACTATGATAATCTTGTAAAGTGATTCATATGTGCACATATTGGGCATCTAATAAATGCCTCTTCCTTCTCTTGCTTTTTCATTCAGGACAGACGTTCCCCATCTTACTGAGGCAGAGAGTAAGGTGCAGCAGTCAAAAGGCTTACCAAAGTTCCCTTTATAGCTTAAAAAAAAAAAAAAAAAAAAAAAAAGCACCGGATTAGACTCAATAGCTCTTAACCTTCTACTCAGTGTTTCTGACATCATACCATGTGACCTTATGTTTGTTTATTAAAGTCTGTAGATAGCTAGTGGGTTCTGTGGCTCAAAAAATGTCAAGAAATCGGTGGAAATAAATTTCAGAAGGACAATGAGGATTTTTATTAATTCAAGCACTGACTTTTACAGGTATTTATCTTTACTTTTATCTACTTGTCTGTGTTTGTGTGGAAGTATGTGCAAGTGAGTGCGAGCGCCTGAGAAGTCAGAGGCTGTGGAATATATAGGTGTCAGTGGGCTGCTCGATACCAGTTCTCTGGAAGAATAGTAATTGCTTTTAACTACTGAGCCATCTCTCTATCCTGCTAAACGTGTCTTCATTGGGAAACAATACTAGGTTTAGACTTATGTAACATTTAAAGGTAAATGTAGCAAAGTCATTCCCTCTACAAACCTTCAAGGAATAGAAATTAAACAAAACAAAACCAAACAACCAAACAAAAACCAGTCACTTGAGGGCTTTTACCTTAATTTTGGGCTTAATGAGACATTACAACTCCTGAGGTTAAAATACTAGCAAGTCGGAAGGGCTGTTTCTAGAAGGCATTGTACTTGGGTAGATGGAATGATCTTTTCCTCCATCATGGTGGCATAGGGCTCAAGGGAACCTGGGTATTGCATATTTCTAAACTGTTATTTATTCCTAGTTCTCACTGGGGAACATCTGGGTTTGGATTACAAAGAGAGATTGTGGCTTTGTCCCCGTGGATGATAGACATTCTGGGAAGTGATAACACTTATTTCCTACATTTAATTTGTCATCAGTGAGTGGTGTAGCCTTAAGTGGGGTCATTTCTTTGTGATGATTCGGATCAAGAACGACAGAGGAGTCCTTGTGCTGAATCCTCCTCCAGGTGTCTGTTTACAGGAAGGGGGATGCACCAAGTTCTATAGCACAATCAAGAGCAAGCTGTCTGCAGGCAGCCTGGGCTCCCCCGCTGGAGTCTGTCTCCCTTCCAAAGCAGGACTTCCTTTCTGTGCTGCCAGTGCCTCCTGCTTCCCGCCTTCTCTTCACCCCCTCACATTTTTTTTTTTAACTCTTTATCTCTTTGTTTTCTATTTAAGGGGAATGTATAATAGACACAGAAGTTATCATTTCTTCCCAGGTGGAAGTGACCATAGATTAGGGAGATAAAAGCCTGCAGTCTAGAACACCATGTGGCAGTTTACAAGTATAGGGTGGGGAGCCCAGCCTCTGTGCTTGAGGGTGGGGAGAAGTCATAATAAGAGGGTGTCTTACTAGAGGTGAGGTGTTTCTGGAAAGTTTCTACAGTTGCCTCGCTCGCCGGCTTTCCTGCCCGCTCCAGAGAGAGTTATTTCAGGCCTCCTTGTTGGGTTGAAGCTGCCCTTGTTTTTATGCACAGGCACACATTCCAGTTTCCTCTTTTTAAACCAAGAAACCCAAGCTGCCTGATGCCCATGTCCTTGGTTCACTCCCCCCATCTTTGTCCTATTGCTGTATGTCTCCATGACAAGCACCTTCACACCCTGCCCTAATGGCTACCTTGACCCCTTTCTACTTTCTTCCTGATAAGAAGCCAGATCACAGCCTGAATACAGAACACAGTTTAGTTGCTTTGTTTGGAGCGCATCATGATCTAGGCTCATGAATGTGAGGCCTTTATTAATTGAATTAGTATATCAAATGGCTCTATCATGAAGATAATTAAAACAATTAAATTGCAGCCTGTGTGGTCTGGAGATAATTATTGGACACTTCAGACAGTGGTGGCCTTGGCAGTGTGCTCACACGTGCTAGAACACGTGTGTGCTATGCTTAGCAGGGGCCCTGTGCACTCTGGCTGCTGTATTCTCAGGGTCTTGTATGGAGTATGTGGTATCAGTGAACATGTGTTCATTGACTGTGGGAGGAATATAGTGTGGCTACATGTGTAAACTGGAAGTGTAGAAGCTGGCCTAAGTATTTGTAAGTGAGCTAGGGGCCGAGTGGTGTGGGGTAGGAGGAAATAACAAGTTCTCTCCCAGAACTCACAAAACTACCACTTTCTATGCTCTTCACCCCTTTGATGGATCTAGATTTCACTTCCTGTTATGTTTGCCTGAAGAATTTCCCTTAGCGTTCCGTCAGACAGTTTTACTATTGATGAATGGTTTCAGCTTGTTTGTCTTCATTTTACCTTTATATTTGAAAGTTGAGAATACAATTTAGATTGACAGATTCTTTTGTCTTTCGGTGCCTGAAAGGGACCCGCTCTATTGTCTCTTGGTTTTCTTATTGACCAGAAGCCAGCTGCCATTCTTATCTTTGTTCCTCTGTGCTTTAGAAGCCTTTATCTATGGGCTTCCTGTCTATCTGCTTATCACTGATTTTAGGTACCTTCAATACTCCAGCAGTGAAGCTTGGTGCAGATATATTTGGGTTTCTGCTTTTGAAATTGCTGAAGCTTCACAACACTAAAGGCTTAGTTGGTTAAAAAAAAAAAAGTTTGGACATTTTCAGTCAAGTAAGTTTTGGCCCCTCACCCTTCTTTTGGGTCTCTGTTTTTACAGGTGGTGGGGCAGGGGGAATTGCCCCACAGTTCACTGATGCTTTGTTAATTTCCCCAGTATTTCTTCCCTGAGTTTATGAAAACATTCAGAGATATGAACCTCTAAAAGCTTCGTTTGCACCTCCCTGGTTCCTCTTTCCCGTTAACCCTACCATTTTCCTTTAACTGTTGATCATGAGGGGTAGGATTTGCATAGCTATTTTAATGTCCTTGCCTACTAGTTCTGTCATCCATAGCATTCCTGAATTATCATGGATTTATTTTCTCAAAATGGTTCCTATTTCCCTCTCTGCTGCTCTTGTTTAAATTGTCCTTTCCATCCAGTTTATGTCCCAATTCTCTGACCTGGTTTGAAGATTTATTTTAATTTAGTTAGGTTAGCTCAAGTGACCTTACTAGAGTGATTTCAATCTAGTAGAACTATATCCTTATATGAAGGAAAACTTAGAGACAGGTGCACATGCTTAGATGTGTGAGTCCAGCAAAGAGACACTAGCTCTGCTGAAGGATGACTCTGAACTTCTAGCCTTCAGAAATAAAACAACACGTTTTGGTTGTTTTCTTCTAGCAAACTAATGCACTGGTAAGTACTAATTAGATGCAGAAATGGCAAATTTTGACATGTTAAGTATTAGTTACTTTGGTATTATAGTTTTATCCTCTAGTTTTGCCTTTATTTTAATTTATTTTTCTACATTTGTGTGTGTGTGTGTGTGTGTGTGTGTGTGTGTGTGTGTGTGTGTGTGTATGTGTAGAGGTCAAAGGGCAGCTTGTGGGAGATGAAATCAGATCTTCTCAACAGATTAAGAGTGGTTATTACTCAGCACAGCTATCGGGTCCCTGGAGACAGACAAGAGACCGGGGAAGATACAGTTACATAGGAAAGAATGGCCAGCTCTTCAGTAACTGTGCTGAATCCCTGGCAGACCTAACAGCAAATTTTAAAGCTGATTGACTTGCTCTGTTGGTGTTAATCATTACTGCTCACCTAGATAGCTGGATAGCTGGATAGAAGCAAGACTCAGCTTTGAGAACTAGTAACCATTATGACAGGAGAGCTAGACGCAAGTCTGTAGATGTCATTAAGGCTGACAGGAGTTGGGCGTGCAGCTTCTGAGGCCTCGAGGCTCACATACATGGTGAGCTAGCGCTCTGAGGTTTTACTTGGTCTAGATCCTATCTGAAGACCTGGCATTGGCGGTTTCCTCTTCTGGACTGTGTGTGCTTGCTTCTCAGTGTTCAAGTCTCAGCTAAATGTCACCTCAGGGAGGCCTTCCTTGATGATTCAATCAACTGGTTTTCCCTCCTTCATGTTCTCTAATGAATGTAATCCTGCAGATTTTCTTTAAAACATTTATCCTTATATCTAGCAGAGCATTTACTTGTATATTGTCACACTGATGTTTAAGTACCTCAAGCAAAGAGCCACTATTCATCCTTCTCACCCAGGTCTTCAATAAGTGAATAGAATCCGGTAAATGCACGAAGAATGACTAAACAGAACAGACAGCATCTTCTGTGAACCATGAAGCTCTGCCAGAAATAGAGGCTATACACTTCGACACGAGGAGTCAGTTTTCATGTTTGTTAGAGAAAGTGCAGGGAAATGTTTAGAAATTTCTACCTGGATGGTGTCATTGAATCTTTGAAAGTATGAACTGTGAGTGAGGGGCACATCCAGAGCACTCACTATAAGACAATGAAGAGTGTGGCAGGAAGCTGGAGATGCTTCATACAAAGTGATATTTGCTGTTTACTTTCAGAACAGAGCTGCAAGGTGTTGTTTATACTCTGAGCTAGAATAACATTTTGGTTTTTATTCTTTGGATCATATCCTTGTGGCCTCAGAGAAGGGACTATGTCTGTTGGCCAAAGATAAAATAAGGTATGTAGAGACTTTGGGGGTGTGGAAACATTTTTTAGGATGTTTTGTGGAACTTTGATCACCAGCAATTTTTTTTTTTTTTTTTTACTTCAGATTGTATAAAGGAGAAAAAAAAATAGGTGTTGTTTTCTTAGAGTTCATTTCTCATGAAAACATTCTTTTTGTAAGTTAATAATGTACAGCAAAGGGAAACTGTTGTTTCAGACTGAATATGGAATCTAGGTAGTTTAGGAAGTTCAGGCTGTTAGAAATACACTGTCAAAGTCTGAGTCTTGATTTTTCCTCTTATAAACTTTCTGAGACTCAGTTTCCCCACTTGTGAACCAGAGATATGGTTAATAATATGGTTCAAAATTAGCTACCTCCTGATTTTGTTGTAAACTTAAAATGGTTATTGCACATTTGTTTTTATTTTGTTTTTCTTAAAGATGGAGCTGACAACTTAGAAGTCAAAAATTCAAGCCCATTAAAGTAAGTATGCGAGTTAAGGGGAAAGCAGAACCCGAGTAGCATCTCTGTCCTGGAAGCTGGAAGAGGCCAGTATAGAAGCCGAAATAATGTCAGTCTTCAATTGTGGAGCTGTAGCACCATAGAGCTTGGAATATAAGCCCTTGGACTTGAATTTGTCATGAACCGGAGAAACCCACATCACTCAGAGTGCTGCCAGATGGGGTTGGAAGACGCCTCATTAGTTCCCCGTGAGTGTTTATTAAGAGTCCCTTTAACTATGCTTTCCTCTGTCTCCTTCCTGCTTCCTTGTTTTAGAGATCAAGTTGGAACTTGAGGTGTAGTGTCAAAGAGAAGCATAAAATCAGATAGGCATCCTACACTTGGACTTAGATAAAACACACCTTCTGGCAGTGTGAGGCTTATTTGCCCTCAGCCAAATGAGATTATAAGCAGCTGTATAAATCACAGGCTCCAGAATGCTTTAGAAGTGTTCTAATGAGAGGGAGTGGCAACTGGACAGTAATAGTACAGTAGGCATAATTGCTCATTTAAGAAGCCCCCACATGGCACTACCGTTGTTTCTATTTAGAGAGTTGGGTTATGGCTTCCTTTTACTGAATTTAACACAATTCAGAAATATGGTTATGGATTGAAATGCTCTTGGTTTCCTAATGTGAGTTTTTTCTTACGCCCAAGGTTTCTCAGCTTCTATCAGGACTTGGCAGGCTTACTGGTTCTATATGTTTGTCTCCACTACCAGAACACTGGCAAGTCAATTAAAAAGAATTACAAACCTGCCATAAGAATAGTGAATAGGGCCGAAGAGATGCTCCGTGGTTAAGGAGGCATGCTTCTCATAGAGGGCCTGCATTTGCTTCCCAGCATCCACATTGGTGGACCACAACTTCATCTTCAGGGGATCCAGTGCCCTTTGGCCTCCTCAGAGGTAACCCCCACATATACATGAATGAAACCTTTAAAAAAATATAACACTTAAAAAGTGGAACAGAGCCAAAGTTTAATTGCTAAGCCATGTGTGATAACATATGAAGACTTATCAGGCCTACACCAGTTATCACTTGAAGCAAACTGACCCCCAGGAAGGTGAGTTGCATTTGGAGTACTTGCATACTGGTCAGTTAGAGCCTCTTTGACTTGAGTGGAACTTTCCACTTGGTTAAAAGATGTCTATGAGCTGTGGAATAGACTTTTTTTTTTTTTTTTTTTTTTTTTTTTTGCCACTGGGCACTGGGCATCTCACAAAGAAAACTGGGATTTGTTTTAAATTATATGCATTCATAACTTTGTAAACCAGTGAACTGAATAATCCCACAAAGTCCTGTGGTTTTGCCTCCAGAGAAAGCTCTGTATAAATTCAACTTCATTCTTTTCTTTTTTAATGTTATCTAGGGAAGTCAAGTATGTGTTCTGTCCCAGAGTGTCCATTCTTTAACCGCATTCCTGAACCTCCAGCAAGTGTTTTCTTGAACTGTTAAACTTTTCAATGATCCTGCCTTTAAATGTCAAATGTTCTGTCTCCTCAACCAGATGAAGTTCTAAAGCCATGTGTTCTGGAGCCCCCAAACGTGTCCGTAATGATGTCTGCTGTCCATACTGCACAAAGACCCAACAGTCTGGGTCAGGGGCTGAGCCTACCTTTCTGAGTGATTTTGGCTCTCTCCTAGGCACAGTGCTTAGAACCCAGAACAGGCTTAGTAATTTGTGTAAACTAAGCTGTCCAGGGCCAGGGAAACATGGCTGGCTTGTGGTGTGAGTATTACTTGCACAACAGGAATGAAGAACTTAAAGCTCTTGAGGAACTTTGAAAATGCTGGGCCTAGAGATCAGGGAAATCTGGGGTTTGAACATTGAAGAGACTTGGTTAGGAACATGAAGATAAGGAAGAAGGAAGAAAATCGTGGTGTGGGGTTCTAGCCATTGCTCTTGTGAAAGTTTCATTGAAAGAATAGTTCGTTTTATATCAGTCATCTCCTGTCAACTTTTTGGATGAGAAATTTGCTTTATATCATCTCATACTTCATGCCCAGAGCATATTTGTGGTTGAATTCCCTTCCTGCATTCACTGTTTGACTCATTAAGTAGATAGTCACTGACAAACTACTTAGAGCTCAAAAAGACTTAGTACCCGGATATATCTTGTTAAACACAGTAACCCAAATTTAAATGCTTACATTTTCTTCTCTACTATATAAGCCCAGGCATTTGAGTTCCACCATTGGTTGATTTAGCAGGCACAAGGATTTAGATGGCGTTGGCAATTGAACACACCTTAGTGGTGAGAATTTCAACAAGGCCTTTCAGATTTTCTATATTAAGTCACTGGGAGGATTTAATTTTTCCCTATCTTGATCAAATACTTTCCCTCTGCCACCTCCACCTCCCAGATCCGTTACAGGGAGTAACTGGCTGGGAACACAAGGTACAAGAGGTTGCTTTCATGTTGAACTAATCTTTAACAAATTTTGAGCAAGACGATTAAAGGCTAAGAAGAAAATGACCTTTTCCCCAGTGCCGTAGGCAGCACGAGCAAAGAATTCTTACTCAATCCTGAACCATTTCCGAGGAGTTCTCCGGGCATAATGTATACAGTGGATACATGGAGGCTGCCTCAGGCTCCGCTGGTCATGTGAACAGAGCTGAACATCACACCGAAATAAACAAAGGGCATGACTTCAAAGTTTTAATTTTTAATTATTTTATCTTTTTCTGTGTCACGAGGAGGCCTTGGTAAGCAATACCAACTGTTATAAAAGTAATGGACCTTGTTCTGGGATCATGAGTATCATCTGGGCTTAGATTGGAACTGACAAAATCTAGTTCATCACAGTTGGATGCTGGCCAGTGCTTCAAATTAGCAGTCAAATGGAAATGACACAATTCCAAACAGCAGGTTGGTTCTTAGCAAGGAGCACAAGGAGAAGGTGAAGTTGTGTCACACAATGGTGCTATTTCCCATGGTTCTTTTATTTATTTTCTGAGACAGGGTTTCTCTGTGTGACCCCGACTGTCCTGGAACTCACTCCATAGACCAGGCTAACCTTGAACTCACAGAGATTGCCTGTCTTTGCCTCCCAAGTATTGGGACTTGGCGTGTACCACCACAGCTTGGCCCCATGGTCCTTCTGATGCAGCTTACGGCTCTGCTGCCCTGTAATCTCAGTTCTGTGACTCTTTCGAAGAAGAGCTCCCCAGAGTCTTCTATACTGGGTCTCGGCCAAAAGGCTGGGAAGTGATTTCTCCCTCTCTCTTCCCCAAGTCTCAACTGTTCCTCATGCTTGAGGAACAGTATTGAAAATGCATGGCATTGTGTTGGTCTCTCTAATCTCTCTTGCTGACACCCTTTCCCCTCCTGTCTTCCTCATTATGGAATGCTTTCATCATGGTTGAGAGCATCTAACGCCTCTGGTTGAGAGGAGCATGCATGGCAAGTAACTTTGATGGCTATGAGTTAGTTCGGGTTCCTCTGGCCTTCTTTCCCAGCTCACACATGGATTCCTAGCCATTTAAATAGAGCTAAAAATGTTTTTTATGAGGATGTTTTTATTTCATAGTTCAAAAACATAGTATGTCATTTTAAATATAATAGCAAATGCATGTTTTATGGTTTTCTTCATCTGTATTTCTCATCTGGTCTGGCCATCTATTGGTAGTCCTAGGGCCTCATGTAGGCCTTCCTTTCTTTCTTTCCAATCCACTTCTCTGTCTCTCCTAGTAACTTCAGCAACTCTCTTTTGTTATTTATTTCCTTCATTTTCTCTCTTTCATCTGAATGATATATAAGTTGGGACTATGTTTGAATATATATATATTATATATGCATATATAATATATATATATATGTATAATAGAAATTCTTGCATTTGTTCTTAAAGAGATTGGAATATATTTGGAATGAGGGATTAGAAGTCCTTGGGTAGTTCTCTTCTTTCTAGCTAAGATAGGGGTAATCTGGCCTAAGAGGGAGTTAGGCAAATATGGGGGTGGGTGGGGGTAGAGATCTGTTTTGGGCATGAAACCCCATCAAGTTTGAGAAATCTATTTATATATTCCATGGAAGCATTCAGGACAAATTTGGAGCTGGGAGGAGTGTCCTGAAAGAGACAGTGAGCCTCCCTTTACATTCCTAAGACCCATCACATAGCTTGATGCATAATACATACATATTTGATGAGTGAATTAGTCAGCACATGCTTAATGAGGCTCCTGAGATTCCCTGGGGATATAGCAGTGAGCAATATGGCTAAGATCTTCACTTTCATGGAACTTCTAATGGGTGGTTAAAATATATCTATCCAACTGGACATTATAATGGAATTCTCTAGCAAGACTATAAACAAAGCATCTGGAGGGGTCAAATATGGGTTGCTCTGTATACTAATACTTTTTGCTCCTGTCTCCTTTAAACTGTACTTTTTAAAATGTGTGTGATTCCCTTTAGAAAATTGTGGTAGATAGGTGCTATATAGAGTTGCTTTGGAGTCAATTTCCAATTTTCTCTGGAAAAAAATGTTTTGTTTTGTTTTTTTTACAGGCTTGCTCACTGTTTTCTCAAGCAGGTGTGAAATGATTCCATGCCATGTGGAGGAGCAAAATGTCATCTCTGAGGTCTGTGTTATAATTTCTTGATAGATTCTTCAGGGAGATCAAAAGGTCCTTCTCAATGCTGCATCGCTCCATGTTGCCAAGGCTACAAAGCTAGTTGAAGGACAAGGAAGTTGATGTGTGCTAGGAGGGGTGCCAAAGGCTTTGCCACTCTACTAAATAGTTTCTGCACGTTTTGTGTCAGCATTCAGCAGACGCAGTCACCGTTCTCTGAGTTCTCCAGGATTCATAACTGAAAACTACCCACTGTGAGTCTTTTTGCCCAGTGATGTTTCTCCTAAATACTACAAAATTGTTTCCTATAAAAAGTTTTTTTTTGTTTTTTATGTTAAATATTACTGTTAATTCCCAGAATGGGTCTTCTAGGTTCCATGCTAAGTTCTACTTCACATGATGCTAAGTAATGGTCCCACCACATCAAGTTCTCATTGCTGCTAAAGGGGGGCTTAGTAGCAAGCAGGCAAGCCATCTTTTGCCTCAGCAAGCAAGATCTGCATTTCTAAGCAAGCTCTACTTGTCTTCACCTGGTCCCCAGGACCAGAAGTATGAGCATTCGATGTGGGTTGCATGGCAGGACACTGGAATCCATGCTAAAAATTTTGATACATTTCTGTGGGAGAAGACAAAGAACTGGAGTATTTGAGCAGATATGGGCTTTAAACATATGAGTGTTGGTGGTGGGAGGCCTGTTAGGGATGGGTTTTGTTTTGAGAAGGAGCTCAGCTAGGAAACTACTGGAGGACACAGTTGTTTCTGACTCCATCCCTGCTTTTCATGAGTGCTCTCTGTGTAAGTATGTATCCAGTCTGTTTTTTACACAGGGCTTGGAGCACAGCAATGTTATAATAGGTACAAAGAACTTGACTGGTCCAAGATTACCAGGCTACCAAACCAAAAAGTTGAGCTCTCAATCATCTTTTACTGCCATTCTCTTAGCACTTAAATGCACAGATAAGTTTGTGTCGTTCCCCCCTCCTCTCCCACTTCTCCAATGAATGGTGTTTGGGCAGTCATTTCCTCACTGGTACTGAAGGCAGTAGGGTAAAGAAACAGAGAGGTAGACACTGTGTGGGTAATGAAGAGCTCAAAAAATTTGTTTAACTATGCTGAGCACCACCTGCACTTCACTTAGTACGAGCAAGCCTTCCACACCACACTCTCAGGAAATGCTTTACATGTATCATTAGCTTAACTCAAAGGTAGTTCCTGTTCATGTTGCGAATGACTGAGAGAGAACAGTGGATTCCCATCTGCTGGGTTTCCAGCCCTTGCTGTTTGCTCTGCCTCCCAGGAGGAGATGGAGTCTAGGTACCACTTTTATGTTGAGGTGTAACCTCTGCAGGTTGCTTCTGCTGTGTACAAAGTTACCACAAACGTCTTGCCTAGGAGCAACACCCACCCCTTTTCTCCCATTTGCAGAGTTCAGGAGTCTGAACTGGCTCGGCTGAATTCTCTGTTCAGGGTCTCTGGAAGCCAAAGTGAGATAGACAGCTCATAACAAGCATTTACTTCTCTTAGCTGTAGATTATACATAGCAAATGCATGTTTGAAGAATAATCTATAACTCTTGTCTTGATGCTGATATCTCTTTAGCTATGGTAATT
This sequence comes from Cricetiscus sungorus, assembly GCA_030556225.1. NCBI lineage: Eukaryota > Metazoa > Chordata > Mammalia > Rodentia > Cricetidae > Cricetiscus > Cricetiscus sungorus. The sequence continues at coordinate 39,034,968 of JANBXA010000730.1, forward strand.
TGAGAAGATTTTGCTATTGTACCTGTCTGATGCAACTAAGTCTCAGTATTTTTCCAAGAGCAATTGTTTCTTCTCTCTTGTCATCTGACCATCTTGACCCTGACATTTACACACACTGTGCTTGAACATATTTAGTTTGGCTTAAACCATGGTACTGAAAGTAGGAATACATAAATTGGGTGTTTAGCTCTTCCCACTGTGCAACGGATTTTTCTTTGCCTCCATTTCTTTCTCTAACTATGATCTTGGTACTATGTTTTACCCTTTAACTGTATATTATTTAGCAAAATGCTTGTTCAGCAGAAGCCTAATAAATGATACATAGCTTCTTTAAAGTTTTTAAATGCTTTTTTATTAGCATAGACTAATTATATATGATGGATTTCTTTATGACATTTCCTATACCTGCATATGATACATGTTGCTCATATGCACTCCCCATTGCCCTTTCCCACTCCACTGCAACTAGAATAGAGCACACACTTTATTATTATTAGGTGTGTGTGTGTGTGTGTGTGTGTGTGTGTGTGTGCAGGTGCACATGTGGTACAGTGTACATGTAGGGGTCAAGGGTCAACTTTGGAGAATCGACTCTCACTTTAGACCGTGTTAAGACAAAGTCCCTCTTGCTTCTGCTTCAGGTTAGCTGGCTCCCAAGCTAATTTTTTTTCTACCACCCATCTCACCGTAGGAGTGCTGGGATTACCAGTGAACATCACTGTACCTGGCTTTTTTTTTTTTTTTTTTAACATGGATTCTGAGAATTGAATTTAGTTCTTCAAGCTTGTTCAGTGTTTTTACCACTCGAGCCCTACCTGGCTTCTTGATGTCTTACCTAAACCACTGTTCATCTTAGACATTCACACAGGGGATGTAACCTCATTGTAAGGTGTCTGTGGGATCCGTGTCTTTCTTCCCATCAGTTCACTAGGCACTCGGTACAATAATAGCATGGGAATTTGTATAGTAGCTATAATCTGTAAACTGGAACATGAACTGCTCTGTGTCTTATTGCCAGTAAAATTCATTTTTTTAATTTGAAATTTGTGAGGTAGATATTGTAGATATTGTTCTTCCTATTTTACAAGTTGGATATATAAAATTCAGGAAGTAACTTGACTTGTTCAAAGTCACACGGGAATCTGTCAGCACTGGAATTCAACCCTTCTGAACTAAATTCATTGATATTTGTACAACACTGCTGCTGAACAATGAAAGGATAACAAGTCCCAAAGAGCAAGCTCACTTCAGATGGGAGGAGAGACTTGAGTTTTAGATGCTCTCCTTTCTTGCAATGTTCCGACTGTAAATTTTGAGCCTATAATTCAAATTAGCATATTGTTAGAATATTGATGTTGTTTTGCTCAACTGTCAGTATTTGCCCTGGAAAGTAGACAGCTTACCTAAGGAAGTTATTTACAGCCGGGACTATCTATAGTGCTCTCTTACAGTTAAAGGGCTTGCACTATTCCCTCACTGGCCTCCAATGTTTCCAGTTCCTTTTGCTTTAGTGTTGTTCAACATAAGCACCTGAAGTTTGAAAGGGGAGGCGGGGACTTGTGTTGTGGAGTTCTTTTTGCAGTTCTTTGAGATTGTCTTTGAGACTTGGTGGATATCCTTTCCAGAATAATCCATCGAAGAACTTACACACCCAAAGTTTCCATATACATCAAGGAATTAGTTCATCTTCAGGGTTGTCTCTTATCCCACACCAAATCAATTATTCACTCATGAGTTCTGGAAAGTAGGTGTGGCTGTGAGACCAGCCTTCCAAATGGAGATCTAGACTCTGCAATTAGCAGCTGGGAGATCTTGGCAAGTGATTTACTTTCTCTGCTTTAGCTAAAAGGTGGAGACAGCAACAGGCTCCATCTTAAAAGTGGGAGCTGTAAGTGCTGATAAATTATTGAGTGTAAAAACCCTTGAACAACATCTGCCCCTGGGCTAAGCAGGATTTCTTAAATGTGCCTGCTACAGTGTTCTGCCCTGCAGAACCTGGAAATATGGTGAGACAGCCTTCCTGTGTTCATGCCCAGTTGACTTTAAGGTAGGGAGATTTTCTGGGAGGGGTCAGTCTGGTCACAGAAACAGCTTTAAACAACAAGCCTGTTCTGCTGCTGCTGGCAGAAGAGGAGGCTAATAGAGACCCAGGCAAAACTGGCAGCAAAGAAATGGAAATCTCAATCCTACAGCAGCAAGGAATTAAGTTGGATCAGCATCATGGATTATTTTAGAAGTCAGTTCTTTCCAGATCCAGAACAGTAAGTGCCTGGCTGACTGAGGTCTCAACTTCAGTGCTGTGGTACTGTGAGCCGAGAGGCCTAGACGACTGATTATAGAGCTAAGAATGGTTGCTGACCTAAGCCACCAGGCTAATGGTAAGCTGTTATGCAGTAATCAAAGACTGACATAATTACAAAGAAGTTCTTAATAAATAATCGCTATCATTATTACATTTATTATTAAGCACCTTAAACAAATGACAGTGCATTAGTGACCAGGAACACAAAGTTGGACAGTCATGAGAGAGCCAGGCCATGGTTAGTTTACAGACAGGAGAATTAGTCATTAGCTTTTTTGTGGACTTCAGAATCTATGAAGAACTGCTGTTAGATCTTATACACACTCATTCCTTCTGTACTCATTCATTTCTTTTATTATAAATGCTTGTTTTGTAGGATAACTTTTCTTTATTCTTTGACAATTTTAAACATGTAGACAAAAGAAAAAGTAGAAGGGTTTTTTGTTGTTGTTGTTGTTTATTTTTTAAAGCTTAAAAAAAAAGTCTTTCATGCCCAGCGTTGATGGGGCACACCTTTAATCCCAGCACCCTAGAGGCAGTTGGATCTCTGTGAGTTTGAGGCCAGCCTGGTCTACTGAGCTGGTTCCAGGACAGGCTCCAAAGTAACGCAGAGAAACCCTGTCTCGTAAAAAACAAAAACAAAATCCAAAAAAGTTCTTCCACTTTTAGCTAGTGGGTAGGCTATCTTTAGCCAACAGTAATCTTTAACCACGAGAGAATTGGAAATTGGATGTATTGACCCCCCCCCCCAATGTCTGTGATGCTCCTGGCCTGTGTTCTTTGAGGTTGTAAGTTAGATAATGGGGGAGCCTGTTTCTAACAAAGGACCTATATAACCTGTTATCTCTAGGATCTACTACCTAGTGTTCTCAACAGCCCTGAGCATAGAACAATTCCCAGTTTAATCAAACTGGAATACAAAAGGAGCAACGTGGTCTCAGTGTGAGATCCCTTGAAGTTATTCCAAGGGAAAGGGCCCTTTTGTTACAGAGACAGCTCATTTGAGAGTTCAGTGGCCTGTGACACTTCTCCAGCTGGCAGCTCAGCAGGGACTTTCTGATGCTGTCCTAGACTTGAAAGCCAGTTTTTGGTGTGAAGGACAGTGACACTGTCATTAAGGAAGACTTGATGGGAGGATGGTGACCACAAAGGAGAGTGGGGGGAAGAGTTATGGCTGCAATTTGGTGACTTTTCTTCAAATGTGCACCCACTTTTTTTTGTCTCTGCTTTATGATTGGCAGATGTCTGTGTATTTAATTGAGGTAGTTGTGACAATATTGTTGAGTTTTAATTTAACGTTCATTTTAAAGGATCTTAAATTGGGTCTGGGTGCATAGTGGAAGCTATTCATTGCCCAAGACATTCTGAAGCAGCGAGTTTCTTTCTTGAGTTGAGAACAGATTTCTTTCCAGTGCAAAGAGATAGCAATTCTAAAAGCCATTACAGTTTCCAGGTTAGTCTGATGGAAGTCCTGGATGTGAAACTGGTAAGGATCTCAAAATCATGAGGCCTATGCCAACAAAACCACCCAGGTAGGCAGGGCACACCATGACTCTGTCATGGGAGATCAACACTCTAATTGTCAGACCTTCTCCGGAGCAGCACCAGGATGAGGGAGAAGCCTTGAAACCACTTCCTGGCAATAGGACCTTAAGCAAAATGCATGGCCTCCTCATCTAATAATGAGGAAAAGGTAATCTTTGCCATAGCTGGAAGGGTTAAAAAGAATAACCAGTGTAAACTGATGCTTCAACTTCTGTGCTAACAGTCACTACAAGAAATAATGTGGGCAGGTCCTCACTAGCCTGCAGGTTGGAGGGTTGGTGGGATTGCTTAACTCCCGACCTCATGCCCAACCACCTACTTGGTGTCTCCTCTCACCTGTCCACCAAACCTCCTCCAAGACTTTCAGTTTCAAATAAATGGCAACTCTATCCTGGGAGGTCTCACAATCAGGGACAAAAGGCTGAGGTGTCCATTAACATCAAAGCAGACTCTGACTGATCTCCCAGGCTCTACTTGTTAGAGCCCAGGGCCCTTAGAACTTCTCACTGTGCCCTTTCAACATTTCCAGCCCCTGAGCCTCACTACTCCAGCTTTTCTTCCTTATATAACATTGCCCTTTTTACCTTTTGGTACTCTTTCTTGGCTTTGTGGCCTCTTAAGCCCCCATCTCCTCTCTTCTCTTCCTTTCTCATGCCTTCCCTCAATCCCACAGCTTAGAACACACTGGATTCTTCCAGATGTCTCTGCCTCCTTCTGTGCTCTCCCTGATAATTGTAACCCTCAATCTCTCAGGAACAGCTATGTTCTCATTTCATTTCTTTTTCTTTTTTGTATCCATCCTTCCAGTTGTGATGGCCAAAAACTTGTTATTCTTGACTGCTGACCCTCTCTGACACCATTCATCTTCATTGCTTTCTGACCTTGTTCTTCATCCCGCCTGGAAATTCCTTTGACTCTAGCTTCAGAATATGGCTAGCATCTAAGGACACCTCCACTGTATCTAACCGATGCCTGTCATCTGTATCCTTTCAAATGCAGAAATCAGGATGATTTTGTTAAATGCAAATCAGCTCAAATCTGTCTGACTCAAAACTTTCCAGTGATCTCCCCATCCCTATTCAAAATGACACCAAATGGCATAGTGAAGAGTGGTGATGTGGGTGGTGAAAGAATTTACCAAAACATGAAAAGACAAAGAGAGGCTCTATTGAAATGCACTTTAGGAATGCAGTCGACAAATTCCCAGTGTGCTGCTTGGAGGCACTGAAAGTGCATTTGTAGCAGCTGAAGGGGATGCTATTTGGTCTTGTCTTATGGTCATTTGTAGGGCGTGTGTGTATGGGCAGATAGGTGATATCACATTATCATTGTGTAGTAATTTGTTTTGCTTGGGATTTATCATTAGTGTAAGATGTCATGGGTCATTAGTATTCCAGATGTCTGAGTAGATCAGGCTCCAAATGGTTTTGGCCCTGTTGTTAAAATGTAGAAATTTTGTTATATTTTGGGCCTTTTTTCTCTACCCATCTCAATAAATCAATGGCCTCATAATGGACTACATCAGTGACATCAACAGACACCGATCTACTTTGCCTGAGATTCTGTACACACATTCTCTGTGGAGAAGCAACACCTGCAATACATTTTGCTCTGCTGTCCTTGCAGGTTGGTGCCTATACAAACCAAAAAAGCTCGATCCAATAGTCAGTCTTTCATATGCTCTTACTGATGAATGCCTTTTTCCTGGATGCCCGTCATTACATGGTATTATTATTATTACTGCAATTTAAAAACCACCTTAACGTTCTAGCTGCTTACTTATAAGTGACTAGTTGCTCCATAGTTTGGACTCTGTGTGTGTGTGTGTGTGTGTATGTGTGTGTGTGTGTGTGTGTGTGTGTGTGTGTGTGTGTGTGTATGTGTGTGTTCATGTGTACATGTGTTGTAGAGGATCAGCTTTAATTTTCCTTTTATTTAATAATTCTAAAACATGTTAACAATCTGCAGTAATTGATATAAATATCTTCCTCTCTATAAAGATATTAAAAAGTATGTTTTTGCTACACATATTTTTTTGTCTTGTATTTTATAATTTTTTCTTTTCCTTATGGTACATACTTGAAGTTTTGAAATTTCATTTGGTTGAACACCTTAGTTCCTTACATTTTTGTGTCTTCTGTTATATTTGGGTTTAGAATTTGGCTTTCTTTCTGAGCACACCCAACGTTTTGACCTTGGAGTATGGCATTCATCTACAAAGCTCATGCTCAAAGAGACATACAATTGCATTCCAAAGGAAACAAATTATAAAAAAAAAAACCCTCACAGCGGGGTGGCAGTGGTACACACACCCTAAATCCTAGCACTTGGGAAGAAAAGGCAAACATCTCTATGAGTTTGAGGCCAGCCTGGTGTACAAGAGCTAGTTCCAGGACAGCCAGGACACAGAGAAACCCAATCTCAAAAAGCCAACCTATCTATTATCTATCTATCTATCTATCTATCTATCTATCTATCTATCTATCTATCTATCTATCCATCCATCCATCTACCTGTCTATCTCTTTGGGTGAGCTTACAGTGTTTTGTTATGATGATCCTTGGCCTTGTACAGTTGCCTGCAGGGTGCAGGTTGGGTGTATCTGAGAAGTTAGACTTACACTCTCCGTTGTTTGAACTTTTAAATTTGCAGTGAATTTTTGTTTCCATAAGAGTTGTAATAATACAAAATTCCTACATGTGTTTTACCTTATTTCTCTGACAGCTCAATGCTATTTTCTATGATATAATTAGCAAAACTTAAAAAAAATTAACACTGGTGTGATATTACTAACTAAACCATTGGCATTATTAGAAATCCATTTTCCACAACTGTTTAGCGTCTGCTCCATGATTCATCTTTTAGTTGTAGCATCTCCTTAATTCCTTGTGTTCTGTGACAAATCACAGGAGACTTGTGACATTGGTGCTTTGGAAAAACAAATTTTTGACTATAGAATATCCCTCACTTGGGTTGTCCACCAGTTAATTTTTTTAATGAGTAAGGTGAGGTTATGTAGCTCTGGTGAGAATACATCAGAAAGATGCTTGGTGTAGTAGTACCTACCTTTAATCCCAGCACTCAGAGCTCAAGGTCAGTCTGGTCTATATAGTGAGTTCCTGCCCTGCCTGGTAAAACCTTGAAACACAAAAGAAAAAACCAAGCAAGCAAGAATGAATGAAATACATTGGAAGCTATACCAGTGTCCTTCCCAGAAGATTATATAGAACCCATGATATCCACATATTTTTATTAATTACTGGTCATATTGATTGTGATACCTTGGCTAACAGAGTGTGTGCTGGATTTCTATACTGCAATGATACTATTTTCCTTGCCATTTGTAAATTCTTAGAGGATATATATATATATATATATATATATATATATATATATATATATATTATAGACTATCTATCTATCTACATATATATATATATATATATTATAGACCAGGCTGGTCTCAACTCAAACTCACAGAGATCCACTTGCCTCTACCTCCAAGGGCTGGGATTAAAGGTGTGTGCCACCACTGCCCAGCTTGGAGGATATGTTTTGAGACCTTGTAAATATCCCATTGTTTCCTCCAACTTTCACCATTAATTTGGCATACACATGTGGATATTGCTTAATATAATTATTGTCATTATGTTCCAGTGGTGTTTTGCTGTTTATGTTTTTTTCTTACTGTCATTAATCAAGATTCTTCATAAGGAAATGTTGGCTCTTCCTTAGTTGATTAGTTGCTTAATAAAGCAGCTAATTACTGTTAGTGCAAATTCATAGGTGTCTATTTTATATTGTGGTTATAGACTCCTGCAACTTCATCTGTTTTGTTACTCAAAATGGTCCAGCTCAGGACCATTGGCTTATATATATTTTCTACATGCCTCATTTTTCCTATTTACTTGTTCATTATTCTTATTTATGTGTATGTGCACGTGTGTGAGTGGCCTTTAAGAACAAAAGAGGCTGCGGTACTAGAGTTACAGGCAGTTAAAAGCTGCCTGGCTTGAATGCTTCAAACTGAACCTTGTTTGTCTTCAAGAAGAGCACGTGCTCATAACTGCTGAGCCATTTCTCTTATCCTATATTTGCTTTGTAAAAAAAAAAAAATCTAGTTGAATTCTTTGTTCTTCATCATCTGTCTTTATTCTGATAGGTAGCCTGGTGGAGATGTATAGAGGGTTTATTAATGTCTCACAGAGATTTCAGTATCCTTTTGGGTTTTGTGGTGTCCTGACTCACTTGAATGTGGAGAGCTTTGCCTTGGGAATGTGGAGGACCTCGAGTCCCAGGGTTGATGCTGTTTAAGTCATTTTCTGTGAGCAGGGTGCCATGACAACTTTTTGGACAACATCAGGTCTAACACATGTCATCTTAATGGTTCTGAAATTAATATCCAGTGGAAGAGATAGCAACCCTAGCTTCTCATTTCCAGTCCAGTGCTGTTTCCATGCTCTTAAGAAAGCTTATGGCTGATTACAACACTTGTCAGGATGTGCCATCTGCTTGGCTCTCAGCATTGTGGCTCTTAAAACACTAGGAAAGAAAGAACCGCAGAATCTCGACTGTGAGTACTTTATTAAAGTGATCTTTTCCATCCCCATTCTCACTGGAGAAGGCTGAGCTATTGTCAAGTAATGGGCACTTAGTGATTGTAAACGGGTTAAATGGGTGTCTGTGTAAGGCGTTTTGGTATTGCGTCCCAGAGGCTCTCTTCCAGGTGTCACTTGATCGACCTAGCTGCACAGCCTCTAATCCTGAGCTCTTGACAGAGACTTTTTCTCTTGCTGCATTAGCCTTCAGGGATCACAGGGAAGCTTGGCCTCTTCTCTACCCAGGCAATGTGCTATTATTGCCCACCACTGGGAACTTGGTGTTTGGGAGTGTGAATGAGCAGGCTGGCCAACCAATGTAAAAGGAAAGTAGTCTTTAAGAACAGCAGTAGATTTTTAAATACTCTGTCCTCTACATTTGTGTTAGGTCATTTTCTAGATGGTGAATTCAGGTTAAATCATAAAGAAGATTTTCTAATAATAAGAACTGAGATAAGTGAGATATTACTTATGAGATCATGTGTGTGTGTGTGTGTGTGTGTGTGTGAGAGAGAGAGAGAGAGAGAGAGAGAGAGAGAGAGAGAGAGAGAGAGAGAGAGAGAGAGAGAGAGAGGCTGACATAAAAAAATTGCCCCTTGGGGCCTTTCTTACAATGTGGCATCTCTTCTCTATTCTTTTCTCTTTTGGTAGCTTGTAATTTGGAAGATGAATCTAGTTGTTGAGCAGTCTCAGGTGGGTATGCTGTCTTTTAAAGCCTGTAGCAAACTGGGCCAGCCTGACAGTTCAGACCCTTAATCATGAATAAATCTGTAAGTCTATAAAACTAAAAGCTCTGATACCCAGGGCAGACAGAGAACACACGTACTGAGAGGCAGCTTTCTAATCCCCTAGCTACAGTTGTTTAATCTTTGCTATCTCCTTTTCTAAAAAGAAGAAGTTGAATTTAAATCCAATTATCCAGGAAAAAAAAATGTATTCTTTCAAAATATATCCACTAATCCAGGCACTATGTCTCAGGTACAGTGCTAATGTCACTGGACATTTAGTTATGAGCAAAATGACTTTGACTCCCATTGAGTTTAAGGTCTACAGTAACGTCATCTAGTAGAAATAGGATGTGAGGACAAATAGGGTGGAGCTTCCCTGTGATCCTAGACAGAGGCAGGTGGACTAGACTCATAGCAAGACACTCTCTCACTACCACTACTGATAAGAAGAAAGTAAACATTAGCCTAAATGTAGCTTAAAAAAATTTAGTGGCAACCATAAAAAAGAAAAATAAAAAAAAGTAATTTTACTTAAAATAATTTAGTTAAAATACTCTATTGACATATTACTCAACAATACTACAATCACCAAGACATTTTATATTCTTTTTACATTACTGTTTTCATAATTTGGCATGGATGGATTTAACACCTGTGACATATCTCAGCTTGGGTCAGCCACATAATAAGCTCTTAGTGCTATCAGCTGCTGTAAGTTTACTGACACCCACATAATCATACAAGTAGAGATTTAGATTTTAATGGTAAGAAGTGAAAATTATAGGATGTGTTAGAGAAAGCCAGCTTCTTGGGAATAGCATGGGTGAAGTCTGGGAGTTGAAAAATAGGAGAAAATAAAGCCAGATAGTACCAAAACAGAGAGGGGAATGATCTAGGAGAAATCTGATTTCAGAGGAAAGAAAGAATTCATTGACAATAGATATTGACATCAGGTGCAGAGATGTGGGGAAGGAACAAGAGGTGAGAGGAGGGATTAGAGACTAACTTTTGAGACATATGGAATAGGCAAGTTACACTGTTTATTGATGTTCTAATGTTTGAACTTCTCAGGAATAATTCTTTTAGGTGGTTGGAGGCCACAACTGGAGTAGGAGCTGGGACGAGTTGGTCAAATAGATCAGGAAGGGAGGAACTATATGGCAAACACAAACTGTCCTAAAAAGACCATAGGTAATGATGGTGATAAGAGGGAGATACTGCCACTGTGGGGACCAGCCTCCACAGCTCAGGGTGTGATGGGGATTCCATGGAGAACTAGAACTTTTCTATCTAAGGGAGTAGGGAAAAGAAACAGACACTCTTGATGATTTCCTTCTGACTTCTGTTTTTATTCTTATTATTTCTTTCCTGGTGTTTTTCTTCTTTCACTCTTGATGTCTTCCTTCTAGCTAACCTTATTTTTTTCCTTGCAGCTTATATATTCCAGCAAATTCTTTCAAGCAATACAAAAAGTACAATGTGGTTACATTCCATTTTTCAAGTGAATGATTACAATATATACAAGTAAAAAGAGAGTGTGTTTTCCATATACCTTCCATGACTAAATATCTTACATGTTACAGGTGAAAAACAAGTTGTCCCTAGAACTCACATACACTTATGTCTAAGCAACTTGCTATAGATTGCACAGTGTAAGCAAGAAAGCTATTTTCTCAGTCAGTTCTTTTTCTGGCAGGCTGAATTTTGAGGTTACAAAGAAAGGACCAATCATATTATTATATATCTAAAAACGTAATCTTACAAGGAATCTTAAAAGAATCACAAACCTCAACTTTTGTATATGAAAAACAGTCAGCTCTACTTTAAATCTTCAGGGCGCATACCTACTCAACAGTATATATGTGTAGAGAGCCATGAAGTGCCGTGCCTTAAAGATGGTGCTGGCTTCCACCTTCCACCTCCCCAAGGGTGAGCACTCTCTAGCGTAAACAAGCCCTTATTTGGTTAAGTCTGTTCAGCCTGTCTGTTTCTGTGTTAGAGTAGCCGATCTGCAGGGTCCACGTAGCTCACTGGGGTTGGTTAGTGCAAGGGTATTTAAGCCTGTGCAGGGGTCCCCTGGGTCTCTTGCGGGTCAGAAGAACATGTTTCAAGCATCCTGATTAAAACTGCATGAAGAAGATTTTCCCAGAGTAGCATCTTCCTTGCTGGCAGGGGTAGGTGCGCATATATATATCAGGAAGCCGAGGGTAGAAACCATCACAAAGAATTAATCATCACATTTGGTCACCAACCCATCCTAGCAAGAAAGGTATGTAAGCTAACAATAATTGGTCTGCTTTGTTTTTTATCCCTAACCTTAATGAATCCATCACTCAGCTAAGTGTTCTTTATCTTGTTTTTGAAGGGTTCCCCCCCTCAAACCTATTTGACAAAAACATCTTGGTGTAATTTTCAAATCTTTGTTTCAGATGTGATGCACTCTGAAACCTCTGAACACATCTCTCAACATTAAGATAGAAAGAATTTAACATAGCTGGGCTACTGAGACTCATTTTTTTTTTTTTTAAATCATTAACCTAAACCACAAGTCTATATGATGTCTCAGTAGAAATTCATGTGTTGTAGTTGTGTGACACTTTCTTGTTGTACTTTTTTATCCTCTGCAGCCTCTGCTTTATCAGAGGCAGGGGCAACATTTTATCCTAACTTTACCTGTGTTAATTTTTCTACTAAACTAATCTCTATCATAATTCTTTACTATATTTATTTTTTAAAAACCCAGTCATTAAAATCTTACTTAAACTAACACTATTATTGTATAAAGTTATTGCTTCAGTTAAACAGTACAGCTTAGGAGGAAATCATCTTGATTATAATCCACGGTAAAAATGCCCAGTAGAATGGGATATTTCCATGAGATGATCACACTGCATTAAGGGTAGTGGGGATCTCCCCATGCCCATTCACACCGTGCCAGATACCAGAGAAAACTGGCTGCTGCAAACAAGTAAAGACACAGCAGTAGCAAGAAACATTCTGGGACCCAGGCTCTCAGGGCCTTGCCTATTTGAGATTCATTCACCAGCTAGGCTTTTGTTTCCTGGTGGGCGGATTCCCTGAAGTCAGTTACCATCTGCTGCTGCTCCTTTGACATAGCCACCATCAGGGAGACTCTATTCAGTGGTGAGGTGGTGGGGCCACCAGGAAAGGGCATAGAAGAATCAAGATGCAGATGTGAAGCAATGTGTGTGGGAAACCTGAAATCTTCTGATTTTAGTGTTAGTGATAGATGAGACCCAGCTTTCTTTAGTTGGCTGCTAGAAGCATAGTGGGTGGTAGGTGAACCAAGTTTGAGGTAGAGATGAAGGGTCCAGAGTTAAACAGTTGCCATCTTACCAATATAGTTTAATGCTGTGTACCAGTGTTTCTGTCAGAGATAGTCACATATGTTATTGTATGTAATGCATAGCCCTGATCCTATAGGATCTGTACTTAGGCTGTACTATATAAATTCTTGTGAGTGCATTCTGTAATATTTACACAACGGCCAAAATTTGGCTAACCACGCCTTTCTCAGAAAGTATCATCATGGCCAAGAAACATGTGATCACACTTCTACATACTAGAGGCTTTGGAAGAAATGACCCAGAGACTTAAAAGAGGTCCTGGGAAATGAGCTCAGCCCTCAAAGGATCACAGCATCATTCTGAGTCCAGAGAGAAGCCATGTTTGTCTGGGGACTGGGGACCTGTTGCTTTACTTCCCCTACTCTTGCTATCTGGCAAGCAATGGTGTGCACTCAGCAAATCTCAAAGAGCAGGTTATGCTTGCTGATGCTACCAAGAGAAGGCTGGGCACTAGTGACCAGATTACTAGGTTCCAGTCAACAATCACAACACACACAACACATACACACACACACACACACACACACACACAAAAAAAAAAAATCTGGATAATCTTTTCTTTTTGCCTTCACATGTACAGGACATCCAATGTCTTTGTCTTTCTGTGTCTGACTATTGCAGTTAACATGGCATCTTCCAGCTCTCTCAACTTACAGCAAATGATATGATTTCCTTCTTTATGGCTGAATACTACTCCTTTGTGAATATGTATCAATTTTCTTCATTCATTTGTAGGTGTCTGGTCAGGTTCCACATAATATTGTAAATAGTACTGCAATAAATATGAAGAGTGCAAACTTACTCTTTGGCATGTTAATTTTATTTCCTTTAATAATCATGTATTTCCAGTGCAATGATACATTGCTGAGATCCGAGAGAAAGGCTGGAACTCGTGTTTTCCACATGCTTACCTGGAATGCTGAAACAGCAAAGGGCTCTTTTACAAGTCTTGGATAAGGATGTGGCAGTTGCTAAGATGGGCAGCAAGTTTGCTTAGTCACCCAGCTGAGACTGACCACTGACTGTAAATGATGCAACTCAAAACAAAGCAAACCCATCTTACAGATCAGAACTCTTCACAGGGTTCAACAGTGCACAAGTGCTCTGCTGTGGGGGCCTACTTCTCAGGGAGGGTGTTTTGTGTACACAGTGTTTGTGGGGATGTTTATGTCTGCTTTCTAGGTCTTGGCACTGGCAATTCCTTCCCGCTATAGTCATTAGGGGTTAAGAGAGATAGGTGCATGCATGGGTAATGACAGATGATCCTGTATATGATGGAGTGACCACAAACCAGGGCTGGAGGAGTGACTCTTCATTTAGGCTTGTTCAAATAGCTATATGTATACATTTATTGTGTTGTCTAAAGGGTGATTATAAGCTCTGCTCAATATTTTTGAACAACATAGACTGACTAGATCTTTCATGGTAAGTGATCCTGGATAACAGAGCTCTTGAGGTTTTGACTGGATTGAGAGAGAGAAGAGAGAGAGAGGGAAAGAGGTTGGGGAGGAAGGGCCGGCTGGGAGCTGGGTTGGATCTGTCCAATTAGGACTTTGGAGGACATTTGAAGTTTGCATTTTCTCCTAAGAGTGGTCGGGAGCTGGGGACAATTTCACGGGATTATTTACAAAACGTGATGTGTACTTTTATGAGCTTTCTTTGGCGGCACTGGGAGCCGACTGTGCTGAGTTTGGAGAAAAAATAAAATGGATTTCCCTTTCTGATTGTGGGTATGAAGCTGCTGCCAAGGCTTGCCTCTCAAGTGACCAAGCAATAAACAGAGAGGGCTCACGGAGACATGAAAGGAGTAGGCTAGTTACACAGGAGAGGGTGCCCACCAGCCACATTTCTTGCTGGTTTGCTAAGGCAGTCGGAGTCAAAGGAAGTAGATCATACAAAGAGCTTCTTTGTAGTTTTGTTTAAAGAAAAGCCATGTTTAGGAACAGGCTTGACGATTGTGGAGAGCATGCCGATGAACAGGCTCGCTCGCCCCCTTTGGGAGGACAGGCAGAAATGGGTCAGGGGAGCAGATCACTCACCAAGCAGAAGGTTCCATGAACAGCCCCCACCCCTGTCTCTTCCCAGCACTGACTCTTCAGGGCAACTCCCTCCCTTGAGAGGCATCAAGGGCCCTTTACCCCTTGGAGACAAGCTTCCTCTTCCTGTGCCCCGTTCTTTCTTCTGCTGTCTGTGCTGAGGCCTCATGCTGGTTACCGTTGGAGGGGCTGTTAGCAAGAGGGTTGCGTGGGATGCTTTCTTCTTTTGTTTGAAGTCATTTAATGATTAAGCTATCCCTGGTTTTGACCTTTCCCCTAGCTGATGGAACCATTGCACCTCTGTATCCTGGAGCTCAGTGTTGTGTTTGATCCCAGCTCTATCCTCCAGACCTGGGGTGGATCCACATTTACCATGGAGCTGTAAACTGGTGATTTTTCCTCGGATCTGTTCAAACAACAGGTGATTAGCTGCTTCTGGATTTGGGCCTGGAATGCTGAACCCACACCTTCACTCTGCTTTCCTTAGTCAAGACAAGAGCCTCAGGCCACAGTCCCTCTTTCAGTGAAGTCCTGGCTGGCTGACTGGTGTTTCTCTGACGGGTGTTCTCGGTACAGCACCCGGCAAGAACATTGCAGATACTGATGTCCCTGAGGCCTGGTGCTAAAGGAACAAAATGGTTCTCATCATATTCCATGGCTACTGTGCAACAAAGCTCCATAATTTCAAGAGATTTTGAAAACTTAACTCAGTCATTTTAAAGGCCATTTTTGTAGAATTTTGTTAATGAAATTGTTTTTAAAGTTTAACAACACAATATTCTGGTTTCCAACTTTTTAACTTCTATGAATTATTATCTAAAAAGTACCTCTCACCAACACAGACTCTCTCTCTCTCTCTCTCTCTCTCTCTCTCTCTCTCTTTTCTTTTTAAGTACAATTTGTGCTACATCTAGGGTTAAGTGGCTTCGTAAATGACACCCAGTATATTTTAAAATGTACTTTTTAAACTTTATACTGAAGTAATCATTTTAGAAGCTTCAGTAATTACCATGGAAAAATAATGCAGCACTATTTATTAAAAGAGATATGCTGTAACAGTTACATCTATGGCTAAATTAGTCAACAGTGGTCTCACTGGTATAATCGAACAAAGTTCATTGAAAGAGCTACCTTCTATGCCATTCTGGCTAGGTTGCAAGAGCATGGGAGGGAAGAAGGAGCTGGGGAGAAGTCTGTACCTTAGGTGGCTCACAGATACACACTCAATGGACTGCTTGGGAGAATTACCAGCCTTGTAATTTGCTTGCATGATTTGTCAGAATTTCGGGACACCAACCCACTAGCCATTCTTAGATTATCTTTGTCCAATTACAACTTTTCCTCAAGCTTAATTACACATGGAAGTGCAAACACGGGACTGTTAAACAGTGTATAATAAGGTCAAAGTGCTTGTGGACTCTACACCCACCTTTTGTTTCCTGGCAACGGACTATGGAGTAGGTGTCCAAACCTCTCAGGACTCAACTAGAAAAACTATTTGCATAAAAATTCAACATTCATAGCCTCCAAGGTGCCCCTGATGTACACATTCCTCCCTCCCTTCTCTAAGAGAAGCAGATGTCTCTATACAGTGGAGGCAAGCCTGTGGAATACCATGTCTACAGTGTTTTGATTCGCTTTTCAAGGTTTACAGTACTTTCTGTATAAATAACATCTAGAAGTCTCCCCCCCCCCTTTTTAAAATTAGGAACAAATAGAGTCTTTACTTCTACTCTCTGTAAGGATTCAGGCATTTTGCTGGCCTGCCCCTGTCTTTGGCAGAATGCACCGAGACAGTACCCTGATCAACCCAGGGTTCCATGGCTGCTACATCACTGTGTAGTCTTCACGAAGGTGCAAAGGACCCTTTAAAACAAAACAAAACAAAACAAAACAAAACAAAACAAAACAAAAAACCCAACCCTGCCCACTTTTCTCTTTCCCATTGTTCCTCTGAAGGGGCAGACAGGACTGTTCCTGTCTCTCTCTCCTTTCCTCTCTACCCCCCTCCCTCTTTCTCTTCTTTGTCTCCCCCTCCCTTCCCTTTCTGATAAAACTTTTCACTTAAGCTCTGTCTGCCTGGCATGTCTGTCCCTCGCCCAAAATTCCTAACACACTCTATTTATGTTCTGCCATGATATTTTTAATTTTTATTCCAAAGAAAATAATTTTATTCTAATTAACTCCCAAATGAAAACATTGCATTATTTGTTTAAACAGAACACCCAAACACCTGTTCAACCCTAATCTTAGTGTACTTGCTTAAAGCCCAACACCCTCTTTCATGGTTGTTCTGAAGCAATAGAGAAATTAATAACAGGAGATTTCACTTAGGGCTTTACACTTTCACCATCAAGCATGTGTGTGTGTGTGTGTGTGTGTGTGTGTGTGTGTGTGTGTGTGTGTGTGTTGTATGTACAAGTGTGCATGCACAAGGCCAGATCCTTCTAGAGGCTGAAACCTAAGCCAGACTGGCAGTCAGCAGCCCCCTTACCATCTCTCTCACCCCCACAGTGCTGTGGTCTTCTAGGTGTGTGATCACACCTGCTTACATGGGTCCTGGGGATTTGAACTCCAGGCTTCATACTTCACAGCAAACTCTGTTTTGTTACCAGCTGAACCATCTCCCGAACCTGCAATTGCGTTTTTATGTATGTATTTATTTATTTATTATTTATTGCTAAAGTAACTTAATCGCCAAAGCCTATTTGCCATTTCTTCAACTTGAACATGTTGATTTGATTAATCCCTTTGCAAGTCTTCAGCACCTTGTCAAAATTCCCACAGAACTTAATGTCACTCCAGTCATTGGCACATTCTACAAAACGCTTTATCTCATAAAAGCAGGGCTCCTCTGACTGTGCTATGCAGCCCGAGCTCCTTGAGGCTTCAGGTAATGGATGTCAGTAAACTCTGGCTCAAATACACGTAGGCTCGACAGTGTGGATCACTGTGAGACAATTCAGCAACCCCACCCAAGTCCTTCAATTCTTTTTCCGCATCTAACTTCATTAATAATTGAAGGAATGCTAGTTGGAACAACTCAAAGCTCTGCTATTCATGAAATTAGCACAACAAAACATTGACTTCAACGCCAAAACTAAATGCTGGTGGGGTGGTAAGGAAAGGAAAACATTCTTACGTAGTTCTTCATTGCCCTAGTGATCCTGGAGGCCATCTTGTCCAGGTAGAGGCAGAGCAGAGTGGTTGACATTGTCTCCTTTTTGCTGTTTCCTCTCACATCATCAGAGCAAGCTGGAGGAAATAATAAAATCCAAACAAATTATTCGAAGGAAGTTATAGTTTAAATGTTAGGTAATCGAGAAATCACTGTCGGGACACTCATCTACTTCATGATGCTTTAGTGACTGAAGCGTTTTGGAGAACTCTTCTAGTGATGAATGCTGTGGATGAAGGTTCGACTGCAGCCCAGAGGCCCCTGCTGGTAGTTGAAGGGTGAGACCATGAGTTTTGTGTAGAGTAAGCTGCATGTCACTTTCCTTTATTCCTATCAAACCCTCTAGTTGACTGAGGTGATGAGAGATCACAAAACTAACATGGAGCTTGGAAGACATTTAAACCACCAGCAGGGATCACTGCCTTCTAAATGTGCTGACTCCTTAGCTTGTTTGTTGGAAGGGCTATTTAGAGGGCTCTTATATTAGAATAAAATCAACTTTGCCAGTTTCACTTCAGCCATCAGTGCATGCGTAATTTCCCCCATGCTGAACAGCCTTTGCTTTTCTCAGTTATTTAATTTAATGTATAATTTCCTCCCTAGAAATGTCTCAATTTGTGATGTTAAAGATCTGGAGAAGGCCGGCTATGGTAGAGTGCTGTCTGTGAATGTATGACATCTTAGGTTTAATCTCCACCACTGAATAAACTGGCATGGTTGCACTCTGGTGGTAAAGGCAGGAGGATCAGAAGTTCAAGGTCATCCTCAGCTACTTCACGGATTCAAGAGCAGTCTGGCATACATGAGACTGTCTAAGACAAAAAGAAGAGCGAGAGAGAGAGAGAGAGAGAGAGAGAGAGAGAGAGAGAGAGAGAGAGAGAGAGAGAAAGAATAAATAATGGCAGCAAACAAATTTCTTTTTAAAATTAAAAATACTTGATAAAACCCATGCTTTCATTTTCTGTGTGTGTGCATGTGTATTTGTTAGTGTAGGTTTGTGCATATATGTATATATGTTCATGTGGAGGTCGGAGGTCAATACCTGGTTTTGAGTCAGGGCCTCTCATAGTTCTATCTGTGAGATTGGTTAATACCAATGAGACAGAAACTCTGTTCTTAAAAATTGCAGTTTAACATCTCTCCAGCCCAAGAATATGCTATGGAGTTATGCTATTATGAGTTTGATGTGCTTTTGCTTCATTATCAAAGTGGTATGTGATCATTACAGAAGCCAAAAGAAAAAAAGTTCGCATTACCATGCTACTTGGAGACAAAGCTAATATTTCATTGCACTTCATATTAACCTTCACCTAGGCACATTTTTAAAATTATACATGTCTTATATAACTAATGTTTGAGTGCATGTATGATTGACTGCTTTTTAAAAATTTGCATATCAGGAACATTTTCTTATGCTAATAAGTTTTTGGAAAGATATTTTCAAGGCAGCATATTTCTTTAATTAGAGGTGTTACAGTCATTTAGTTAACCATTTACTACATTACTGGAAATTTCCAATGTTTGTATGATTATACGTGATATTGAGGTGTATTATCTTTTTTATATATAAGGAAGGAATGCTTCTTTTGCTCTAATTTTATGCATTCTCCTTTATTTACCCCACTGAGCACTTTTACAGAAGCCAGGTAGGGTGTTAATTAACAAACCTAATCATGCCAGGAAGGCCTAGTCTCCTGTCCACTGAGCCATTTGTACCAAAGGAATAACGAAGGGAACAATGATAACGAGCATGGCTCTTTGGCTGCTCATTAATGGCATCTGCTCAGCGAAACATTAATGAGCTGCACTTTTGCCCTGTGAAGAGTGCTTTTAATCACAGCTCTTTCTTGCTGTCTGCTCTTTTGAGTCTACCAGTCTGCTGGAGCCTTTGAGCACACTGTCTGTGCTTTACAGTGGTCTCTGGCTTTGCGCTGACTTAAGCACTGTAGTACAAAGGGCATGATAAAAGGATAGATATCCCTCTAAGCTTTGGTTTTTGCATGGAATCTGGGATAAACGATGTAGAGGTTGGAAGCTCGCACAGTCTATCTGACTAATAGACCAATCACAAAAGATCTAAGCAAAAAACAGTTGCTCAAAAATTGCAAGTGCTGTCAAAACCACAGATATTATTGACCTAAATAGCAATCAAAGACATTCACTACTCATTAAAATACCATAGCATTTTAAGCTATAGAATTTACTATTTTTCTAATGGAATACACAATTTCATCATGTTATACAGCTGGCATACATAGTATGCAATAGATTTGTTTGTGACAAGCTTGTTTGCCCATGGGACTGAAAATGGATGGATGCCATTTAGTCAACTTAGTAAATAGTAATGTCTTAAGATGTACCTTCTCTGTGAGACAATATTTATGTTTAGCAAAACATACAAAAAAAAAAAAAAGAATTATCATGGTAGGATTCTAGCAATAATTAGTTACAAATGTTAGCTTCTGTTACCGAAATGCTTACTGTTCCTAGAAGGAAAGAAAACATCGGCAACATCACAGAAGAAAAACACTTTGTCCAACTCCTGTTCCATAAGTTAGCTAACATGATAACACCATGTTAGATATGTTATATACCACATGCTTGTCTAAAAGAATGATTATACATATAGGCGGCACACAACTATCCACAACTTTAATTCTAGGGATCTGACATCTACTTCTGATCCCTGTAGGCACTACAGGCATGATGGAGGGATGTCTTTCTGTATATGTGTTTCTCTTATTGCTTGATGAATAAAACACTGTTTGGCAAATAGAGGCAGGAAGTTAGGCAGGATGAGGAGACAAGGAGAATTCTGGGAAAGGTAGGCGGAGGGAACCTACCAAAAAGATGATGTAGCTGACTGGGAAGATAGGATGCATCAGATGTTCTCCGGCAAGATAAGGCCATGTAGAAATACATAGATTAATAGTTATGGGTTAATAATTAAAACAGAGATAGCCAATAAGAAGCCCTAGCCATTGGCCAACAGTTTAATAATTAATATAGCATCTCTGTGTGTTCATTTGGGGCTGAAGAGACAAGAAACTGCCAGCAACACAGGCAGAATACCCATACACATAAAATAAAAATAAACAAATCTTTAAAAAAAATTAAAAGAAGAGCAATTATCATTATATAATAATCATGTAATGTCATTATAAAATTATTGTATTACCATATAACTATATATTATGATTATATAATATATAAATATATATGTTTTATATAATTATATAAAAGAGTGTGTTTTGGAAGCATGCTTCAGAAAACCAATTTACGCAGAGGAATTTGAAGAGACATTTTCTTATTATTGAAGCATTTGGATTGGAGACATAGTTGATCAGGGGATGAAATACCATAGCTTTTCTTTGGGCTTCACAATCCCCAACTGCCCTGTTTAATGACTTCAATTATAGCCAGGTCCTATCTGGGTAAGAAGAAATACAACTTCTAGTACTCAAAGCTTATGTAGCCTTAGTGCTTCATTCAGTTATGACTCCGAGTTCATAGTTAATCAAAACTTGTTTTTATTAAGTAGGATAGAAAGCATCAGAAGATAATTGAGTGGCCCAAATTTCTGAGACTGATGTAGAGTCATTTAGAAATGAAACCCTACATCTCTGAACCCAGTGCCACAGCTCCTACTGACACTGACATAGGACACAGTATGCTCTCACTGGGGATGTAGCCATTTCATCTTTTGGAAATGCACTTCATGCTGTTACTGCCACCACCCCTGTCAGGACAGACTCTGCTGGCCCTTCTTCTTTGAATCACTTGATTCCAAAATGACATTTTCACTGCTCATGTCCTAGACTCATGAAGAAATGACACCAAACATTTCATCACTTTTAAAAGAAACCCCCTCTGACTTTATCCCAAGTATGAAATGATTTGCTTTCTGGGTGTAAGGGCAAGGCAGTGAATCTCCATTGCCTGTGTATGTTTATCTTTTACTTGCTTCTTGGTGTTGGAACAAAGTTAAGTCCAGGTAGGCAAGAAGTTAGGCATGAGGTAACCAAGGAATCTGCAGTTGTCTCTTGCATCTGGGTCTCTCCTGATGGCCAGACTGCTCTTGTGGTTAAATGTCCTTACAGCTTCCATGAGGTTCTGCTCTATCAGAAAACCCAGGTGCCAGATGACTTTCCTAATTGAAACACATGCACACCATCCAACTCCAGCTAGGGAAGGAGATCAGTGCCTTGTTAGCCACCATTAGTGAGGCACAAATGGGAGCAGATAGGAATAAATAGAGATCCATGGCTAGACAATATGCAGAGAGTGAGAGACTTTGGGACACAGCTCTTAACAGGCTGTCTCTATCAAATCCCTCCCTTCAGGGCTCAGGAAACCCTGTAAAAAAGGAGGCAGAAAGAGCATAAGAGCCAGAGGGAACACGGTCATCAAACCTGTATTAACAGGTTTGATGCACATATAAATTCATAGAGGCTGAGGTAGTATTCATAGGGCCTACTCCGGTCTTTGCCAGTTGGGGTCCTGGAACTGAAATGAGAAATAAATACAGACCCCCATGCCTAACCTGAACTTTATCTCCAATTAATAACCACTTGCAAATGATAATTTGATTTTCTTCAAGGGAGTCTCACTGGGGGACCAAATCATTCTCAAGGGCAGACTGAAAACCCAGAAGGAGATGGTCAACAGAAAGCAATCTCAAGGGTGTCTTTGGAGGTTCTTCACCTCATAATGTCATGTTAGGCACTTTCCTCTTTTAATTTTATCTTTATTTTGTTTCTATGCTTTTTTTTCTCTTTTTACCTTTGTGTATATATTATGATGTCTACTTTAGTGTTTTATGGCATTCCCAAGTATTGAGTGAGTGGGTCTTGTGCTGTCTATGGTTCTCAGTTGAGTTCTGAAGTGGGAGAAATCTTTGTGCTTTAACAAAGTGACTTCCTGATCAGGAACAATGTTTTGATGGATATAGACATAATGGCCAAAACATTTGGCTCAACAACGCTGCGGAAGTATGGCAGGTAAGGTAAGAGAATAGATCTTACTTCTTAACCCAGTGAGCAAACCATTTTGTGCCTTGTGCTCAGTGGACTCAGTTTGCTCTTGGATATCTCCTTGGTCCTCTAAGAGGTAAAGTTATTTCCTGCTTCAGAGATTGGGACTGGTTGAGCAGACAAGGTATATTTTTTGAGAGTTCACATTGAGACCATATTTAGGCTTACTTCCTGTCAACATTGTGTGTTACTTATATGACACTCAACAAACAACAGGATGCATTGGGTACTGCCATCTTGTCTACCTGCTTACTGAGGCCTTTCAGTGAGGGTTGATCATAGGCTGCAGGCATTTTCACCATCTGAATCTATTCTTTCTGCAGACCTTCCCTGCAAACTTCTAATATCATTCTTCCCAAATAGTCTAATATCTGAATAAGCCATCATCACATTCCAAATCTAGATTGATTAGAACCCAGAGTTGTTACGAGCAGTTTTCCCACCAGCCTGGTCCCAGAGCCGCATCAGTCCCAAATAACAAACATACAGAGACACTGTATTACAGACAAAGCTGTTGGCTTGTTACTAGTGTTTCTTATTGGCTAGCTCTATCTTAAATATTAACCCATTTCTATTAATCTAAATGTTTCAACGTGGTATTATCTTACCGGAGAGAGGGTCTGGCCTCTGCTCTCTCAAGTCTCTACATGTTGAATCTCCTCCTTCCTCTCCCTGAATCCTCCTTGTCTCCTAGTCCCGCCTATCTTGCTTTCCTATTGGTCAACAGGGCTTTATTCATTAACCAATAAGAGAAACATATTTATAGAATGACATCACCCATCACAGAGTCACCACTGTTCATAAGCAAATTGGCTAAGGAGATCTCTAGGTTTTACTGACGAGGTTTCCCTTCTTTGTTTTCTAAGAGAAGTGCCCCCTAATGGATGTGAAACATTCCTGTATCCTTCCAGCAGGTGCTAGAGCATCTTATATTGCTTTCTCTATGCCTTTGCATCCACTGCTTGCTAGCCAGTCTCCTTGGCTGTGTGGCAAGGGGTGATGTCAGGTCAGAAGTAGCTGTGCAGGAAGAACACTTGTTTACAAGATATGCTTCCAGGAGATGTTTGTACTTTGGCCTGTAGATAAACTCTTCCCTTTAAGATTAATACACAACAGGGTGCACTAGTGATGAGCAAATGAGATAACCACTCATGCCGGTCAGCCAGTGTCCCATGACCTGATTGTTAGTCTCTATCAAACTCTCTAGCAAGTTGTTTCTCCTAATTGCTTGCTGAAAGGGCATGCCCTTTTATCCAAAACTTTAGGGGCTTCCGAGTGATTGTTGTATTGTCATTTGCTCTGGGCTTGATTTAGCACCCTTACTCACTCACCTAGTATATCTGAGGTGTTGTTTACCCTGATGAGTCATAGAGTTTGGAAACAAAGCTGGTGGAGCTATAGTTCCTAGTTGTGGGAAAGTCCCCTTGATTAGGGGCTCTCTTTAAAGCTGCAGCACAGTAGCAAACCGATACAGAGACACCACTTTCCAAATCCACAGATGTCCAGAAAGCTTTTGTCTTCTTTTCAGTGGGAGGAGTACAAAGTTAGCAGTTTTAGAAGAATTCTAGAGATGCTAGCTCCAGATCACTGTGTCCTTAGAAACTAATGTCCCAAATCCTGACATCATTTTGATTTTTCCTTCCTTCTTATGTACATTGTCTTACCAAGACATATAGAATAACAGTCTTTTTTTTTGTCACATAGGGATTAGTGACATGTGACAAATGAGGTCAATCATTTAGGGTTTCATCAAAGGATCAATTAATTTTAGGACAGGTTGGTGCAACCAAGAATGACGATGGAAATGTATTACTATATCTACTGTGAGAAAGCAAGGTTTTTGGTGTCTGTATACTAGTTAAAGGTAAAAAAAAACATTTCTTCGTTAATGGCAGTATATTATCAAGTACAGACCACGTAGGCTTGCTCAGATGAAATGGCTACCTCTGAAATAGTAGGTATACTTGAATTCTGGCTTCTATTTATCATCTACTGCTATTCTGTAAGAAGTATCTGCCTGGAGCCCTGAACAAGGAGGTAAGTTGAACATAGATGAAAGATGTGCCACCTCTGCATTTCAACTCTTTGATAATAGAACAAGGGTTTGTATTAGTCATGGGAATCCCAGAGATTTGCTTGACTGTTTCTGAAATAATGTTCCAGAGCTCAGAGAGCTACATAATGTGAGAACCAGCCAGGTCCCATATATGCATATTCTAACTCTACATTCTGACCTAGTGAAATAATCACATGATAGCTTCAGAGTTACCTTAGGTATCTGAAAATATTAACAATTATAATCTTCCAGTTATAAGTTCTGTGGCACATATATTAATGAGATAGCTCAGCAGGTAAAAGTACTTGCTGCGAAAGCCTAACAACCTGAGTTTGATGCTTAGGACCTATGGGGGAAGAATAGACTAAGCAAAGTGGTTCTCTAACCTCCACACATGGTCTGTGTATATTTGTACCCATAAACACACACACACACACACACACACACACACACACACACACACACACACACACACACACTAAATTGTGTGTGCAGGAATTAGCAGTATAGAGGCATTTCCAGTAAAGATATAAAAGGCTGACTATTGCCTTTTCCTTTCTCTGATGCATAGTTACCTTGACAAATGACCATAGTTCCATCCAATGCTTCCCATTGGGAACAGCAGTGGAGGATGGATGTACAGTGGCCTTTTTCTCCTTCTGGGACTGGAAATGACTCAGGTCACAGCACTTGATGAAGAGAGTTGATTCCTATCATAGTTGCTCACACTGACCCTTTACATCCCATATCTAGAATTTTTTATTTATAAGTATCTCTTAGGACCTTGGACTATTACTATTTCAGTGCAAGGGGCTTGAACTTAGTCACTGGCCAGATCAACAAAAGGCAGATGATGCTACTTTGAACTCATCATTAAATACTAATATTTGGTCATCGTGACTCCCAAATGCAAGTTTTTCCAATGAAGTGAGGAAAGTTCAGGAAACATCCAGTGAGCTCTCAGAAGGTTTCTAAACAATTCAGAAATATTTGCATAGTGTGAGCCATTTGAATCTTCCAAGGTATTTTTATTCCAAACCTTGGTGGGGAGGCAGTCCTAGTCTTTTATGATCACCACCTTAGGTTTTATCCAAGGAATTTTCCTAGACTTTCAATCTCATCACATTGTACATTGGAAACATCTAAGGACAATCTTTGGGGGGTTTTGGTGGTGGTGGTGGTGGCATGAAGGTGCAGTGAGGGAAAGTCATAAACCTTCAAAAACAGAAGACTCTTATAGCAGATACACACTGAGGTAACTGATCATTTGTAGTTTCCACAAATCGTTTTGGGCTTTAAAAACATCCTTCTGTGTTAATTGCTTCTCTCATTGCCATGACCAAATACCTGAAAAGAAGCAATATAAGAAAGGAAGCTTGCAATTTGAGAGGACACAGTTCATTAGTCTGGGCAAGCGCTGTCGGTAGATGGGTAGATGACAGCAAAAATTAGAGGTAGCTTGTCACATTGTATGCCCAGTCAAGAAGGGAGAGGGGATAGGAAGTGGGGACAGGCTAAGAGACCCCAAAGTCCACCTCTAGTATTCTGCTTCCTCCAACTAGACCCTACGTCAAGGCCCTCACCTAGGTGGGGCCAGGAGTTGAAACACATGGCCCTATGGGGGACATTCTAACTACATTTTATCTTCCTTTAAGCTGTCCAGTGGCAGGAAGAATAATTGCTTCATGTTCACTGTCCTTGTAGTATTTCATTCCTTTATGTAGTCATGTGACATTGGGTTTTCCAGAGTGTACTGGCTAGTTTTGCGTGTCAGCTTGACACAAGCTAGGGTCATCAAAGAGGAAGGAGTCTTAGTTGAGAAAATGCCTCCATGAGATCCAGCTGTAAGGCATTTTTTCAATGAGTGATCAATGTGGGAGGGCCCAGCCCATAATGGGTGGTGCCATCTCTGGGCTGGTGGTCCTGAGTTCTATAAGAAAAAGCTGGCTGAGTAAGCCATGTGAGGAGTGGGCTAGTAAACAGCACCCTTCCATGGCCTCTGCATTAGGATCCTGCCCTGTTTGAGTCCTGACTTCCTTCAGTGATGAACAGCAGTGAGGAAGTTTAAGCCAACTAAACCCTTTCCTTCCCAACTTGCTTTCTGGTCATGGTGTTTTGTTGCAGCAATAGAAACCCTAACTAAGACACAGAGCTTTTCTACATGAACTTTTCACATAGGTGACTATGGGATTTTCATCCATTAATATCAATGAGTTTTTATTCTATTCAAACAGTCAGACTAGATGCTAGTTTCCAACTGCCCCATTACCTTAAGAGTCCATTACTTGTATAGTGTGTATATCTCATATAACTAACATAATTAAGGGAGTGCTCATAGCATAATTCTCCCAAAGATGTCTACATCCTAATTGCTAAGATCTATGAGTGACTTAGTTATATAGCAAAGGGGAGTTAGAATTACACTTGATATTATGATTGCTGCCAAATTTACCAAAATAACTAGATTATGCAGATGGACTCCCAGGGATTCACAAAGCTAGAAAGGGAGGGTAAAGGAAAGGAGTGAACAGAGGAGGAATGGTCAGAGAGAGATATAATAGAGATATAATATTGCTGGATGTTGAAAGTTGACTATCTATTGTGTGATAAAACTTTTCCTGGGGAGATAAAACTTTTCCTGGGGAGAAGCAATATATATGTCTCCTTACCCCAGATAGGGATCATGATCATATGATGGACCAAAGTATGGATACCACCAAAGCCCAATTTATGAATGAATGGATAATAAATGTAACTTATTACATTTATTCATTCATTCACATACTCATTTAAGTGTGTGTGTGTGTGTGTGTGTGTGTGTGTGTGTGTGTGTGCATGCACATAATGTTACATAAGTGTGAAAGCAACTTGTAGGAAGATTCAGATCTTTCCTTCTACCATGTAGGTCCTGGGGATCCAACTCGGGTCATCAGGCTTGGTTGCAGGGTTCATTAAATAGCCTTTCAAGGATATAAGTGACATCTTTTTAAGAGTCAAACACATACATATATTCAAACACACATACATTTATCGAGTGACCCAGAAGTTTGAACATATGTGTGTATATGTATGTATATGTATGTACATGTATGAGAAATTGCTCTGGTGTTCATAGCTCCTTTGCTATGAACACCAGAATTTGCTAGAATTTAGAACTAATGGGTCACTTTGCTTCTAATGCTGACATTTTCTACAAAGCAACTCAGGTTTTTCAGCAAGTAAATTAGACCTGGCCCAAGATGACAAGGCATCCACCAAATCCACCTGCTAACAAACACTGTTTGCACATTGTATCCCAGTTCAGCCACATTAAACTGTTTCTTCTGTCTCCCAGCCACTATTGTCTAGGAACTGAAGGAATGATCTTGTTACTGGGAATACTCTTCACACGTTTTTGCTTGACTAGATCAAGTTAGTAAGTTATCTATTGGTTTCTTTATTCTCCCTTGGTCTGACCATAGACTCTGGCATTGGCCATGACAGCAGAGGCAAGATCAATGGCAGTGATACATGTTTAATGCGATATGTCACTTAGTTTATAATTGGTGGAGGAGGAGGACATTGATAAGTTGAATTAGTAGTATTATGTCCTGGGGGGGGGAAGGATGTGTTATTCCAACCAACTGGGACAGTCCTGGGTCTTTTGATCTTTCATTTTCTATTTTATATAAGTCATGGCTAAATTTAAACAGCCAGTGATAAAACTACTAAGAAAATAAATAACAAAAATATTTTTGGAAGAATTGGAGGAGAAAAGAACATGGAAGGGGCAACACCTTAGTTATGCTATATAAATTCTGTGCAGGTTGTCTTACCATGACTTGTTTATAAGATACTGCATAAGACTCATATACACTTATGTAATATAAATTCACCAGTTCTTGTTCATGATAAAGATATAGCCAATTTCCCAGAGATTATATGATGATTTTTGGCATGTATATGTCAGAGTCTTAAGTTTTTCCTATGTGTGAAATGGCATTTTTAATGTGAAAATGCTTTTAGAGAGATAGCAGTAGATATGTCAGGATAAAATTGAAGAGGCTTGCTTATGTGGGATAATGTCACATGAAAACAGTTTGGCTTGGAATTGCAAAGTCTTTTTCTTAAGCTCTTTTGAACTTATTGAGCACATCCCTCCCCCAATTCCTATGTGCTATGAAGACTCACATAGGCACTTAGAAACTGTGAATCTACTGCCTTGTCTGCTATGATGAGTGTGGAGAATGATCCCAAGGTATGTGTTTCTTCTGGAAAGAAATCAATGTTTAATTTTTGAGCAGATTCTTTTTGCAGAGGATATGTTCTTTAAAAGATTAAAAAACATCACATATTTGTGATATAACATTTTCAGTGTATTAAGGGGTCATTGTATTTAGAGGAAATCCCAAGAAGGCATCTTGAGCAAATATCCTAGGAGTCATGATTAAGTTTAGTTATTTTTATACTATTTTCTTAAACATGCAGAGATCAATGGATTGAGGGGCGCTGAGTCCCTCAGACACATCTATATTACAGCTCCTCTGTCTGTAGCTCTGGGAACATGGAGGAAGTGTGGGCAGAAAAATTGTAAGAGTCAAAATACTAGAAAATCTTCTTTGAAATAGTCTCCTAGAAATGGCTGCACAAGAAGAATTGGAACAATGGTGTTATCAATGGACATGCTAACATGGAAGTGGAAAAATTTGCATAATCTCACCCCTATACAAAGAACTATAGGCAACTAATTGCTGTCAGGAGAAGGAGAACCAGTCTCTCTCAGGAGTATGCTCCTTATTGTTTGTCCAGCGCAGAGTGGCCAGCCTTGAAACCATGTACACACAAAAACCAAAAATGAATTCAACAGTTGTACTTATATATATTTGTGTATAGACATGCATACACGTGTACATATATGACAATAATAATGAATGAAAACAAAGGCTGTCTACTTTAGAGTGTGGGCATGGGATGGTAGCTGGGAGTGGCTAGAAAGAGAAAATAAAGGTGGAAAATGATATAATTTTATTTCAGTGGACATTTTTTTAAGTTATTTGTTGTTCAAGTTATACAAAATAAGATGAATTGACTTTATCTAACAATGGAAATGTTTTTTTGATCTTTATTTACACCAATCTAGCAGAGTCCAGCAGAGTGTTGACCCATGGAAGGCAAGAAGGAAGTCTGGTTCAACACAACTTAGTAGCCAGTTTTGCTTCAAACTTAGAGTCTGACACCTGGCAGTTTAATTTTAGGCATATTTAAGCACAGTCAATTTGGTGAAACATTTCCTGGAGATAATTAACTCAGTCCCATGTGCACAATAAAGCTTAAGACATGATTACTTCGGAACTTTTTGTAGAGTACATGTGATGTCTTCCACAAAGATAGGTTCTATAAAACTTATTGAGCAGGCTCAAGGTAAACAATGCTTACGATAAGGGTCTGGGGAAGATAGGGTTATAGATTGACTGAGAAAAACAGGCTCAAGATAAGCATCTGGGGTCTCTCAAGGAGCCTGTGTGACCTAGTCACCAGGCTATTAACCACCTCCGTTCACAGTCTGCTGGGTGGAAAACAAATTATATATCTCTCCCTTTGAAGAGACAACCCCACGTGTTTAACATTTGTAACTTCCGCAGGTCTTATCTGTGAGCACAAGGACCTCCATGTCCCCTACAGAGACAACCCTTTATCCAAGAAAGATTAAGACAGATAGTATTTTCAGATAGTACCATTGAGGACTATGGACTTTGTTCTGCTTCAATTGTCTTTCTATTCTTTCTTCTTCCCTAGGAAAGGGATTCGTTCTATAGCATCTTGATTGATTTGCTGGATGGAAAGTTCTAGTCTAGGGACCAAGAGAGTTGTGTCTGTGTGAAGTTCCAGGTGTATGACCTAACAGGAAGTACAGATGATGCTCAACCTGACACAGCTCTTGGACCTCCCATACTTATCTGCTTGCACAGCCATGTCTTAGAATACCAAAGCTGGCCAGGCATTGGTGGACCACACCTTTAATCCCAAACTCTGGTTACCACTCTAAAGCACCACTTTACCCCAGAATGTAAACTTAGAGAATATTTAGAAAGACGCCAAGATTCTAAAGTAACAGGTTGGCAGATAGGTAAATCACAGAGTTTTAGATTGAGCAAATATGTCAAAAGAACCCCTTAACTCTTAGTCTAGTACAGACCTACCTAATCAAGAAGGTATCAGTGGGCTTTATTAAAGCCCAGTTGCCCTCGTTATCAATACAGAAGTCCCAAATGTCACTTTCGCAGTGTACAAATGTTTCAATTGACTCATATAAAGTAACAATTAATAGCATTACTATGCTTATATTCATTTTATATCTGAGATAGTGTTCAGGCTGTTTCAGAACTCACTAAGTATCCCAAGGTAGCCTTATACTTACAGCAATCATCTTTTCTAAGCATCTGGATGCTTAGATTACTGGCAAGAGCCACATCAATAACTTTATCTTATGTATGTGTGTGTGACACATGCACATTCGTAAGCACAGCTAAATACAAGTTGGTGTTGAGGACAGAGGTCACCCTCGGATATCACTCCTCAGGGGAAGTCCACCTTCTTTCTTGGGTACAGGTCTCTTTGGCCTATGGCTCACTGATGAGGCAGCTGGCCATCCAGCAAGGCCAGGTCACCCACCTATCCCTACCTCCCCAGCCCTGGAACTGGATTCTGAGGATCAAACTCAGGTCCCAATGCTTGTGTGACAAGGACTTTGCCAGTTGAGTCACTACCGAAGCCTTTATTAACTTCATCTTTAACACACTATTGTCAATATTATTAATCAGGTTTTGTGTGGAGGAATCCAAGGAATATAAAACAGCAACTTACCCAAGGTCACCTGGCCTAGGAGGCAGACCTTGCACTGGCCCTAGAAGGGTTAGATTCAGCTACAGTCACTTTGCTGTAACCTCTCTGTGTGAGCAGTGTACATACAGATTGTTGTTTATCTTCACCCTTGGAGGGTGTTTGTTGTTGCTTTGTTTTTCCATTTCACTTGTTTTTCACCGCTGCTGTTTACACAGCCTGCTTTATCCAAGCACCCTCGCCCCCCCCCCCATCAAAGCAGTGAGATGCCTTTTGCAGCTGAACCCAGGGATATCTCCTAACCAGATAGAATATTTGTCAAGGTATTGGACAAAATCAAGATCATTTCCCTTTTACCTAAAATGAATCAGAATTTCTAACGATCATTTCTTAACTACTAAATTCGAACCTTCGAATCAAACAATTAAGCCTATGAAACAATGTGTTTTGTTTTCCAGGTAAATGTTCAACTACTGAGCTACACTGCCAGCCGAGCATCTTGTTTTCTGATGTCAGCATCTTCCATTGTGAATCTGTCTTTCCTCTGTTACCCATTCAACTTGTCAGACTCTGTTTGGAAAAAAATATTTTTATTTGGTTCCATATAATTCTTCTTTTGCTATATGATTAAAAATGAGAAAGAGAAGTGCAGAGATAGGTGCACATTCATGGAAGCGATGTGGAGGATGGGAGAGTACCACAGGAGCATGAGGGCCCTGGGAAGTACACTGTTGGCTGTTTAGGAAGTATTACTGCAAGACTGTGCTCTGTGATTATTGTATGTTAATTCCTCCAATCAGCTAAGGGAACCAACACTGTTTAACTCCTCTTCTGCTGATGAGGAAGTGGATGTGTGGGGAGGTGTCAGTAATCAAAGTTTCAAAGCAAACAGAGGCAGAGCTGGGGCTGAGATCTGCTCTGTCTGTAACTAGCCAGTGTTTTCCTAATCTGTGCCCTTAAAATACCTATGAGGGGATCTTGTAAGAGATGAAAATGTGGAATCCTTATCCAAGGGTGAAGGCCGTGGAACAGAGTGGCTCTGGCCTGGAGACCAGTTGAATAGTAGACAATGACAACTGTTCACTTTGGATGACTTTAGGAGAGCGATATCCTTCATGACAGAGAAGGCAAAGATGCTTGTTTCCAGACCCAGGAAGGTGTTAGTCACTGATTACAGATGAGTTTATGGTAATTATGCCCGTAGTCATGAGGATATGCTAGATTTATAGTCTTAGGACTTCTAAGAATAAACTTAAGGCTACCTAAAATTTAATCGCCAGTTAAGTCATGTGACATGCAGCTGGTGGTATAATCATAGCACATCAGAGACCAAGATAGACGAATCATGAATTCCTGGCTAGCCTGGCCTTCATAGGGATAAAAATCCATCTTGGAAAACAATCAATGAAAGAAAAAGGCATAAGGGGCAGGTACCACCTCTATCCCTCTCTAATGTGGTTCCTTTCTGGTTTATTTGTTAAGCTGTCAATGAAAGATTTGTGTAATTATTCCCCGAGCTGTACAATAAAAGTGTGAAAAAAATATATATATATATATATATATATATATATATATATATATATATATATATATAGAGAGAGAGAGAGAGAGAGAGAAATGACATACAGAATATGATTAATAAGCTTTCCATGGAGGAAAAACAATTCTGGGATCACATTCTAACTAAAAGAAATTTTAAAATTAAAATGTAAAGTTAACAAACAAAGGTAAAGGGTTTGGTGGTGGCATGTTTACACCTGTGTGTCATTACACTTGGTTCTAATTTATCCTTCTCTACTACCTTGTCTTGCCCCTTTTCCTCTCTCCAAATTGTCCCCATCCTGCTTTCCATGCCACATGCAATTTCTCTAGTAGTTTTTTATGACATCACCCTGCAACGTAGACTATGTCTATAAAGCTATCTGCCTCCAATCATCTATTCAGCTATGTCAAATGTAACAGATTGGATTACCTTTCTTATTTACAGTTGTCTACACATAGCAGCTTCTTTGTGCTCATTGACTATGCATGAGCTTCCAAGGCAGGCCCTTTCACAGAGCTTTGTGGGAAATCCCAGTCATGGCTTGCTGAAAGCCAGGACCTACCCCCAGCTGGGACACAGGCTGTGCTGCCTGGATCTTAAAAGGGATCAAATGAAACAGGAAGAAAAAAGAATGTGCTCACTTGGGTTAATACTTTTTTTTTTAAGTCTTGAATTTCAGTCCCGACCTCTCATTAAACTAACCACAGATTGTTCCTTTCCACACAGGGCTTCAGGAAATTAATCAAAAACAGCACCCAAGCCACATTTTCCATCGATCCTGGATCCTGTTTTATTCTTTTGGAGACAGTCTTCACATTCCAAAGCCTGCGAGTTTTGTGTCACTAAGAACCAACTGAAAACGTTTTTCCTTCCTTTTCATTCTTCTTTTTGGTAAGAATCACTTTGGTTCGGAGTCCCAGCGGTCATAGTAGGTTCATCAGTGACGAGCAATGTGACGATGGACACAGTGCTCACAGGCTCTATCCCTTAGCTTCCTCTTTCTTCTGTGACTAGGGGCCTGTAACACTTGAGATTGTGGAGGTAGAGCGAAAGAGCCCTTCTGCCTTCAGCATGTTCCCTGGTGTTCCGTGGAATGCCTTATAGTCTTACCCACCCTTGTATCTTCCTTATCCTTTCTTCTCGCTTCCCCCCTGTGCTGCTGAAAGGAGCAGCCCTAGGGCAATTGCGTTTAGTCTGTGCAGCATCTTCACTGTAATAAGTGCATCTTTTCTTTGATCCCTAGGCTATGCCCTTAGTTGTTTTGTTTGCAGTTATGCTCAACTGGTATATTTGCATATTTCTTCCAGATCCTTCTTTTTGTTAACTGTTCTCAACTGTTTAAAGTTCAAAGATTGTTATATCAAACAAAGAAATAGCAGTAAAGGAGGACAGTTAACCCCGTGGAAGTTAAAATCATCCCTCCATGGCACTTTCTAGAGACTGGGCAGCTATTGAGTCCATCCCACACTCCTTGATATCAAAGCAGTTCTTAGAATGAAAGCTCTTTTGTAGCTGGAAAACACAGTTGGATTCTAATCTAATGCTTGATTCACTTTCTTCCAGGCAGAGGTGAGATGGATTATGGGTGGTGGGTGACTCTTAGCACCTTTAGTCCTATTCTCTCCTTCACAAGAAAAACACCAGTGAGTCTGGGTGAGGTGTTATAGCCCGGTCTTTATCTTCTGTATAAGGAAATCAAATCATTCTCACTATGCTTTTGTTCTTACAACAGGATCTTATGTAGCTCGGGCTGGATTTGAACTTGTTATGCAGCCAAAGCTGTCCTTTAACTAACTCCTGATCCCCTGTTACTACATCCCATGTATTGGGATTATAATTGTGTTGGTCACTATGCCTGGCTGATACTTTTTCATTTTTCTTTCTCCTTCTCCTTTTTAAATAAAAGAGCAACAATTCACTTGCCCATCCCACCCCACCCCCACACCTGACTTATTCCTGGGTCTCAATGATTAGTTGCAAGATGCTGCTTTGGAAAGTTTGGTAATTGACTATGAAGAAAGACAGGTTTATGCCTAACTGCTTTCAGCCCTAATAGTCAATGTTTTTGAGATTCAATATGGAGGACTGAGAGAGAATAATGTCAGGGCCTCTCTCCGAAAATGAAAAACTGTGGATTCCTTCCAGACTGACATGGTTTGATCAAGCAATACCCCCTGAAGCAGTGTCCCAGGTGACACAACATTCCAAACAGTTGGGACGAGGCAGCCTTGCAGACCACTATAGCCAGGATTTCTGTATCTTCTTAGGATCCCCAAGACAGTGCCCCCTACCAGCAGGAAGCAGTTTGGAAAGAACAACAGCCAAACTCCCAAATATTGTCTATAAATGTTTGTTTTCATTTAAATGGAGTTGGTTATAAATAGTTAATGATCACAACCAATTTCTTTAAAGGTAAAAAGGGGATTATGGTATTGATATGAATACTTTGTTTTGGGATAGATTTTCATTTATTGATACAATTTAAGGTCAATTTTGTGATATGTATATTGTTCTTCTCGTTTAGGTATTGTGTTTATATAGCTCATTTAGAAATGTAATGTATAATTTAATATATATTATAGTTATCTATGATAGTCAAAACTTAGAGCTAAATTAGTTAGGTTTTCTAGATATATTGAGATGTATTTGAGATGAATAGGCATTCTTCAAACCTTTCAAAGACCTACAAAATATGGCATTTAAAATGGTTTAGGCTTTTTCTTAACAGTGAAGCCAACTGCTCCTGGCCACACCACCTTCATCAGAAAGGTAGATGGATAAAAAAAAAAAAAAAACACCAAAAAAAAGAAAAAAAAAACCAAACTCATTATGGAGTTTGCTTCCAATATGACAAGACTAGCCATTTGGGAAGAAAGATACTGCTCTTGTCTGGACTGTTTGACTTTATGATATGTAAACTGGACATGCAGGATCCACAGGAAAGTGAATGCTGATACAAGATGGACATTGCTACAGGATTCCTGCTTCATGGAAGGGTCTGCCAGACATTCTGCAGCATACAGAGAAAAGTGACTGACAAACTGCCAATACAGTTTAAAGTTTCCTGTTTTGCTGAAGAGTCTGCAAGACACACTATGACCTATAGGCTGAAGAAGGAACATTACAGAAGAACTTCGGGTGACTGACTAGGCAATGAGTTGTCTCTGTCATTTCTAAAGTTTATAAATTATCCTTCTGTGGTCTTTGATGGTGTTGAAGACAGATAGTTATGATTATAATTTTCCTTAGTTAAGATTAAAGATAAGTTACATATAGGACTTTAGACTCACAAAGATAGGATAGATGATAGAATGTTTTCTTTAAATCTTACTAAATGTTAATGGACTAAATATTGTTAACTGTGATTCTTGTTTGATAACTGTTGTGTGATATATTTTGTTATGCTAAGGTTAAAACCCTTCTTTTTATTTTAGACAGAAAAGGAGAGATGATGGGAGATGTCATTCTGTAAATATGTTTCTCGAATTAGTTAATGAATAAAGCACTGTTGGCCAATGGGAAAGCAAGATAGCCGGGACTAGGAGACAAGGAGGAGAGAGGAAGTAGTAGGGAGGAGTCAAGATGTAGGGACTGGAGAGAACAGAGGTTCGGATCCTCTTTCTGGTAAGATAAGACCACATGGAAATACTTAGACTAATAGAAATGGGTTAATATTTAAGATAGAGCTAGCCGATAAGAAACTAGTAACTGGCCAATAGAATTATATCTTAAAAAAAATAGTCAATGTTTTCCTTACATTGTAGTACCACATTAGTGATGAATGGATGGTTATGTCATATCCAAGAGACCTGGCATTATGGATTGAATCCCTCCCAAAACATGGTCCCAACCTTACCCTGGTTTGTAATGACACTATTTAGAAGCAGCATTTTCAGATGTATTCAAGTTAAGATGAGGACGTACTGAATTATGATGCACCTTAACCCAATGACCAGAGTCCATAGAAGGAGAACAAACTTTTGATGGAGACACAAATAGGGAGAGGACCCATGTAACAATGGAGATGTCCATGAATAAGCCAGAGCCCTAGGGTTTGCCGGCCCGTGAAAGAAGCTACAAGAGAGTCACAGAATCGCACTCAGAATCTACAGGGAGAATTGGCATTTTTCACAGCTTGATTTGCATGCCTATCTTCCTTAATTAGGGAAGTATTCTAAGTCTCAGTGTGTGGAAATTTGTTACAGCATGCAAGGAAACTAATATACTCATCAATCTTCAGCTGTTAGAGATGTGTGTGCCGGGCCTGTTTAGAAGTTGTTTAATTCAGCGAGCAACCACCATGCACTGTGTAATAGGACACATCTCTGTCTCCCCAGCATTTGTGTGCCCCTGTGGGTGGTGAGCCTCCCCCAGCAAGGATCCTGGACTTTTGGTCTTATTATGGCACTTGCTTTCCCATTTACCTTAGATTCTCTTGACGGGCTCCCTTGGTGGGGGTTATTCCAAACCTGGATTGGAACTAAGAAAAGCTTTTAGAAAACAATCCTTGACTCCCCTTAGCTGATATAATTTTAATTTGCAATTTTCTTGTCAGAGTGAGTACTAAGAAATTGTTTTTAAAAAATCATTATCCAGCAGTCTCATGACAGTGTCATTTTATACTGATGGGGTAATTCCTCCCTTCAGAAGGAGCTATTTCTTGAGTTATTATTTTGGGTACTAAGTGACAGGCTCAGACTATTTTGGGACTCTGGGCCTTGTCTCCTGACTTGCATTTACCTTGAGGATAACGTGCGTGGCAGGTATCACCTGTGACTCATTCTTCTCCCAGTGATTTTTCGGTGATGTACAGGTCTTCAGACATCAGAATGTGACAAGGACAGCTCAGGAGACCTGCTGCCAGTGTGATTCTTATGTAAAACATGAGAGAGCATTGCTCTCTCAGGGTTCCTACTAAGCATCCTTTCACCCAGGCTAAGTCTTCCTCCCTCTCTCTCTCCCTCCCTCCCTCCCTCTCTCCCTCCCTCCCTCCCTCTCTCCCTCTCCCTCTCCCTCCCTCCCTCCCTCCCTCCCTTCCTCCCTCCCTCCCTCTCTCCCTCCCTTCCTTCCTCTCTCCCTCCCTCACTCCCTTCCTCTCTCCCCCACCTTCTCCCCCTCTCTTATCTCTCCCGAGTGGGAGTGGGGAAAAAGAAAAAGGGGAGAGGGAAGATGATTGGAAAGGAGGGGGAGGGGAGAGAGAACGGCAGAGAGAATGCTCAGGAAAATCACTAGATACAATAGCCAAGTCTAACAGCTTTGTTTAAGGCGTCCAACTTCAGCCACTGCAGTTACACCAATACAGGTGTAAATGAGGAAGTCTTCAGCCAGGGCTCTGAACATATACAGCTTTTATGATTATTTGTTAATTTCTATGAACTGGAATAAAGGGAGAGCAAAGAGAGATATTTTCCAAATTGACAAGACCTCATATTTTAAGGATGATGGCAAATGAATTGAAACAATATTCAAGTATTCCAGTGTCCATCTTATTCCCACCCTCCCCCTGCATGGCCCTCACTAAGAGTTTGCTGACTATCATCACCATTGTATGGCCTGGGTTCTTCTGGAATTTCCACAGTATCTGTTTCTGTGGAATGAACTCTTGAACGACCACAGGTTCCTGAAAACAAGGATGGTACATGTAGCATTACTGTGCCCAACAATGGTGCCAATGCTACTTTCATGAGATGGGTCTCATCTCACTGCCCATGAAGAAATCGATATTTAGATGGGTCTGACTCATTGTTCTAGAGCACACAAAAACAGCGTCGGAACAGGAAGTGTGCTGTGATGCACAGGCCACACATCTCATGCCCACTACCGGAAAAATCTACATTTACAAAGAAAATTTAGATAAAATCATAGCAGTGTCATTCTGATAATTGATTAGTTTTGTTTTGTTTTGTTTATTTATTTTACAGAACTGGGCCCCAATCTAGAGTCTTATACTTGTTAGCCATGCATGCCACTTCTAACTCGCTCACATGCCAAATGGGTTGTATGTGTTTAGTCAGGACACAATTTAATCAATTTACTAATGCTGACAACATTTTTCAAAGTTCCTTTCTGTTGCTTTCTTTGGAGGCCGGATTTTTCTGTGAAGCCTCGGCTGACCTCCAGCTGCAGATTCCTGCCTTCAAATCCACCACACCAGGGTTATTAGTGGTTTTTAAATTGTAGAGAAAACTTCAAACAACAGAGCTCACAACACTGTTTTCCTTCTGATAACAGTATTTTCCAGGAGTGATTTTCCCTGCTGTCAGAATGTGATAAAAGGCTTAACTACACAGTTTGACCTAAGATTTACCTGGGAAATGCAGAGTGAAAATATGCATTTCATTAAACTAACAGGAAAAACAAGACAATCCCCCACACCAGCAGTTGGTCTCTGTAAAGTGAGATGTGCAAGGACTACCAAATCAACTCTCTGTAATTTTTGTGTTTTTCTGTCTATATTCTGTGATGGAAACTGCTGGTTCCAGTTTGTCTGGGGAATCTCATCTTTTAGAATAATCAAGGATTTTAGTGACTGGAAGGAGAGGATCCTAAAGATAAAGTTTATTGACTCATAAGTGCATTCACAGAAAACAATAGATGGAATTATAAATGTCTTAGACATTTATAAGAAATTTATGACATTTATAATAATGTCATAAGATGAATTCATGACATTTATAGACTTTCCACTTAATGAAAATAATATTAACATAGCCGTTTTCATTTACAAAGTAGATTCATTTGATTTCCTGCAATAATTCTATAAGAGAGCCAAGTTGGCACCAATGCACACATACATAAGAAACAGCTCACCTCCATACCTACTTGTGTGTGTTTAGTTTTCTCTTATATAGAAAATACTACAACTCTTCCAACTTGTCAAACTGTTGGCATTTGTCTCATGCTTTTTTCACTTTTAAAATTCGGGTTTTTTTCTGTGTTTTTATCTTTTTGTTTTTCTTCTTCTTCTTCTTCTTTTTTTTTTTTTTTTTTTTTTTTTTGACACAGGATCTCATGTGTCTAAGTTTGTCCTTGAATGTCTGGTTGTCTGGCTTTTGCCACTGTAGCCTGTTTATTTAGTGCTGCCTACTGAACTCCGGACTTCGGCATGGTAGGCAAGCACACTGCCAACTGAGCTACATCCTCGGCGCTGTTCTTCTAACATCTTTTGAGAAGTCGAAGCATTTCCATAGCTGCTTCATTCCTCACTGCCAGCCCATGAAACCTGATTTAATCCATCTTTGTAGGGAACTTTCTTGATTTTTTTAATGGTATTTTCCTCTTAGCCAAATCCACTAGATATCTGTCTGTATTTATCCTGTTCTATTTGCAGTTTCTGATCTGCAGATAAACTCCACGATCCTTCCATTTAGTCTTCCTTTGAAATATTTATTGTCTGCCTTCTGTGACAACACCCTTTGCGTCGGTGGCCTGTGACTATCCCCTCAGCTGTCTGTACTTGCTCCTTCTCTGATTCTTTTGAAAAATGTTTACAATCCCTAAGGTTGTATATATGATCCCCTTTGTTCTTATTGTTGACATTACTTCCATTGTGATCTCAGTGATTTTGCCCATGTTCTCTCCCACTTTTTACAATACCCCTCCCTCTCCGTGAGTGACTTCCCTCCTATGGAGTTAAAGGCTGTGAACAAACAGAACAATAAAGGCCTCTCCTCTTTCATGTGGAAAAGGTGTGCCTTTCCCCTTCAAGACCAGCCTTGTTCATGACCTTGTCTCTTCCTGCTCCTTCGAGAATACATGCTTGCTTGAAGATATTTCTCTGATATTTTCAAAGTACCTTTTTTGGTTTGGAGTCTACACACACACACACACACACACACACACACACACACACAGAGGTGTTTCCAGGCTTTAAAAGGCCTGGCTATTGGCAGTGTCTTCTCTAGCCAGTGTCCATTTCAGCAAGAAAGAATCTGCAAATCCTCCCACCACTCTGTCTCTGTCTCTGTCTGTCTCTGTCTCTTTCTCTCTAGCTTTCTCCTTCCTTATTGAGTCTTCTCATTGGGTTACAAGGTAGAACCTTTTTTTTTTTTCTTTTTTCTTTTTCTTTTTTTTTTTTTTTGCCACTGTGGTGCAAACACACTGTTCACCTGCCAGATGCCTCCTCTGCCCAAGTACACAGTCCTTGCTTTGAGTTTTTCCTTCTAGTTGACCTAGAGTTCTGTATCTGAAGACAAGTGAGTAAAAGTGGTTACCATAGCAATCACCTTGAAACTAGGCCTAATTTCTGAGGGGGGGAAAAAAGCTAACAGCTTGCAACTTTGATACTTCAACCTTTATCAGTGAAGATAACTAGAGACACACCTTGTAGTTGATTGGAGTACATTAAGATGTCACAACAATATGGTTGGGAAGGGCTGATATACAAGGTCTTTGAATTGTTCTAGATTTAATATTAATTGTCTGAGAATTATTTCCTGGAGTTAATTCAGAAGTTATTTTAATATTCTAAACTTATTTATTTATTTACTATTATCTCACAAAAAGGTAAACATTCTGAGGCTGTAAATATTTTGGATGATTGATGCATTGTTCTCAAATTCTTATGGAATTAAGCAGTGAGGAAAAACATTTTGTCTGAATCTTGATAGTTTTAAATGTCCCAGAGTCCCATACTATAAGGTAGATCCTCCATTAGAGACCCTTTCAGGATGAGGTCATTGCAAAAGGGTGCTTCTGGGAGCAGGGATCACCTACAGTACCAGGAGTTGCTTGGTCGACTTAAAACTAAAAATGTATGTGAATCAGGGCAATTTTAGTGTTGAAATATTACATCCCCAAAGATGCCTCTGGGGGCTTCAAATGTGACTTTGAATATCATGACCTCAGTGAGTGTAAAATCTAAATGAGATCATCTACTCCTCTCTGGGAGTGATCAGCAAGCACACTCTCTTTTTAAAACTTGGTCTCCATAAAGATTGAAGCAAATACCTTAGTCACGGTAAATTATTACATTGGCATTAACTTTAACACTTCAGATTCATAAGGCTAAAACCTAAGTTAAAAATTTACACAGTCCCAGTATGTAGTCACCAAAACTGTCACCTTGCTCTTCCTCTCTTGCTCTGTCTCTCACTTCAGGAAAATAATTCAAAAACTCCAAATAGCAAACACAGGGCCTTACCTCAGCAGCACAGAGCTGAGCTTTCACACAAGGGAGGAAATGCACACTCTAAATGTCTCTCACAAAGCGTTTTCTACATAGCTGCTGTTGTGATAAAAAGGTTTTGTTCCATAAATAAGTAAAACATTTGTAAGAAACAGGTACGCTATGTTTAAAAAAAAATAAAAGAATCCATGCCTATTAAGCCCAAAATGACCTCTACCAATAGTCTAGAGTAATCTAGATAGAATGTGGTGGTAAACACTTTTCTTTAAGAGACAAACAGTGAATATTTGAGGCTTTGGGACTGCCAAGGCTTCTGGGTTTTTTTTTTTTTCAAGCTCTGTTCTTGTGGCATAAAGCATGTCACTGGGAAGATCTGTGACTGTGCTGCAGTCAAAAGGGATTCATAAAGTTAGATGTATTCTGCCTGCAAGATTCAGCTTATTCAAATCTAAACATGAGCATGTCTGTGTGTGCACGCGCGCACACAAACACACACACATACATGAGCACACATACATGCATACATGCATGTGTACACACACAGAGCATAACAAGCTAAGGGATAATTTGTTCTGACTACTAATACATCTTTTCAATGAACTATTGGGGTCAATTGGAAATTTCATGTCTCTAAGATGTGGAATTCATTATTACCCCAAAGGAGACAAAGATTGGATCTTGGATAAAAAAAAAAAAAAAAACCACTTGCTGCTACAATGTCATATGGCCCTCCAAAGTTCAGCTCTTACCCAACAAAATTGCTTTGAATTTGGATTGGGTAAAAATGTCTATAAAGTATCCTTAGGAAGGCAATAATGAAAAGCAAGAATACTACAGCTTCCAGATGTGGCCTTTTGTTTCCAATTACGATATTTTTTCAACTTTGTACTCTGTAGATAACTGACTATTGTGAATGCAGACAGTTCTTATCTTCAAACCCACTGGAAAGGTAATCTCTTTCTGCCACCAAAAGAAACCAGGTTTTGTCCATGTGCAAGTGTATTTCAACACTCACTTGTTCCATGTAAATTTATGGTTCTTTAATTCTCCATTGAAGGACTGAATACAGCTAATCAATGGATGTTATAAAGAGGATACAAAGTGAATTGTTTCTCTAGTTCTAACTCTGTCATGAACTTTTAGTTTTGGGTAGTAGATAATGTGAAAGTGTGACGTTGTCCTAAAGCTCTATGCTTCAGCATGCCTATTTTGACTGTATGGAACTTCACTAGGATATATAGGTTTTGGATCTGGTTAATATTGGTGTGTGATTTTTTTATTTCTAAATTTTTATTTTTATAGTAAAGGTTTAAGAAAATATTTTCCCTTCAATTTGCTGTAACATGTGATTTATTTTCATTAAATAAAGCATCTTGGACATGTGCTTATTTTGTATCCATATAAGATTCACTTTTCCCCTTTCAAAATATAATGTAATAATACCCACTAGCATATAACACCCATTTTCTTTTACTTACTAGTAATATAAAAATATTTTGCAAGTCTTTATGCATTATAAGGCTGATGGCTATTCCACTAAATGAATATACCATATTAAAAATTTGTTGCCAGAGAATAATGGATATTTTTATGAACAAGGATAGATTATTCTCTTTAAAACATATGAAATATGGGAAGTCATGAAGTGTGTCAAAAGCCTGTTACTTAATTTTTCTTGGCCTTGTGCTTGTTTGCTCTTAGCTCCATGTTGACTCTTTGGAGGACATGGGCCAGTAGACATAAAGGCCAGGGCTGTTTTCACGACTGGTTGTTGACAGGAGTTTGCCTGTGTTGCTACTGTGAATATAAAGATCATTTTTGGAGAAGCACTAAGCCCTGGCCTCATGAGAAGTTCACAGGAGGCTTAGGACATTCAGTACACTCTGCTGCTTGGCTCACTCTGC
This sequence comes from Cricetiscus sungorus, assembly GCA_030556225.1. Taxonomy (NCBI): domain Eukaryota; kingdom Metazoa; phylum Chordata; class Mammalia; order Rodentia; family Cricetidae; genus Cricetiscus; species Cricetiscus sungorus. The sequence continues at coordinate 39,079,205 of JANBXA010000730.1, forward strand.
CCACTTAGGATTCTGTTCGGCGACAAATTATTTCAGGATCATGGAATCACTACTGTTTGTTTGAGCCTCCCATCTACTCTGCCAGTCTCTCCTACAAGGCCAATAGCTTCTATCCCTTAGTATGTATAATATATATATATATACATATATATGTATATATACACATACATACATATATATATGTATATACATACATACATACATACATACATACATACATACATACATATACATATATACACCTAAACCATTTTGAAAGGGACTCTTTCTTCTCAACTTTGATCTGCCTTGAAAAATCTGTTTGGCTCTTGTTAAACCTGCCATATTTTTTACACACCCCCCCCCCCCCCCCAGCATTCTGGCTCTTCACAATTGCCCAGTGACTGACAGAAGAGCCAGAGCCTATTCTCCAGTTGGCCTGAAACTCTGTATCCTTGTCTTGAACTTGTGATTCTTCTGCCTTTGAAAGTCCTTTCCAGGAGATCAAATAAATAAATGTTTCATCCACCGAAGCCAAGCCCAATTCAAGATGTGATCATTCTCTTTCCAAATAGAGATGAAAGTTATCTTTAGTATCTTGGGAGACAATACCCTTGCCAGAGCTCAGCAGCCATGGAGATGTCTAATATAGTAGCATTTTTCCTCATTCTGTTCTAAAGAATACTGCGTAGCATCCAAATGATACTAAGCAAGAGCATAGCCAAAGAAGGTGATACAAGTTTCTGATTTTTAAGTGAAGAACACTTCAGTGTTTTAACTTTTGGAAAAATGGGTTTAGTTTCTTGAGAAACTGCCATGTTTTTCTGCAGTGGTTGTACTAATTTATATTCCTATCAACACTGTACAAAGGTTGCACGTCTTTGCTTTCTTTCCTGTACTTGTTAACTCTAGCCTTTCTGATAAAAGTCATCATTGGGGTGAGCCGATGTGGCATTCTGGTTTTGCTTTGCATTTCTTAGTGATTAGTGATGGTAAAACTTTTATTATATTTTTCTCTTCTTTCTCTTCCTCCTCTTCCACCTCCTTCTTCTTTTACCTGCTGTCCATTTTGTATGCATATTTCTTTCTTCTTTTTTTGTTGTTTTGTTTTTTTCAGACATGGTTTCTCTGTGAAACAGTCTTAGCTGTCCTGGAACTCACTCTGTGACCAGGCTGGCCTTGAACTCACAGAGATCTGCCTGCTACTACCGCACAGCTATATGTGTTCTTTTGAGAAATGCTTACTTAAGTATATATCTATTTTTTGAACTGGATTTTTTAAAATGCTGTATTATTTGTTTACTTACTTTTTACTGTTTTGTTCTTTGGAGTTTCTGTATTCTGGATCTCAAGCTATATTAGTTACTTCTTCAGTGCTGTAATAGGATAGTTGAAAAAACTCAAGAACAGAAGGGTTGCTTTGGCTGCCAGTTTGAAGGTGCCACCCATCACAATGGAGAGGGCATGGCAGCAGGAACCTGGGCAGCTGGTCACATGGTGTCTGCACTCAGGAAGCAGAGAGTGTTGAATGCTCAAGAACTAGCTCACTTGCTCCTTTTTATTCAATCTGGGACCCTGTCCCTTGTGAAGGTGCCACCCATATTTATGGTGAACCTTCCCTCTTTATATAATTCTGGAAATAACTGTCATAGATATATCTAGAGAGACATTTGCTTTGGTATAGGAGGAGTTTCTGTGTCCTGGCAGCCACTCCCAAATAACTACACAGAGACTTAATATTAATTATCAATACCTTAGGCTTGCTTTTTAGCTAGGTCTTTTAACTTAAACCAACCCATTTCTGTTCATATATGTGCTGCCCTGAGGCTCGTTTACTTCATGTAAACTTGCTTCCTGATGGGAGATGTTATTCCGTAAATATGTTTCTCATACTGATTAATAAATAAAGCCCTGTTGGCCAATAGAAAAGAAAGATAGGAGGGACTAGGAAACTAGGAGGAAGGAGGAAGTAGTTGGGAGGAATCAGGATGTAGAGCACGGAGAAAGGAGATGCCGGCGGCGGCTCCCCAATTAGACCACGTGGAAATACTTAGATAAGTAAAAATGGGCTAGCCCATAAACAATAATGGTAACTGGCCAACAGGATTGTATCAAATACAGAGTCTCAGAGTGTTATTTGGGGCCGGCACGCCAGACAGACGGCGGGCGGGCTGGTGGAAAGCATACAAGCTACAGCTTCCTCTTCATTTCAGGTGTCTCCTCAGACTCAGCCCCTCTCCCCAGAATTCTCTTTACCCTGAAAACCCTGCCTATCCACTGGCCAATCAGCTTTCTAAATAACAGTTAGAGCAACACATCCTCACAGTGTACAGAGGGATTATTCCACAGCACTTGGGATTCTCAGTCTTGCTGACAATCAAAAAGAATGTCTGCATAACCATTACCCCATATATGGCTTCTTAGGGCATGCCAGTTCAGTTCTCTGTAAACTCCTTTTTTCTCTGCTGAGAAGAAGCTGTTTAATTTCGATGTAACACTACTCATGTACTTTCTGTTTCTTGTACTTTTGGGGTTCAAGGGTCTTTGTGTGTGGATGTCACTTTATGTTGTCAAAACTTAAGTGCTTATGCTTGTGTGGGACTGTAGAACAAACTGATGGTCACAGGGACTTTCTTTTTTTCGCACAACTTCCAGATAAACTTTGGGGATAGTTTAGAGAAGTATCCAGATAATGACTGTGAGAAGACCCTGCAAGATGTTAAATATGATTCACCACAAAAGTCACCTAACATCTAAAGGAGAAGAGGCACTTAAAGAAATACACAGCCCAACTTATGATTAATATCTGTGGATATGAATAGTTGACTGAAATCACTGGAACACAGGTAAATCTTTCCAGATGTCAAATAGAGGGTAAATCTGTTAATGGAAAGACATTGTCTCTCAACTTGAGCTTCAGTCACGAGTCCATCTAAGGGTGGTATATTAGAGATCCAGTGAAGAAATCCAAAGTGCTAACTTGTCTTTAAATCAAGGACAGTGGTGGTGGTGTGTATGTGTGTGTGTGGGGGGTGGTATGTGTGTGGTGGGGTAAGTGTTAGGTATCCATCTAGGCTTCTGGTTGACCTCAGTGAGTAGGTGGTGTATGTAGCTTTAAGCATTGGAGATCAACTTACATTAAGTCTCAAAGTGTCAAAGTTCAGTCTCACCTTGCCTGTCCCCTTTTTATCATTCTGTCACTGATATGCTGATAGTCTATGGGACTGGGCTGACCTCCTCTTTATCCATGCACATACCATATATGCTTCCAGGGTATGAAACCTACTACTCAGGTTACCTCTTACCAACAGTTTGACTTCCATTTTAAACCCTCATATATCAACATTTTGGTAAAACTAGGGATTTCCTGCATCTAAGTTCTAGTGTCTTGGATGAGTCAAGATTATCAGCAGGGGAGCCCTCATTTCTCTTGGAGCTGTCCAATCAGTGTGTCCTCACCTCCCCACCCCCGTAGCCTGCAGAATGGCTCTGGAGAAATGTTGCTCTCACACTACCTCCCAGCTCTTTATTGCCATGAACAAATTCTTTCTAACAAACTAACTTTATCTTTTGAAAATGAAGAAACCAGAATGTGACTACTCTCTGTGCTTTCTTTTTACTGCTGCATATTTTCCCTAGGGCAAGACACAAAAACCAGCCTAGCAAGATGAATTCAGGAAATGGTGAACTGTGGGTGTGGGAAGGAGCACACATGAAAGGTCATCAGTCAATGTTCAGGTTGTACTCATTTAAAAGACATATACTCCTCCTTTTCTCTGACCCAACCTTCCTAACTGTCTAAATCCCACCTCTTTCAGTATTGATTTGTTTTTACCTACTATCAATCATGTAATTTATGCTGCAGTTTTTATGATAAACGTTTCACAATTGCTATAGGACAGAAATAAAGGCATATGCCTGACAGATATGAGTTTAGTCCCAAAGTTCTCACAGTGTGCTTTTCTTTACTGTTACAAAATACCAAGGATAATCAACTCAAAGCAAAGAAAGCTTTCTCTTTGCTGATGGTTTTAGAGATGCAGCTCATGGGGCTTGATTGCTTTGGGCCTTGTATCATTGCAAGAATGCATAGCAGAAGAAGAGAGATATTCATTCACAGTACTTGAGAACAGAGAGGGTGAGTGGAGAAAGGGTCCAGGTTTCAGCCTGTCTGTAAAGAACATTCCTCCACTGATTTAACTTCCTCCTAGTAGGCCCCACCTCTTAAGGGTGCCCCTACCTCCTCATAGTGTAACAGGCTGGGGACTGAGTATTCAACATGGACCTCTATGGAGCATAGGAGATCTAAACTCCACTAAGCTTTAAGAGGAAATCTGTTTAAGATGCAGGTTCCCAGGTGCCTCTCTAGCCCTATCGAGTCAGACTCTCTGAGACTGGATATAAGCCCTCGATAGGTATGTGATACACTTTGCAGTTTGAAAACTACTAGCTTATTGATAGAAGGAACTACCCAATAGAGGTGATATTTGAAAGCCTGTTGCCTGAGCTTGAGTATCTCCAAATATTGAGGTATTCATAACTCTACAAAGCAGTATGGCTGACTTTAAAAGTCGGTTTAACTCTAACTTTGGCCTTTTAAACATTGCCTAGATTTATCTTGCTGGAACCATAGGGAAGGAGTTAAATCCCTTCTGCATAAATCAACACCACTATTACTTGCTTTTCCTACTGGGGTAAAAGTGGCATAACTTTTGAGTTCCTTCACTGAATTGCTCACCATTACTCAGCATAAACCCAATTAAATTGCTCTGCACAAAACTTAACATTGTAGTCTTGACCTACCAACACAGGAGGGGAGTGAGTGTGATGTAATCACATGAGTGATGGTGTAGCCACAGGAAGGTGATGGCTATGATGTAATATAAGAGGGCTACAGCTCTGATATAGCCCACAGTTGGGATGTAATCACAGAGGAGCGCTTTCTGTGTGATGAAAACCATAGCCATTCATTCCATGAACTTCTGGAAGTAGGAAACAAGGGTTTTAAATAAGATTGCCTAATACTGAAGATTAGAGTGTGTCTCTTTAGATTTTAGATTTTTTTTTCTTCCCATTCAAACTCGATGTTTCTAGGCTTTAGTAACTCCATATGGTATAGCAGACTTCTTCTAAGCTATATCACTATTCTCTCCATGTTCTCTTCTTTGAAGATCCTAGACTTTCTGATCATTTTCTGGTATCTGACCCTTGGCCTTAACTTCCTTGGCGATATCGTTAAAAATAATCCAATCAATTTATATTGCATGTGGCAGATGAAGAAGCCAGGGCCAAGGAGATAAGGAAGGTTATGAAATAGAGAACTAGCTTTAAAACATTTATAGCCATATATTCGGTGGGGTTGAAAAGACCTCAGAAGCTGATGGACACAGCAAGAAAAAAGGGTACAGCTTGAAAAAACCTGTCAGAGGGAAATGGATGCAGTTTGGTAATACCCTAGGAGTGGCAGGCTATCCTTAAGTTGGCTGATGTGAGCTAACAGCAAGGTCTAACCATTGTATTCAACAGCATGGCTGTCCGGATCCCCATTTCACCATCCCACCTAGTCTCTGCAGTTGTCACCATTACCAGCAACTCTGCTTCCAACTAAACAAAACTTTCTCAGTCTTAGTTTCACTGAATCTAAGAACTGATTTATTTCCTTTTTTTTTTTTTTTTTTTGCCTGCCTCAGCCTCCTGAGTGTCCCACCACTGCCCAGCTTATTTATGTGTTTGTTTATTAATCATCTGCACATGGTAGTTAGCAAACTTTACAGAGTCCAAGTTTCTGGACTTGAAAAAGCATCCACCTTCCTGTCCCCCTTTTGTGCTTGTCCTCCACCCCTATTCTCGGGGGCTCTCTCCTTTTTTTCATGTCTGTCTCCTCAGTTCCCCTTTCCTGCTTCCTTCTTAATTTCCCTCCACAACTCTGAAAAGTTCTGGGGCACCAACCTTTTGCTCACATTGGAGACTTGGACCAACAAAAGATGAAGGAGACCGATTCCTGTTCCCAACTTCTTCTCTAGGTAGCAGCCACAGAGGAAACAGTGTATTCAATCAAATTTCAAGACAGTGTATGCCCATGGCCCTTTCCCTCAACTCTGTCTTCTTTGTGATGTCCAGGGCCCAAACCTGCTCTTATTCTCTCCTCCCACTCCCTTCTTTAAAATCAGTGAGGATTAAAATGTTAATGTTTTCCTTTAGACTCCAGGGAGGGTACCTTTAAGACTCACAGTGTCATATGTGCAAACTTTAGATAGATGATCAGTCACCAGAGAGGGCTGCCCTCCTCCTCCCTTTTCAAGACATACTTACTAAGCACTTAGAAAAGCATGTGTCAACATTTACTGTTTTCTTTTAGCTTAATAGGATTCCTAAGACTTGATATATACTACATTTATTGTTTCTAATCTTTATTTTGTGTTCCCCTAGCATTAATTCATAGACAACTCAATCTGGTTGAGTGATGACAAACCCAAAAACAAAATGGCTACAGTTAGAATCTGAATATAAATTCATCTAACCCCAAAATCCAAATATTTCATGATCTCTGTGCATTAATAACAAAGGACACATTCCACAGAGTCTTGCTTCCCTCCAAAAGAACTCGACCAGTTTTTTTTTTCCTGAGGTAAAACACACATTAAAAGCAAGAGTGCTAACTTAGAGAGGAGGCTGGACCCCATGGAAGTGAAACCCCATGATCTGAAGAGCATTTGGTGTTATGTTAGCATTTCTATTGCCATGATAAGATACCATGACCAACAGTGACTTGGGAAGAAAGGGTTTCTATCATTTCACACAGTCTATCTCTGAGAGAGAGAGGTCAGGGCAGAAACTCAAGCAGGACAGAATCCTAGAGGCCATGGAGGGGAGCTGCTTAACTGGGCTAGTCTCCATGGGTACCTTAGTCTGCTTTCTTATACACCCAGGACCACCAGCCCATTGATGGCAGCACCCACAGTGAGTTGGACCCTCCCTCATCAATTATCAATAATAAAAAAAATGTATCACAGGCTTGCTCACATGGCCAGTTTGGAGAGGGCATTTTCTTAGCTGATGTTCTCTCTTCTAAAATAACCCTACCTTGTGTCAGATTGGCATAAAACTAGCCAGCACAGCCATCAATTTCAAAAATCTACTATGAAAGTCAACTAAAAATATTTCAACTACAAAACTTCCCTGCATGGCATAATTTTTTAAAGTTTGGACTCTTTCTAAATTTCATTAATGCTTAATTTTAAAAATACAGATAGTGCCAGACAGTGGTGACAAGAGCCTTCAATCCCAGCACTCAGGAGGCAGAGACAGGGTGTATCTCCATGAGTTGGAGGTCAGCCTGGTCTACAGAGCAAGTTCCAGGACAGGCTCCAAAACTACAGAGACATCCTGTCTCAAAAAAAAAAAAAAAAAAAACAAAACAAACAAAAAACAAAATAACAAACAAACAAAAAACACAAGTAGCTTTACATGTCTTCAAGCTTTTTGGGCAAAACAAATATGGGTTTACAGGGAAAAGGCAATTTATTAAGAGCAAAAAACAATTTAACTGAATTTCCTTGTTGGTATTATATATTTACTCACTGTGTACTCATTGTAATTGCAGAGATGCCCATCAAAAAATATTTTGTATTAAAATTGAAATCTTAAAAATAAAGTAAATTTTGTAGCCAACCTACTTCAAAAGCTGTTAAAATCTAGGGCTAGAGAGATAGCTTAGTTGTTAAAGGACAGGCTTACAACCCAAAGGCAAGAGATGGTAAAAATAATGGATTCTTGATTTTATTTTTAAATTTTTTTTGTCTCAGTATTGATTATATCATCATGTTGCATTCATTTTAATTGTCATGCCATGAAAATATGCTATATGTTATAGTAGTCAATAGTGAAAATTTATTATTGAATTTAGATAATAAATTGTAAGATTGGAATGTGTTCATTTTTCATAGGACTAAAATATAGTTGTATGATTATTGAATTGCAGCCATTCATATAGTAAATGGTGTTTCACGCCATTTGTACATGATATTAAACAGTGGTTGCTACAGGCTCCCCTAGGTTTTAATTCATCTGTAGATACAGTTTATAATATACTGAAATAGTGCCTAGAATACAGCTAACATCGAAAGTGATCTTACTGTGCAATTTATGAGTTCTATTTTAAGAACAAAGTATTTTAGTGATGTTGCCTCTGTCATATGACTGAGGGTAATCTAACCACTGGTAAGAAATACTAACCCTGCTTAGATGTACAACCCCAGTCTCTCCTTAGTACAGCTTGTATTCCATGAGGGGAAAAGCTTTGGGCAAACATTTAATCTGTGGTAGATGAAAACTGGGAGCAGCTTTGAGACATCATTTAGCAAAACTGTTAATTTTCAACAGTTTAAAAAAACAGAATCACAGGCATGTCCATAAGAGAATCCCATCATCTTTTAACTAAGTAAACTAAATGAACAACACAGATCATAATTCATAAGTTATATAACATAGGCTTAGAGATTCTATTTTAAAATTGTCTGTTTTAATTTAATTTCACCTAGCTTTTCTCAAATCAATTTGGCAATGAAAACTCACGTATGTACATATGTACTATATATAGTGCCCCCAAATAGGCCATAATATTGACCTTCCACAAGTTTTCTTTAGAGAAATATTGATTTACACAAAAACTGAAAGACTGCTATTTTCCATACTTTACATCAGTTATTGAAGACAAAAAGCCTCCCAATTTATCTTTTTATAAACATTTAGGTGTAACAAATGCTTAGCAACCATGGGACCAGGGGCTGTGTAAAGACTAGATGTGTTTCTGTTTAGTTAAGGAAATATTTTGAGATTGTTAATGTATTTATTTCCATGCACATTTCTTGCAAGTTATGAAGAGAACAAAATCTAGGAGGTAATATCATAGGGAAAATCATGTTAGGCTAGGTCTGCTGTTATTAAGCCTTGTTTAAGTCTTATTTGACAGTGCCGAGCATGCTAACAAACATGTGACTATCATGTATTTTCATAGATAATTGTCAACCTTGTGTTATCTGTCATGTGTAAGAAATTATCCCCAAATTTAACAGCTAAAACATTATTATCTCCCATTGTCAGGGGTCAGGAACTGGATATGATTTCCCAGAGTCTTCTGACTTAGAGTCTGTCACAAGGTTGCAACCTAAGTGTTGACAGGGCCTGTCATTACTTTGAGGCTCAAGAGAGAAGATTCTTTCCCAAGTTCATGCAAGTGCTTACTGGCAGGATTTAGCCTTTAGCTGCTTACCAGCCACTGGCAGGGAGGCCCCCTCCATCCCATTTCACCCTTTTCATAAAGCAGCGTACCTCGTGGCAGCTGGCTTTCATCATGAGAACAAGCAGGGAACAAGAAAAGGTGGGCAAGATGGAAGCCAGAGTCTTCTGTCACCAGGTCTCAAACAGTCCTCCACTGTATTTGTCACATTCTGTTTGGTGGATGCAGGTTGCTAGGAAGCCCACACTCAAGGGGAGTATGTTACCTAAGCCTGTGAGTTCCAGAGGCTTGGTGCACCTATTAGCAACTGGCACATTCAGTGAGGATGTTCCATGATACTAGTCTGGTGCTTTGGGAGACGTTGATGGCAGTCTGTCCAATCCTGAGATTGTAAGTCCACACACTGAAATCCAGCCAAATGGTAACAGCTGCACTTCTATAATTCATGTAAAAGAGAACACTGTGTTTTGTCCAGAAAGTGCTTTTTTTTTGACACCTCTGCACAACAAGGAGAAGATGCATAGAAGGCAAGGGACAATGTTTTGTGTCTAGGTCAGTGCTGCCGAATGGACTTATAGAGCGGTTGAGCCAGGCAGAGTCAATTACGTCTTAAAGATAGGAGCACCCACTGAAGTGGGGGTTACATTCAAGGCTGAAGAGTTTGAAGAACACTAGTACTTGTTGCTAAGAAACAAGTTATCTCAAAACTTTGCAGCTTCGAACAACAGGAATTTATGGCTCAGATTCTTAGTCTGAATAAGGAGGCTTGGCCAGGGTTATCTGGCTCAGGATAGTTCACTCAAGATGTCATTAAAGACTTCAGGTATCTGAAGGCTTCAGAGTAGAGGGACTTACCTTTGAGATGGCATATTCACGGCTGTTGGCAGGGGGCCTTGGGGCCTGGCCATGTGTACCTCTCTATAGGAGCGCCCAAGTCTCCTCACACCATGACATCTGGCTTCCCTTAGAGAGACCTATCCAAGACAAAGAAGCAAGCAGAAGTCATATAATCTTTTATGGCTTACTCTGGAAAAACACATAGTCACTTTGGCCACATGCTATCCATTAAATTCAGTTATTTGATTCAGGCCATCCTCAGGAGTGGGGGAGTAATGAAGCTCCCATTCTAAAAGGCAAAGTGTGAAAGGATTCTCAGACAGAACTCAGGGCCCTCATAGTACTGTAGGCTCATTTCTTAACAAAATGAACCTTCTGAAACACAATGTAACAGGAGAGCTAAGCTGTGGCATCCCATCACACAGCAGGGTGACTGTAGATAATGAAAATGAATTCTGTGTTTTTCAAAAGGTAGATCTAATGTGGACATTTTCACTAAAAGCAAATAGTAAATAATGAATGAGAATTCTTAAAGGACAAATCAAAACAAAAACATCAGCATGTATGCTTAATAGAAATAATCCTTTTTTGCATTAAATCAAATGCACTCTTTTACAAATTTTACATATTTTGAATGTGAATGCCCAAGAGCAATCTGCCATGGACAGATTCTGGCATGATGGAACTCAAGGGACTTTCACTCAAATCATATGGAAAGATCCATCCATGCACCAAGCAATGGAAAGGACCCGTTCCTGTCCTCATATGGGGCCAAGGGCATATTTATGCTTTCTTGCAGGAAGAAAATGAGGCCTGGTGGCTGCCAGACTGGTGAGATGCATAGAGCAGAGGAAAACCTGAGACTGAGGGAGCCTGTCCAAGCCAGTTCGAGTGAGACCCACTGAACCTGTGTTCCTGATCCTCTGATGTCATCGACTCTGCAGTCCAAGAAGGAAAGAAAACAATTGGTTCAAGATTTTCAGATGGAAAGGAGATTAGAGATTTCCAGTTTGGTTCAAGATTTCCAGTTTCTCAACAAGCCTGCTGCATTGACTTCCCAGACCAGTGAGTTTTCATCCTGGAATCTAGCCAAGGACTGAACCTTTAACAGTTAGCTATACCACATCTTGGAACAATTGAAAGCTATTATGGACATGATGTGTGGCAAAAGCTCCTCTTCAGTAGTTGAGCAGGCAATGGACGAAAGTTTTGCAGTTAATACTTAGTACTGTGGTATCTCAAACTTATCTTTGGAAATTACAAGCAGCAGTGCTTTAGACTTTAGAGAGGGAAAAAGAAAAGTTTCAGAATTGTGGAGTTACTCATACTTCATTCACCATGAGAACATTTTATTGTCCTTTGATTGAATTGAAATTATGAAAATTATAATTTAGTCAATTATGTGTCAATTGTTAATAATCATACTGGAATCATTAATGTTTACAACCTTTGCTATACTAGGCAACATTTTATGAATGAAAAAGTTAGGAATCAGAAATGCTTATGAATCATTAGATACAATGCAATTGAATAGGCAGATTTAGATTTTGATATAGCTAAAGCCACTCAGGATATCCCAAACCAATTTTAAAAGGTCATTTTATCTTGATTCATCCTCACCTTTTGCAGGAGATGCTGTAGCCACGAAAGCATATGCATTATCGAGCTTGCTTGTGAGCTCTCAATGAAAAGTTGGTTTAGAGGTACATGGCATCGAACTATGCACCATTCCCTAAAGTTCTTTATTACAGAGGCTGGTGGTAGTCAGGGATTTGGTAAGGTCTTTTACCTCCAGGCAACCTAAAACAGGACACACATGACAGAATGTGTGTTCCCATGATGGTTAAGATTGAAAAGTGGAAGAAGACAACCTAAGACAGACACAGCCATCTGTCCTATAGCAGAAGCACATGTATTATTTAATTATATTAAGAAGGGGGAATTTAATGGTGCCCATAAAGATGGCTGCACTCTATCTTGGCACAAAGACAGAGAGTTCAAACTGTCCTCAGCAAATTATAAGACCTAACGGTCAAAGATGTGGCTACAGTAGTGTGTTTGTCTGTCTTATTCTAAATAACAACAGAACTGGTCTGAGGTGTGGCTACTCCTGACCCTCAAGTCTAGGGAGCAGGAAGTTGAATCCAAGGTGTGGTTACTGAACCCTTAGAATAGGTGAGGAAGAAAAGTCTATTTGTTCCATATACATGGTACCATGTTCCCCCTTTTTAGTTAAGGAATATATAAGAATGGTGAAAAAATAAACTTGTGGCATTTCAGTATTGACTGTTCTGCCCTCCTGACTTCTATTCTGTCTCTCTGTCTTTTCTTTATTGTCTATAGCTCACCTTTTCCTCATCCACACCCCCCCCCCACTCAGGTATGAACTTGGGGCGTCTTGGCTGATTCCAATTGCAACCCCACAAAGACAGTTTCTGACAATCCTTGTTACTGATTAGAACAATGCAATAAGAATAAAATGATTTTTAAAGTGACAAATTATTCTCAGATATTAAGACTGAATAACAAGGCTGAAAGTCTGAGTTGTGGGATAATATTTTTTAGATTAGACAACAGAACAGCAACTGGGCTGGTGGTGCAAGTTTGGAATCTTAGCTCTTGGAGCTGAGACAGAATGAACACAAGTTGGAGTCCAGCTGGGGCTACACGGTGTGTTTGAGGCCAGCCTGGGCAATTTAACAAGACAATCTCAAAACAAAACAAAACTGGAAACTGTGACTGTTAGCTTACTGTAACTCTACAGGAAAAGTGAGGAAAGGGTACATGAGACCAAAATCTTCCAATTTATGTTTGTAAGAAATAGCTCTTAAGAACTCAATGACTCAAAACTATTTACAATGTAATTTCTTAAGTTTTAAGCTCAGATTAAACTCAGACCAACCTGAGTTCAGATCCTCAGAACCAACATTAAAAAAAAAAAAAAAAAAAGCAAAACTAAAAACAGGTGTGTCAGCATGTTCCAGGAACTCCAGACCTGGGAGTTGAACAGGAAGAGGAAGCAGGGGATTGCTGAGGCTTTCTGGCTACCAGCCTAACTAAAAAATGAAGAACCCAGGATTCAGTGAGCTACCTTATCACATAGGGAGTAAGACCATCATGTGTGTGCCTGGGTCCATGAAACTTTGAACACACAAGCATAAAATACACACAGAAGAAAAAAGAAGAACCTGCACACACAATTTACATATTTCTTTCTTTAACTCCAACATATTATACTGTTACCTTGGTGTCTTAGGATTTCTGTTGCTGTGAAGAGACATCATACCCCCTGTAACTCTTATAAAGGAGAACATTTAATTGGGATGGGTACAGTCCATTATCATCAGGGCAAGAAGCATGGTGGTGTGCAGGCAGGCAAGGGGCTGGGGAAGTGAAAAATGTCTGCTCCCGATAAACCTCTCTGCCAATGCAACAACTCAAATGAGACCAAATCAAACTGAATTAGAAAAAGTCCAAGTTTAGTGGATACAACACTCCCAGATGGTCTTCCAGCCCCCACAGTGACACACTTCCTCCAATAAGGCCACACCTCCTAATAGTACCACTCCCTTTGGGGGGGGCCATTTCTTTTCAAACCTTAATTTTCAAAAGAGTGTGTAAGAACTGTTGTGTGTAGTCAGGCTTTTTTTTGTCAGGATCATTGGCTCCCCAATAATGACATGGAGCCTTGTTATTAATTATGAAAGTCCAGCCAATAGCTTGGGCTTGTTTCTTTTGTTTTTCTTTTTTGATTATATTTTAATCGATTTTGCATACCTCCCTCCTCTCCTCCCATTCCCTCCCCCTACTTCCCATCTACACCCTCTCCAATCCTCCTCTCATGGGTGTCAACAAAGCATGGCACACCAAATTGAGGCAGGACTGCAGCTCCATGACGAGATTCTCCCTTTCTTCCCTTTCTTCTCTTAAATTGTTTTATTTGTGGGAGATGGAGGTGGGAGGGGGGAGATGGATGAGGTTGGGAGACATGACATGGAGACATGATATGAAAGACACAAGTAATAAATAAAAAAGAAATCTAAAAAAAGAAATGCAAAAAAGTGTAATGTTGTCCTTCCTCCCTTCCTTGCTATCTTTCTTCCCCCTCGCTCCATCTTTCTCTCCCTTCATTTCTTCTTTCTTCCTTCCCCCTCCTTCTCTCTTTCTCTCCCTCCTTTCCTCTCTTTCTATCTTTCTTCCTCCTCCCTCTCTCCTTCTCTTCCGCCCACCTTTCTCTCCCTTCTTTCTCTCACAGCCACTGTTGGGACTATGTCTGAAGTCTTGGGTGGCCTTGACTTTAGTAGCCTTTTCAGAAAGCTCATACTCTGCACAGAGAGCTACTTCTCCTTAACCAAACACTTTGAAGACATTTCTACTCCTAAGAAGGCTCTGAAGTATGTAGGGATAGTTTAGTATATTACATTTGACTAGTTTTTGTTTGGGTCTTGTTTAGGCAGCCATATGCTAAGGTATCATGGATGAAGCTTCTATGTCATTTCTAGGAGGCAAAATTTCACACCAGATCTTACGATTTCTAAATTCTTTCCATTATTTTCCCACAATATTCCCTGAGCTTTAGGTATAGGAGTGTATACTAGGCTCTTTTGAGATTTCCTCTGCTAATGGAATTAATCCAGAACTCTTCACTTTAACCACAGACAGACCCTTTGGACAAGGGCATATTCTACACCACAGTAACAATCTTTAGGCAACATACTGAAACTTCTTTTTTTTTTTTTTTTTTTTTTTTCTGTGAAACATCTTGAGCTAGGTTCCACAGTCCACATCTCCCATGCTCCTGCATGGTCCATTAAGTAGAGCTTAAAGTATTTCACTGCTTTCCTAACCCAAAGTACCAAAGTCCAAATTCCTCCGAACAAAAACACCATCAGGCTTATCAAAGCAATACCCAAGTCACTGGTATCAATTTCTCTTTTAGTTATGGTTTCGGTATTGCTGTGAAGAGATACCATGACCACCGCAACTCTATAAAGGAAAACTATTTAATTGGGGTGGCTTACATTTTCAGAGGTTCAGTACATTACCATCATGGTGCAAAATGGTGACATGCGTGCTGGCATTGAATTGGAGGAGTTCTGCCTCTTGATGGACAGGCAGCAGAAGGTGGTCTGAATACCACACCGAGTGAAGCTTGAGCAAAGGAGACCTTAAAATCCACCCCACAGTGACATACTTTCTCCAACAAAGCCACACCTCTGAATAGTGCCACTGCCTATGAGCTTATGGAGACCAATTACATTCAAACTCCCATGCTTCCCATGATCAGTTATTCTCTGAATTTTGATCAGATGTGGTTTTCTGTAACAGTTCCATCTGTTGCACAGAGAAGATTCTTTGATGGGAGGTGAGAGCTATACTTATCTGTAGGCGTGAGGGTAAGTATTTAGAATGAAGTTAGGACGTATATTGGCAGAGTTACATAGTAATGAAATGTTCCCTTGTAAGATTCATGACCTACACGCTCCAGGTATTTGGTTGAGTTTCCAGTACCAGGTGTGACCACCCTCTTATTGAGCAGGCCAATTAGACAGCTGTTGGCTGACACCAAGATAGAAGTGCCACTACTGAACACTTAGGAATGTGTTGCTATGCTGAACACTGTTATGGAACATAGGTAATCAGTTGGGTAGGACGATTGCTGCCTTTCTCCCTTGGGAGCTTACCATCAGCACTCTGTAGGCTCGTCCTCAGAAAGCAGCCTGTCACATCAGTTCTAGTGTGGATCCTTCAAGTCTTATGTCCAGACTGAATAGGGACTTACCTTCAACCTGTGGGAGCCATTCTAGGACAACGATAATCATCTGTATTGTTTGGGAAAGTCTCTTGGTCTCCTCCCACCAACAACCACAAAGCAGGTGGATGTCTCATGCCTGTTTCTGGGGTTTTTGTTGTTGTTGTTGTTGCTGCTGCTGCTGATAGTCTATGGCTCTCGATGGGGGCATTGTCAGTCCAAGTGGTATAACTTCATCTAAACTATATGTGTATGTATAAACATACACTTGTATATGTCATTTTAGGTAAATAAAAAGTTAGATGTTTTCTTATGGCGTTTTCAAATATCCTTAGTGTCCCCACCATCCCTCTCCTTTATCACAGCATAAATAGTGTTCATTTCTTCTTCCCTCCTTCTGTATTGATAGAATAGTCACAGACTGAATACTTAAAATTCCTTAGTGAATCCACAATAGAACTTTACTCATCAGACATTTGATTAGTATTTCCTGTCACATCAGCATGCTTTTGTGTGTGGTACAAATTTACACTCCCCCTACACTCCCCCTCTTCCTATTTTTCTTTTCTTTTTTTTTTCTGTACTGGAATCTAATGTGGGGGGCAGGGGGAGCTGATGGATTCCACAGACCCATCTCTGAGGCTGGAGTCAGGGCAGTTACTTCTACAATGTCTCTGATCAAGCCTATTTTCTTATTTCCTTTTTAAATGTACTCTTGAGTCCCTTCAGAACTCATGGAAGGCAAATAAAGCCCCATGTCTGACAGAAATACCTCTGGCACAGTGAGGATAGTTTGTCTACTTAAGTTGACTTTGCCAGTGTGCACAGCAGTGAACCTCATTGAAATTGATCCTGGGCATCTTCTCTGCCTCATGATATGCAGAATCATTTCCTTCCAACAAATATTTGGAAGCCTGTTCAATGAACTACTCAATTGAGCTTTGTTTCTGTACTGGGATGACCGAGGAGATTTGTGTAGGTGTATGCATGTGGTTAGGTCATTCTGCCCTTTTCTTTCCTCTGAAAACCCTTATGGAAATAAATCTTAAATATAGGATCAGAAGAAAAGGGATGTATTCAGAATGTCATTTTTGTCCTAATCAGAAATGAAGTTCCCAAAGCAGAATCTGTGATGGGAAAACAGAGTCCAAGAAATGGCATGGAGAAATTTGAGGTAGATTCTCTCACTTTGGTGACTACTAGCTTTATCTATTGGCTCCTCCCCTTACAAGCTTTATTGGGGCAGTTATATAAAAAATAAGCATGCATGCTTAATGTTTATGGTTTATTCTGTTAAAAGAATTTTCTGATTTGATAGGAAAGAAGCAGCACCTGCCAAAATTATACATCTCACCTCCTGTTTTCCTTGTCACTCACGACTGAGAAATGGAGAATTTGTAGTGTGCTTGAATTCTTTTCTACTAGGATTATCTCAGAAATAAATATTAGAATGCAACCCTTCCCAACTTTAACTGGGAGGCCAGGGATGACCCGTGAGAGTAGAGATCTATCCACTGCATCCTCTGTCTGAATGGCCTCCTCAGTATCTTCTGTAATCTGCCCCATCATCATCACTCCAAGGCCAGAGCCATTTGGGTCAGGAACAGGGGCTCTCAGCAGATATGCAGGAGCCTCCAGGTTCCATTGATTGATCTGAGGCAAATTTTCATTAAGAAGAACAGAGTAAATACTTAGCTGCAATCTACCAGCCCAAGAGATAAAGGAACCAAGATAAAGAGTTAGAAATAAGTTAATAGAGCCTACTAACACCCTTAAGACAAGGAAATTTCTGAACCTGACCTGTTTTTAAAGGAGAGAAAGCATTTGCCATCAAATCTTAAATTCATAGGAGCATATACAAAAGAAAACAACATTTGACAGAGAAAGAATGTCTATGTGGAAATGACTGGTGGCAAGTATGTCTTTTGACTTCAAGATGTCTATCTTGCAGACTTTTGAAGAGTGTTCTAGCATAACTCTTCTGTCCTCAGTTTTTATTGTCAACTCAACATAACCAAGAGTCACCTGGGAAGAAAATCTCAATAGGATGATTGCTCAGGCCAAACTAGCCAGTGTCCATAAGAAATTGTCTTGATTCTTGATTGATGTGGGAGGACTCAGCCCACTGTGGGTAATGTCAGCCCCAGGCAAGGTCCTGGGGTTGTACAAGAGAGCAGACTGAACATAAGCGACAGACAGCAAAGCACCAATCAGATTTCCTTCCTGGTCCCTGCCTCTGCCTCTGCTTAAGTTCCTGCCCTGATTTCCCTTACTGATAGGCTGTGATCTGAAAGAGCAAGATAAAATTAATCCTTCCACCTCTAAACTGCTCTGGTCAGTGTTTTATCATAGCATCAGAAAGCAAGCTAGGACACCTCTCTAAGCCTAGTCATTTGAAAGAAGGTTGACCCAGGTTTTATAGATACTGGTACCATGTGCCCTTCAAGGCAAACAACAGACAAGTCAAAGATTTGAGTGCCTGTTACCAATGTGACTATTGTTGTTTTTCCCAGCTTTCCATCAGTTATTATTTAATGTTCAGAGTGTTCAAGCTAAAGTCATCTTTCAGCAGAGAGGGGACTGAATTTACAACTGTTTTATTTCTGTGCTGTGTGTCTTCTCTCATCTCCTTTATTGTTCACATACGATTTCTTGAGTCCCCTTCTTATACCTTTACAGTGGATCGTCTGAACCTCAGGGTCCATGAGCACCCAAACGCATGGTTTTCATTTTGCTTCTCACATGCTTCTGTGATTTTTAACTTGACTTTGTCTTTCCTTCTATAAATCAAACCCTCCTTCAAGGCTAGAATATGCTTTCAAAAACCATATGTGATAATAATATGATAATGAACATTTCTGAGTGTTTCCTGTATGGAATATGCACTGTGTATAGCCATTTTTAGATTTTAACTCAGCTAAAGTGAAAAGCTAAGAGAGGCACGAATCATTCTGAAGCCTGAACTTGTTTTTCTATGACTTCAGCTGCCTACTAAATGCTTCTGTGTGAACCCTCTGAGGTGCTGCCTGTACCTAGAAGACACTGGCTCCAGAGAAGGGAGGTTGAGGCTGAAATCTTGGATCAGACTATTGATCTGGGGGCAAGTTTCTTAACTTTCTCACATTTCATTTCTCCATTGATAATAGTAGAGACATTAACGAGATCCAACTATATGATGAATAGAAGAATTAATAGTTGCTAAGTTAGGGTATTCATATCTTGGGGCTGCCACAGCAAATCACCATGAGCCTTATGGCTTCAAAGAGAAGAAATTTATTCTCTCATTGATCCAGAGGTGACAAATTCTAACCTGGGGTATTGTCAGGGTTATGTCTCTTTGAAAAACTCGGAGGGGATCTTCTTTGCCAGCTGCTGATGCCTCCAAATGTCCCTTGGTTTATGTGTATCTATCTTTTTGTGGCCTTTGCCTCTTTTTTTCTCCCTTTGCTCTTGGTGTCAAGTATCTTTTTTGTTTCCATCTTTTAGGGACACTTGTCAGTGGGTTCAGGACCATCTTAAATCCACCAATATGGCTTTTCCTTGAAATTCATAACTTGATTACATCTGTCAAGGCAATTTCCAAAATAAGGTCACATTCATAGGGTTTTGGGAGAAACATGGATACACTTTGGTGGTACAGTGTCTAACCCTACACAGTCCTGAGAACAATTCTTGGTATTTTCAAATATTTAGGAAATGATAGGGGCTATTTTTTCTTCACAAAGGTCAGACCTTCTATCACTGCCTCACATATAGTACCTTTCTGCTTACCAAGACAAAAACTTTAATAAAATAGAACCTGATTAATATTTCAAGTAACTGCACCTGGGAAATGGCTGCATACGCATTAGGACCCGTTTTTGGATCTTAGCACTTCTATAAAAGCCAGGTGTGGCAGCACAAACCTGTAACATCTGGACTGGCAAAAACAGAGATAGGTGGATCCCAGGGGCTCATTTCCCAAATGGTGAGTTCCAAATTCAGTGAGAGACAATATCACAGAACAGTAAGATGGAGAGCCATTTGAGATACTCAAAGCTGAGTCCTGGCCTCCACAGACACATGCACAGATGACAGATGAGTAACCCATCCATATATATATGTATGTATGTATGTATGTATGTATGTATGTATGTATGTGTATATGTATATGTATATGTATATATATGCAACAACACACACACACACACACACACATATATATATATACCCCACATATACACATGCATGTGCAAAGTTCGAGAGACCAATAATAGTTTGTATTGTTAATCTATCAAATGAAATGATTTTTGAAAATATTAAAATCTGTGGAGTCTACAACACTGAAGGTAAATTGTATAAAATGGAGAGGTGCATAGATAGTGTTCCAAAATGAATCTGCTTAGTTGTATTGATATAAATACAGCTCACCTCACATGTGTCAGCTCTTTAACATGCTACACATGAGACAGATGAATTAAACATTAGTGCAAAGAGTAAATACAGAAATGCCTCTAATTGCACTAAACTCATCTATTATATATATATGTATATATATATATATATATATATATATATAGTAAAACATCCTTCATATTTTATACCACTTCTAATTGATTAAATATTTGAAGTAAAGCCTAATTTAGCTAGACTTTAATTTCCCCATGGAAAACACTCTCTTCATCATAGGTGATTGCACTCCCCCATATCAAATACCATGTCTAAAGGTGGTTTGTTGAGAGAACCTCAGTCAGTATTCAGCCCATCTAATTATAATATTTTTTAAAAAGTGAATAGTTCCTTAACATATCTTGTGATGGTCCCAAAACAGACCCTTTTAACCAGGCCAAAGAATTAGCCTCTGCAGGTGGAGTATGAATTCAGAATGTCTTGGGGCCACATTGTATGTATGTATCTATGTATGCACACACACACACACACACACACACACACACACACACACACTTTTTAAAGCAAATCCCTTACTGTTAGCAATATGTGTAGAAATCCTGGTATCATAGAGATGCCACTTGTGACCACCAACTTCTCTGCCAGTTGCTTCCAGGAATCACTGAGAACTATACAAAGGGATCCAATATTAAAGTGTCCACTGATTTCTCTTTATCATCTTGTTCATAAAGAAATCCCATACTTGAATCTTTTAGATTCATGAACACATGTAATTGTTCCAGCTAATGGAAGCCAACACTTGAGGGTGGAGAGGGGTGTTCAGTATTCCTATCAACATTCGATTTTGATGTTTAGAGTTTTAATCCATGCTTCAATCACTTACAAAGCAAAAGCAAACCTTAATATCCTCTAAGACACTTCCTAGGACTGAACTCAGCATTGGGGACAGTCTCTGTTCTTGAGCAGCACCCGTGTCAACAGTACACTGTCTTAACAACTGGGTTTCTGATTTCTTGTGAATTTACAATGACTTAGATTGTAGATTCCTCTGTACAGCCATAACACCAGGATTTCTCTGTATCTACAATGCTGGGCCATGGCAAAGTTAATACCAAGCACCAGAAGGAGCAAGCAAGATGGGTGAAATTTTAAAATACATGAAAAGAATGCCTGTCTCATAAGTGGGAAGGATATCACACCCAGGCCTTAGCAACAGATGCTTAAATGCAGTCTGCAGTAAAGAAGAAATGTTAATTCTTGTCTGTTGGTTAGTCTAGCACTGTCAACCTTTCTAGGAATTACACATCTTGGATTAGTTCCTTCAGAAAATCTATAACCCACACTGATGACCCCCAAAAGGTCTGCTGGGTTTGGGCTGATGACCCCAGGATGCAGGGAAAGAAACTCTTCTGAAACTTTCTAGTCCCACCTGCCCTCAGGGAGTCAAGACCTTCTTTAGTCCCACTGAATCCTCAAGATTCATTGCCCAAGGCAGAAACAAGGCAGTAGGATGTCTGGGAGAAGGCTGCAGGAAGTCCTGAGCTGCCAAGTGAGCTCTGACCAATGGCTGGAGACTATAGTGGTTCCTTGAGGAATCTACTTAGTGAATTGCTAGTCAAGGTCTGCCCTGACACTGGTTCTCTGGCCATCACCCTCCAGGCCTTAGTAGAATGCCATCATGGTTAGACAGGCTATGAGACCCTGAGGTGAAGGGCCCTGAAACTTTTGATAAGAGGAAATATGCTCTAGTTTGAGGCTGTTTGTCCCTCCAAATTTATGTGTTAGGATCTAAAATCCAATGTGACCATATTAAGGATGAGGTCTTTTGGGAAGTGATTAAGTCATTGACCATTATGCCCTCCTGAGTGGATAAGGATTCTTATAAACGAGGTAAAAGGAACTGTCCTCTTCTCTGCTACAATTTGGGTCTGGAATATCCCCCAAAGACTTCTTGTGTTAAAGTGTGGTCTTAGGCTTGACACTATGCTATGTGTTCTGACAATGATAGTCTGTCACGCTCAGCAGGGCCACTTAGTCATGGGCTTCAGTCTCATACTGTGAACTTTACTCCTGTACCATGTGATGGTTTACCATTGTCCTCTCCAGAGGATGCAGCATAAGTGCCACCTAAGAAACAGAGTGTAAGTGTAATCAAGACACTCATCTTCAAGACACTTCACTTGATCTTAGATTTCCCAGGTTTCTGAACTGAACAAAAGTTCTATTACTTAGAAACTAATACATCCATGGTGTTTTGTTTTAACATTAGGAACAGAGTTATCCAACCTATAGTAGGTGCTAGTAGCTGTTTTGTGGCATTAGGCCTTCCCAATTTCATAGTGTAGGACTTCTGGTGAGTGGACGCGAATAAAGACATCATTGCCTGTGTTTCCTTGCACCTGCATGGCCATATGACCACTTAAGAACCATGAGAAATGAGTAAATACAGTGTGATAGCTTTGGGCAGTTTTGGACTAAGGTGCATTTAGTTGTCTGTTTTGTTTTGTTTCCTGGAATGTAAATGTTGTGTGGAATATGAACACCACCATTTTGGAAAGTGAGTAAATAAGTTTAGAGAAGTCTGGGTTAGAGCTGTTGGATTGTAGTGAGTAATCATACAGGCTTTCTGATATATTGTATGGGACATGATGAGAATGAAATATTCTATGTGTATCTTAAGTTCAAATTTTATTGCATGTTCTGTGCTTTATCT
Source organism: Cricetiscus sungorus (assembly GCA_030556225.1). Classification (NCBI taxonomy): domain Eukaryota; kingdom Metazoa; phylum Chordata; class Mammalia; order Rodentia; family Cricetidae; genus Cricetiscus; species Cricetiscus sungorus. The sequence goes on from JANBXA010000730.1 coordinate 39,102,113, forward strand.
GGCAACCTCATCTGAAATCCTACATAGAATGCCATATCAGCCTGCAGGAAATCCCCCAAAGATTTCGCATATGAGGAAACTAAGAAACACCATATTTTTCTGTCACTTGCAAACAAACCTAATTCCACACATCCAAAGCAGAGTCTGTTCTTGTACCAAACTTTTCACTGTTAATACTTTACTACAACGCCCTTTCTATCAGCGTTGCTTGTAAGTAGAAAATTTTACATTCCATACACTCCTTTATACCTTCTAAAGAAAATTCGGGACTATGGGGGTGGTACAACTCATGAAAACATTTGCTCTCCAAGCATGGAAACCTGAGTTTAGACACTTAACACCTACTTTAAAATGCCAGGTGTGTCTATACTGGTTTGTAAACCCAGGACTGTGGGATTAGAAGTTGAGACAGAGGCTCCCTGGAGTTTGATAGGGGCCATTCTACTCAATAGACAGCTACCTTGAGGTCACTGAGAGACACTCTGACAATAAGGCAGAGAGAGGTAAACACCTGATGTCCTCCTCTGGCCGCCACATGCTCACACACCTGCACACAAGTGTGCGTAAACTGATACATTTGGCTGTGACCTCATTTGGTTATGGCAATCTGCCCATATTTATGATTTACAATGACCTCATTTCCTCATTTTACACACAATGTTTGGCGATTTGGCCTCTTTCATATAGCTGGTAAGAAGTCAACATCTGGCTGGGATTGGGATCCACTGGCTCAGTCTGTGGATGTCTCTGCCAACTCACAACTTCTGCCCTGACTTTGGTATATTCACTAGGAATGAAATGCAGGCAGGTTGCCTTTTGTAGGGATTGACTGAAAGAAGGGAGCTGGTCTGCTCTACTCTGTGCCCTCAGGATCTGTAGGTCTAGCATCCGAGTGTCCTGAGACTTTGGAAGGAGGATTACTCTGGGATGATCAAGTTTTTAGGTTGGAGGGAAGAGACAAGTAGTCTGTCACAGTCAAATAGAAAATGTAATCGAGGCTAACTTGATTCTCTTATCATTCCAGAAAGTTTCTAGAAGACTTGCTTCATGGTGACTTGTAGTGAAAGTCTCATTCCTGTAGTAAGAAACTTACAAAAAGTTTGGATCAAAGCTCTTTTGTTTTTAAAATATGGCTTTGGAATAGGAGATCTGGTGTTTAGTAAAGATTTGATCCAGATATTATTATTTTTAAACTGTTTACTTACTCTTATTCTGTGTGCATTGGTGTTTTGCCTGCATGTTTGGCTGAGTGAGGGGATCAGATCTTGGACTTACAGACAGTTGTGAGCTGCCATGTGGGTGTTGGGAATTGAACCCAGGACCTCTGCAAGAGCAGTCAGTGCTCTTAACTGCTGAGCCATCTCTCCAGTCACTAGATATTATTTTTGTTTTCACTTTGACCATTATATTAATTTGTAAGAGTAAATAATACTTCTGCCATAATAAATTCCCAAACCTTGGTTGCCAAGCACAGGCCAAATTTATGACTTGCTCTTCCAAACCTGCTAAGGACATTCCTGTGTGTGGTCTTCTCTGTGAACCTCCAGAACTTCAGGGCTTCAGGACACCTTCCTGTTTAAAGACCCGGAGTCCTTATATCCAGCCAGCTGTTGGGGAGTTGTGGGGGTGCTGCCTGTGGGAGGTTTGCCGATACCAGGTCTGAAAGGGGTTGATGGGTTACAGGCTAGGCAAATGGCCACAAAGAAGGCAACTGGACAGTAGGGTTGAGTTTTGTATCTAGGAAGTAGAAGATCTAAGGGTTTTTTTTTGTTTTGTTTTGTTTTGTTTTTTGTCTGTTTGTTTGTTTTATCTTGTTTCATGTTGTATGTGCCTATGTTTACCACAATCATTTAAAACATGATTCTAACTCACAATAACCTAAGGCCTCTTAAAAGCTGCCCATGCTAACAGTTCATTTTAGAGTATATTTCAGAATGAAACTATGTTGGTCTATAATTAAACTTTAAGAATATTCTCAGGTTTCCAGAAAGATCGTTACAAATCACCTATCAGCATCTACAGTGATTGAGCTGTAGCAATCCCTGTACTTGCAAAACAAAACAAAAACTAAAGTTGAATTTTGACTGACCTTGTTTACAAGTTGTCTACAAACCTTGATCCTCTCTCCTTGTTCCTAGTCACTGACTTTAAAGCATTTAACAGAAAATTAGTTAACTAGAAAATTTATATTAAGATTTTTTTGTTATTGTTGTTGTTTGAGATATGCTGAGGATATGTATGATTTGTGTTTAAATGGCTTCCATTGCCTAAACAAATTAAAAACAGTAGTACCGAAGGTCTCTTTCAGCTCCTATATTTATAATGCTCTTTATTTTTAGCTGTCATTGAGAGGTCTAACTCCTGATTGCATCTACATGGTGCAATGCAAATTACTTAAGCCGTTTTCCTTAGCTGCCGAAGTCAGCTGCTCCAGGGACCTTCTTGCATAATGCTTGTCTCCAGCTTGTCTTAAATCAATTACTTCAGAAATTCTTAGAGCTTGAAGTCCCTAGTGGTGTCTCCCAACTGATAATCCATGCTCGTAACTTGCACAGCTTATTCGATGTTTGCAAAGTGAAACATGCTTTTGCCTGTTGATAATTAACTATGTTGTTCTGTAAGGAGTTCTGTTTAATTAAAGAACCCCAGGCTTGCTAAGGACCAACAAGGATTATTTCCTGCTTCAGATTCCTTCTTAGTTAGAGTTGGACATCTGCTTTGGGTCTAAGGGATGCCATCACTGCCCCTTTAACAGCAATGCCCCCGCACATCTCACCCAGGAGTGCCTTAAGCCTGAAATATACAGCGAAGGCATATATTGACTCTTGTAGCAGCAGCTGCTGTGGTTTCTGTTTTTAGGGCTGCAGTTTGAGGTGAAGGTCATAATTTGTGTTCTCATGACTGCTGATAATGGCCGCAGGGCTCCTAAGGGACTAGCCACAGACCAGAGCATGATGGGAGAAATGAACTCAGGTGACCCACTTGTTTTGCTATGAAGCATTAGTAGTTTATGAACTCAGCATTCACTGAGTTCTTACCTAGGGTCAGGCTCCTGGGTCTGTCACCGTTCTCTGTTCTCTACTGGATCAGTGCAGATGCCTGAGGTGCACAGTGGGACAGCTGATGAGGTTTTCTGGAGCCCAGGTCTAGGGGTGTGGAAACAGAATGTACTCCTTATATCACCTGCATGCAATTAGCCCCTGACTATGACTTGTGTGGTTTGACATTTGCTTGTGCTGAATCGAGTCACATCTGTGAGATCTGCCAGATGTGGGTTCTATTTGATTTTGCACAGTTGCAAAATAAATTGCATTTGGGATTTGAAAGAAGATATATTTAGATCATAGACATTAGAAGACCAAATGTTTCCAGAATGCTGAAAAAAGGCTGTGTCAAGAGTGTTTTACTTAAGATAGTGTATGCCTAAGCAGACCCAGGGTAGTCCATTAAAAAGTCCTCCAGAAGTTATTACTATCCCTGCAAAATGTTGTGGAGGGGACAGATCAGCTTTGGGGGCTATTTGCTTTAGCCATCAATGTGACTTTACTCCTCAGGACCACTTCCTCTGGTATGTCTCTTATAATGTATCAAGCCCTGTTCCCTCTTGTTTATATTAGTGGCCTTTGGACACACACCTACATTTTATTTTTCATAGACCTTTCTGCAAAAGTGGCACAAATGAATGCCCCGGAAACATAACTCAAAGTTGAGGAATGTATGGTTCTTAACCCCATCTTCCTCTGAGGCTGCTTATATACAAAAGCCCCCTGCCTTCTGACCTCCCCTTGATGTATGATGGTGTATGATCTCAGTTTCTTTATCTCCTGATTCCTTCCTCATGCAGTGGCTGCCAGCTAGCTGCACTTCTTGAATGAAAGGCCCAGCTTGTATCTAGCTGTCTCTTGTACATATCTCCCTCTATGCAACTTCCTTCTCTAGGTATTGATAGCCTTAGTTGAAGAGTTTTGTTTGTTTTCTGCTGATACCGTGCATAGTACAGTTTTAGTTACTACCACAAAATAAGCAATTTGAGTATTTTCTTAGCTCAAGCTAACATTAGGATCCTGTGAATAGGTAACAGATTTAGCATATATTTATACATATATCTCTGTATATTTTTCCTAAATTTCTTCCCTATAACCTATAATTATCTGTGAGAGAATGATTTCCTAATATAAAACCATCCATGTTTCAAACCATAAATTTTTAAAATTGTCTTCATTTTTTTACTGTATTAACATAACAAATTCATTTTAGAAAACAGAGAAATTTGGGAATATATATCTTTTCATTCCCTAAGTTTATTGGCATCCCATTTCTTTCTTGTTATTTTTTGTTTGCTTGCTTGCTTTTCAAGTTAGGGTTTCTTTGTGAAGCCCTGCCTGTTCTGGCTGTCAAGCAGAGAAGGAACTGGAGGCAGGAAAGGATGCAGAGACCATGGAGGGGTGCTGCTTACTGGCTTGCTCATCACGGCTTGCTCAACCTGCTTTCTTATAGAACCCGGGTCTACCAGCCCAGGGATGACACCACCAACAATAGGCTGAGCCCTGCCATCAATCACTAATTAAGAAAATACCTTATAGGGTTGTCTGCCTATAGCCTGGTCTTATGGAGGCATTTTCTCAATTAAGGTTCCCTTCTCTCAGATGACTACAGCTTGTGCCAAGCTGACATAAAATTAGCCTGTACACCATTGAATCATCATCATCTCTTTTGCCCTCAAGCTCAAAATACTAAACCATTTTTTTTAGATGCGTGGTTCTTTTAAATTGGCACAGAATTCTTGGTGCTAACATATTTTGTCATGTCTGATTTATGGCTGTAGTCTTTCCCAAGGAAAAATGACACCTTTATTCTTTTTTTCCACAAATGTCTGTAATCAGTTGATGCCCCAGCTCTGGTGCTTTCCTATTTCTTTTCCTGTGGTTATTCTAAAGCAGAGTCAATATTGTCTGCCATACTCAGATAACATGGGCAGATGATTAATTACAATGTATGCCTTGTTTTGAAGGTGTTTTCTTGCTGATGGATTCCACAGTCAAATCCTGTAGTGAAGATTACTCAGGATCACTTTTAGCTTCAGCCTTAGAAGTCTGCAAGAATAGTCTATGTCAGTGCTTCTCAAGCTGTGGTTTTTTTTTTTTAGCAGAGCTGGATTTTTACCCCCATCATTTCTAAGATAGAGTAATGGGAGAAATTCTTATCTTTTGCTCTAAATAAAGAAAGGAGAGGAACAGATTTGATAAAATCGGATCATTCTAAAACCATTTTCTTTTCTTTTTAGTTCTCTGAAGGAATTTTAGCAGCTCTGTTAGCAGATTACAGAATGGAACACAGCAGTGTTGTCTTAGTGTTGGGCATTGACTCCAAGTCTTGTGCATGCTAACTGAAAGCTCTACCCCTCACCCCAGCACCGGCATTTTTGAATCATGTAGGACTACAGGTGAAGAAGACAAAATGAAAAATTTGTCACCCTGGTTCTCTGATATTTGTTTACAATGCTATCTTTTAAAAGCTTGCATCCTAAACTGGGTGTGGTGGCATAGGCCTTTAATCCCAGGACACAAGAGGCAAAAACAAGCATGTTTTTGGAGTTCCAGGCCAACCTAGTCTATATAATGTGTTTCCATTCACCTAGAGCTGCACAGTGAAATCCTGTCTTAACCCCCTGAAACCAAAACCCACAAATGGTTTCTATACCATATAATACATATCCATTCAATTGCATTTATAAGCACATTTCGTACATTTACTCTGAAATAATTATACTATATGTGTAATTCAAAGGAATACAGTATATAAGTAAATTAATATATTATGGAATAAAATGTGAGTATATTATTATTTTAACAATAGATAGGATTTCATGTGTCATTAATTTTGCATATGACTAATATGTGGCCAACCATCCCTGTGCGCCTGGGTCTAAGGGGTTTCCAAGGAGCTTTTAGCTTTAAAATAAATATGAATGAGAATGTTCTCATTCCAGAATGTTCTCTAAAAGTTAACCCTAGTGGGGATGAAGGTGATATAACTAGTCTGTAATTTGGTTATATTCCTTCTCTATGAGAAAACAGATTTGTTGTCCTAGCTGGGTTATTGTCCCATCCCAAACAAGACCCCTTACCTCTTTCCTATAGTGGGCAAGAGAGCTGCTTCCCATAACTCAAGCTGTGTTTATTTAGTGTACTACCTACATTGACTAATTTCAGCATTTACAGAGTTGGGTATTTGGGTGCATGGGGGAAAACAGGAGAAAGAAAGAATGATAAATGCAGAAGAAACGCCACAAAACACATGGTGAGATGTTTTGTATAATTGATCAATAGGAGACACAGGCCATCTTGGTGCGCAGAGAGGACATTGTTCATTACTGAGTTGGTTGGTGTCTGAAAACTAGTGACACAAAAGTCCAGAGCTTTGTGGCAAGGCAAAGGGACTTGCTGCAAGTCTATGTAAGACAGCAATTTAGTTAGCAATAAGCGGCATAGCACCACAAAAGAGGTCACAGACGAGCTTCCTGGGCCCTTCGATTAAAGGCCAAGCACTTAACTTCCAATTCGAGTCAATCAAGAATTCTATCTTAAGTTCTTTATAGACTAGGTTAAGGTCATTTGTATCATTTGTAAGAAAAATAAACAAGAACTATATGAAGGTCAAAGTATAAGGATATTTTAGTAGTTTGGCACAACTAGGGACAGATGTCAGAGTCCTCACAAGACTGCCTGGATTTCCTACCAATATTCTGGGATGATGCTTCAAACAAGCTTTTGAAGTCTTGAGAGCCATGATTTTGAGGGATCCTGCCTGACACATACCTTCCAGAATCTAATCTGCTTGGGTCCACCATGCCCCAAATCAGCAGTACAGAATTCTCCATTTGAGTGTTGGGAATCCAAACAAGGAGACAAGTCAAACAGGAGATCTTGCATATTCTTAGATGTGAGCCAAAGAAGGGCTGTGACAGTGGCATTGCTATTGGTGCAGTGTCCTCTATCCTAGCACATGGATGAAGAGAAGAGCCTAAACTGTCTCTGTGGAACACAGAGCAGTGCTGTAAGACTCAGATCCCTGGGTCCATGTGGAATGGTCTCCTAAAGTCCATTCATATACTAGGGATAAATACTGATCCATTACCAGAGGCCTCATAGTCTGCCCAGTCCCCCTAAATAGCACTCACATTCATGGGGTCTGGGTTGGTCCTATGCTGGTTTCCCAGTTATCAGACTGGATGGAGTCCATGAACCCCCTTGTTCAGGTCAGCAGTTTCTGTGGGTTTCTCCAGCCTGGTCTTGACACCTTTGTGATGGGAGATGTTATTCTGTAAATATGTTTCTCATACTGGTTAATTAATAAAGCCTGTGTCCAATAGGAAACAAGATAGGTGGGGCTAGGAGACCAGGAGGAGGAAAGAGGAAGTAGTTGGGAAGAGTCAAGATGTAGACCAGGGAGGAAGGAAGACGCCGGCCGCGGCTCCTGTATAAGATGAGCCATGTGGAAATAATTAGATAAGTAGAAATGGGTTAATAATTAAGACAGAGCTAGCCCATAAACAATAATGGTAATTGGCCAACAGGATTGTATCAAATACAGAGTCTCTGAGTGTTATTTGGGGCTCATGTGGTGGCGGGACCATGGCGGTAGGACCGGGAGGCGGCGGGTAGGAAAAATCTGCCGTAACACCTTTGCTTATCATTCCCTTCCTCTCTGTAACTGGATTCCAAAAGTTCAGCTAGTGTTTAGCTGTGGGTGTCTGCTTCTGCTTCCATCACCTACCAGAAGGCTCTAGGATGGCATATAAGGTATTCATCAGTCTCAGTGGGGAAGGGAATTTAAGGTAGCCTCTTCACTATTGCTTAGATTGTTAGTTTGGTTCATCCTTGTAGATCTCTGGGCATTTCCCTAGTGCCAGATTTCTCTTAAAATCTAAAATCTATAATGGCTCCCTCTATTATGGTCTCTCTTTTTTGCTCTCGTCTATTAGTCTCCCAACTGAATCTTCCTGCTCCCTCATGTTCTCCTCTCCCCTCCCTTCATGCTCCCAATTTCCTTGGGAGAGCTTGTCCCTCTCCCCTTCTTCAGGGGATCATGTATGTCTGTCTCCCTTAGGGTCCTCCTTGTTTTCTAGCTTCTCTGGCTGTGTGGATTTTAGTCTGGTGATCCTTTGCTCTATGTCTAAAATCCATGCGTGAGTGAGTGCATACCATTTTAGTCTTTTTGTGACTGGGTTATCTCACTCAGGATGGTTTCTTCTACTTCCATCCGTTTGAGGCCACTGTTTTTTTTTTTTTTTTTTGTTTTGTTTTGGTTTTTCAAGACAGGGTTTCTCTGTGGCTTTGGAAGTTGTCCTGGAACTAGCTCTTGTAGACCAGGCTGGCCTCAAACTCACAGAGATCTGCCTGCCTCTGCCTCCCAAGTGCTGGGATTAAAGGTGTAAGCTACCACCACCCGGCCTGAGGATACTATTTTTATACAACTTTCTTTCTATTAAATACATGGGCTTAAGCATTATATATTTCACTCAAATTGCTGTGGCACCCACCTGTTTTAAGAAATACCCAAATCAATAATGCTTTGGGGAAGGATAGGAAGATTGCAAAGTGTGATTGTTGATGTTGATGTTTTTTTATACAGAATCTCGAGCAGATTCTGTATAAAATTTTTTACATTGTATAAAATTTATACATTGAGCTGTGGATCCTCTTGCCTCTACCCTGCTGAGGCTGGGATTACAGGTGTGTGGGTATCATATTGTATCCCATCCTTGACAAGATGACAGATTCCAGAAGAAGATCCAGGTAGTGTGGGGCAGGCACTATGTTCTATTACTACTAGTGCCTTGAGATGCTTACTGCATTTTTATGCACTTTCCTATTAATTTTTATGACGTTTCTGTGATTCAGGCAAGCTGTGTAATTTCTATTTACTTGTAAATATCTTGATATTTGAAAGACATATTTATTTCCAATGTTTTCCAGAAATAGAGATCCTTTAGAATTTATGAGCCATAAGAAACCATAGAAATTCTTCAGTAGCTAATTAATCTGCTATTTTGCATACACACGCACACAACACACACACACACACACACACACACGCACACACACACACACATCTATGTATATATGAGATAGGGAAATGGGGAGGTGGCAAGAGAGATGGAGGAAGAGAGAGAGAACACACCCTTAGGAGGACTTTTAACCAAATTTCTGATGTTTTATTGATAAGCTCACTGCTGACCACTTGCCCATTAGAGAACCAGCATTTGACATCTGTTTATGAATCAATAAAACCAAAATGTCACTTGTCTTTTAAGCGAAATTTTTGACTTCTCTGGAATTTCTAGCTGCTGCTATTTAAAACATGTGTCCTTGTGGTAGTAACCTGCTTGGATTCTTAAATAGATGGATTTAGCATCTGCCCTTTAGAGATTCATCACGAGGCTAAACTCGATTATGAGAAATGACTAGTGTTTGCCACCTCACAACTCGTTCCAACGCTTCAGCACCTGCTCTGTTTTCAGCTCGTTGTAGAAATTGAGATATTTACTACCTGACTATGTACAAAGATGTTTGAAGTGTTTTAGCAACCAAACAAATCACACAGTGAGAAGAGAAAGAGGTTCCAATAGCTTGCTTGTGGTTACCGTTGTCAGGGAAACCACTTCCTTATACAGTGTTTGACAGCAGCCAAACTGGTTTTGTTTTGTTGGCTTTTTTTTTTTTTTTTTAATGCCACACACAGAAGAGAAGTTTGTTGAGAAGCCTGGAGAAGTAAGTGTATAATGAAATGAACCAAATGGAAGTTTATGAAAATGCATGCAGAAGAGGAAAAATTCTGGACATCAACGGATGGTAACATGATCAGCGAGAGGCTTGACTCTATTGCCTGGTGACAGACTTGACTATGAGAAGTTGCATGGGCTGCAGAAATGAAGATTTGCTTTCCAGGGTCATACATTTTCTGCTAGCTTATACTTTAAAGGAAAGAAACAAATTGTGGTCCATGGTGCTGCTGAAACTCCTTACTGAGAAAAAAAGAACATGAGATATTGACAAGCTTATTTTTTAAAAAGCACTTTCTCAGAGATTATGAATTTAGAATAAGATATAAACCAGAGAGACATGAGATTGGTTTGGTCCTATAGTGTTTTAACATTTATTACTTTTTCATGTGTGTGACTCTGTATGTTTGTGTGTATGTATAGGCACTCCTGTGTGTGAGCATGCATGCACATGTATGAGTGTGATTATAGAGGCTTGAGGACAACTTCAGGTGTCATCCTGAGGAATATTATCACTTCTGTTGATACAGTGTCTCTCATCGGTCTGGAGCTTACAAATTAGGCTAGACTGGCTGGCCAGCAAGCTCCAGAGATCCTCCTGTCTCTACTCCTGAGCATGGTGATTATAAAGTGTTCAGGACACTTGGCATCTTATGCGAGTTCTCAGAATTGAACTCCAGTCCACACACATGCTCAGCAAATGCTTTACTGCCTAAGCCATTCTCTGACTAATCCTCTAGCTTTTGATTGTGAAGTTTTGGATTCTCTTTGAGTAAGTGAGAAAAGCTGAACTGGAAGTTGAATGATTTTATAAAGAAAAGGAATAAATTTGCCATAATCAGAGTCTATCCACCTCCAAAATGTGATTTAAGAGATATACACAATTTGAAATGCAAGATGGATAGAAGTCCAATTGGAAGAGACAATTTATGAATCGATTCTAGTATCTCAAAATCATTGTTTCATATTTGATTGTATTTAGTAAACCATTGAGTTTATATAAAATTTTAATTTGTTGATGTGGCCTGTTTCTCTGAGGAGATGTGAATAAATGTCTACTCATCCAGATAAGGCCTCAACAAAAGACCTGAGAAACAGCTCCACCCATGTCTTGCTTGGTGAACCAATTAGCATCACTCCAAGGAACATGGGACCATGCCAAATCAACTTATAGGACCATGGCCAACTCAAAGCTGTGTTACAGGCAAGCCCACCCAGCATGGATGGTAACTCATGAAAGCTGCCTCCCTAGAGCTCCCTGGCAAGTTGTAGGCAGCTCCTCACCCCAGCGGTTAGGTCCTACTTTAGTAACCTTGAGTAGGACCTTGTGAAATTTGTGAGTTCCTGAGCTTTCTGGGCCTTGTAAGTTTCCTTAGCTTCCAGAGTCTTATGAACACATTTCAGTTCAGAGAAAATAATAGCTACATAACACAGACACGTAGCTGCAGCGCACGGCATAGTAAAGTTTCACATTTGTTTTTCTTCTCCATTTCCCACACTATTTAGGTGATAGACTCCCAAAAACAATTGATTCATCACTGCCTTTTGTCTCATATCAAAGTGCTTTTGATTTCTGGACAATTGCAGAGCAATTATCACAATGCCTCTAGCACATAATTCCACCACATTGCAACACAGAAGATTAGAAAAACCAAAGATATTTTTAAGGATAAGATTAACTAGCTTCAGGAAAGCGAATGTTGTAAAAAGAGAGGAAGAAACAAACTAAAGAGAGAAATGGACATTAGTTAGTCAGCACATGTGCTGGTATTCAGGAAATATACTACTTTAGCTTAGGAGGTTGATCTATTTGTTCAATAAGAATTTTTTTGAGCATCTTTATTTTCATATTGTGGATAGACATAAAACAGATCTTCCTCCTAAGAATCTCATAGCCTAGTGAGAAGGAAAATATACAAACAAAAATGAATTCTGCTTTGGCCAAGCGGTGGTGGTGCACGCCTTCAATTCCAGCACTTGGGAGGCAGAGGCAGGTAGATCTCTGAATTTGCGACCAGTCTGGTCTACAGAGTGAGTTCCAGGACAGCCGGGACTACACAGAGAAACCCTGTCTTGAAAAAACCAAAACAAAACAAACAAACAAAATAACTCTGCTTAAGCACTGTTATGAAAAGTACATAGACTTTATTAGTTTAATTAAATTTCAGAGTCACATTCCCACCCGTTGGCCAGGGCCCTCCAGTTAGATGTTCTGGGGCTAAAGTAGTCTCTTCCCTTCCTCCCATGTCCCTCCCCACCTCAGGTATCCCTCCCTTGCTCAGGTTTTACTGCCCCAGGCTGTAGCACTATCTACAGGCTGCAAGCATCTGGACCTGATGATCCAGGTGAAGGCAGAAGGGAAGCCTCAGAGCTGACTCTGACCCTTAGACTCTCTTTTCCATAGATTGCCATGTTTTCAGTTTTCTATTCTCACGTTTTTCTACACCAAACTCTACTCACACTGGTTAATTCTCAGAATCAGAGGACATATACACAGACACATAACACAACCACATTTGAGTCAACAAGACTTTATATATGATAGTGGTCCCCCAAGGTTACATTGCTAAGTGACAGGAAGCCATCTTAGTCTGTGCAAACACACTCCATGATGCTCACACAATTGACAGAATGGCCTGGTGACACAGCTCTCATAACACTTCACCAGTAAGCGCTCATGACTGTGGTCAGGGAACTTGATTTTTCATCTGGAAACCATTCAGACTTCAGGCTTTCTGGTTAGCTTCACCAACATGGTTGTTTTACGACAACCTTAATTATTTATTTTCCTATTTCCAGTGTTTTGAATCCAAGTAAATATAACACATTACCCATAAAAGGCCAGCAATGTCAGGCATTCTCTGCCTTAGCCAAATCATTGGAAATAGCTGTAAATTCCTTTTCTTTCTTCTTACCAAACACCCAGAACCAAGTGTTCTGGAGGCTTTGGTAAGAATGGCTTTACACACTCACTGACTGTCTTGTGTTTAAGATGAGGAAAGAAACATGTTCTGGCTGCGTGTGGCCCATTCTTTCTCTCACCCTACTGGTGGCCCTCCTTGTTATTTCTGGTATATTGTTCTGAAACAAGATAGATGCTTGTTATTCTAACTTTCTCAGAGTCTTCCTGACTAACAGGGTGGACATTGCTGTGGAATAGAAGAAAACTGGGGGATTGATCCAGTGCATATAGTTGCAAAAACAAGAGTAGGGGATAATATTCCAAGAAGGAAAAAGATGACTGATTTAAGGAGAAGAAGAAGAAGAAGGAGAAGGAGAAGGAGAAGAAGAAGGAGAAGAAGCTCGTTTTCCATAGCATTTATTTTCCATTCTTCTTGCTTTAGAGTTTCCGCCATTTAGTTTCTAGTTAGCAGCAGTCAGTCTCCAGACACTAACATGAGTTTGATCTCATGACCCTTGACTGTGAGCTCTGTGGTTGGAGTGACTGAGTCCTCTCTAGCTGCATAGGGCCTGAGTGGTGTGACACCATCACGTCACAGCCGGCAGGTGAGGAATGGGTAAAGTCTGAAGTCTGTGGGTGGAATCTTGGCTCATGTTGCTTTCTCAGGGTACATTCTGACACTATAATTTAGTTACTAATTCACTAGACATGTCACTTTGCCATGTGACACATTGTTACATTGGAATAATGGGTTGTTAGGCAACTGGTAAGAGAAAACAAAGGAACAAAAACATGTTTTCAAGTTTCCACTCACTAAGAAGTTTCAATGAATCTACTAGGCATTTGTCTTAGTTCATACTTTCCAAGTCTTGAACTCTTCCTGGAAGTGAAGATAGTATTAGGTGTTTCTCTTTTATCTCCTTTTCAGTTGAAATTAAATCTTATCACCATTAAACAATAGTTTACTCTATGTACCTATGATGCTTAATCGTGACACGGAACTTGATCGTACTGAGAAGTCCCTTGAAGATTAGCAACATACCTCTGTGCTCACCTGTTAGGAGGAATCCAGAGAGGATTAAGTGAGGGAGAAGCCCCACTCTGCATGTGGCTCCTAATGAAACAATAGGCAGGCACTCTAGACTGATGATAGAAGCAGAAGAGAGCCTATGAGCACAGGTTTTCCCATTCCCCCCTCCTTCTCTCCCTCCTTCTTTACCCACCCCTCTTCTTTGCCCCCACAATCAGCTGCTGCATCCTGTGGCACCCTTTCTATCTAAATGAACTGCTGGGGGGAGCCTTAAGATTTATTTAGAAAAAAAATGTACATGGATCATCTCCCATTCAAAGTGTACTGTGAAAATTAGGCAGAACATCTAAGTCAAGCACAAATTAATGATTTTCTAAACTTACCACATATCCTCTGCCAGCTCCTGCTTATGTGGGAGCTGTTGGTCCACTTTTCCATTCCCTTGTGGCTGGATAAGGTCATGTTCTATCCTAGCATCAGGTACCTCTTTGCTCACACAGAAGGTCAAATCCAGGCTTTGACATACAAATGGTCATAAGACAGAAATCCTTTGAGACCCTTGAATCCCGGGACCCCAGTGGAGGCCACATCTATCCTGACCCAGATTAAGTGTGCCAGGCTCAGGATTTGCTTGGGTTACAGACTTGATGACTGTTTCTTGGGGGAGAGGAGAGATGCTGAGTGACTTCACATTGATCAACTAATGGTTGTGAACAGACATCACACCTAGAGAGAATGTGACTTAGGAGGGTGTTTGTGACAGGCAAATAGCAACGACATGGAAGGAGCACAGATGTGAGAATCCTCTAGAACACCCAGTCAGAATATTTGAAAAGTTAGGCCCAGGTTTATACACCCTCAACAAACAAACAAAATGAACAAACAAAAAACCCCACAGGAAATAGAAGAACACAGAAGTATTTTTATTATTCCAATGAAAGAAAGTTTCTTGGGATAGTTGCATGTTCAGCACCTCCTGGATAGGTGGAGAAACAATAGACCCTTAGTAAATGCCTTCTTGATTGCATGAATGACTATGTTATGAATCAGGCAGAAGCTGAGTCCTTAAAGATACTTAAAGCCATGCTGCTTTCCTCCCATTCTGCCCCAACCTCTTTGCAAGGCCCACCAGTTCTTTATCTAGAGGATGAGGTAGAAGGCATGAAATGATAAAGGGACAAGCAAAAGTCTATGATGGAAGACAGCATCTTGGGATGATTTCAATATCTGGTCTTTCTCCCTTCCCAAAAAAGAGTCAGCCTGGCATTTTGTTTCCTCCAGCCAGCTAATGGCATGTGCCTGACTGAGAGCAATTTATGGATCCTTCCCAGGCTTGGTCCCAGAGCACAGAAACTGCCATTAAAGTGGTGTAAGTGACAGGTATGTGGCCTTCTGGGACCTTAAGAAGAGTTCCAAATCAGATCAGCTGATTTTCAGAGATTGGCTGTAGCTCACTCCTGTTTGGAACAATTCGAGCCTTCCACCTTTGTGGTAGGAGAGCAAGCTGGGGAAGGGGCTGAGTCTAAAATTTGAGAGCTGCACACCTGTCATCACAGACCAAAACATGAGGTGGCGAGAAGGAGAAGTCCACCACATTGTGGTAGCATGCTCAGAATGCCTGGATTGTTTCCCTCCTCTCAAAGCAAACTGTACTTGGATATTTAACTTAACTGGAATCCCCAACTATGTCGTTCCAGAGGCTGAGAAAAACTGGTGAAAGGCTTGACACCTGAGATCTGGACTATCGGGCTCTGTGCTAAGGTGGCTGAGGCACAGACTCACTGAGATAGCTTTTTTATATCTCCTTCATCAGAGGAGGAAACACCTTCCAAGATGCTGAGAAACTGCCAAAATTTACAAACACGGTAATGTACGATATAGTCAGGACAGACAGTGGCTGGTGGAAAGGCCGAGTTTAAGTCCCGGTCATAAAGAGAAGGAGTGGACAGTGTAGAAGGGATGGAGGAGATTCAGGGTTGATTATGTTGTAAGTTATTCACCTGAGGTTCATTCATCATTCTTTGAAGTTTGGGCCAGTTCTCTTTGTCAGTTGACTACATACTGCAGGTAGTCTAATGGGCAAAAGTGGTCCTTGGTGGGAACTGACTAAAGTCTATTGACAGATCAAGCAACCAGGGATCCAGGCATTCTCTACAGCTGGTATTTCAGCAGCATGGTAGGATCCAGTCAGGACTGGACATTTCATTTTCAGCCTTTTACTCTGGTATGATCAGTGGGTAATGGTCATGGTTCAGGAAGTGTACAATTGGTATCTCCTCAGCCTGATCTTATTTTGGTGCTTCTTGCTCCTTACTAAAACGTTATAGAGAAAGTGGGGGGTGGCAGCAAAGGGCCTGGGGTAATCATAGGATTTTTATACCTGATGTTTTCTTACTTACACTCTCACTTTTTTGAAGACAGGGTCTCACTATCTAGCCATGACTGGCTGGGTTAGAACATGCTGTGTAGACCAAGCTGGCCTCGAATTCACAGATATCTATCTGCCTGCCTCTTCTTGGAATGCTGAGAGTAAAGTCATTTTTCTTCTATTGTTAATATTTAAAGTATATTTAAATAGTTATATTTCTTTTTAAATAATAATTGCATTTATTCTCTGAGAATTTGAAACAGTATATCTTGATCATATTCAGTTCCTTCTCTCAGCTCCTCCCAGATTGCCCACCATCTTCCTATCACCCAACCTCTCTCTCTCTCTCTCTCTCTCTCTCTCTCTCTCTCTCTCTCTCTCTCTCTCTCTCTCAATAGTTGCATTTCTTCTATATTCATTAGATGATCTTTGGCCATCAAGTAGAATTTAATTTTTCTAAATTAAATTTGTAGGAGGCCTTTGCTTTGGGCCAGGCTCCTTCAGTGGGGCCTGTCAGACAAAACAGATATGGAGTCTTTGTTGTGGAGAATTCACCAGAGAAGACTGCACAGACACAGGCTTGTCAATAAACAGTCTTTGTCAGTTGGTTAGAGACTACTGCACTGAGTGTTTCTCAGTGTGAGTTTTTAAGTGTAAAACCCACAGAAACATATTCCGGATTGACATACTTCAGTCAACAAGAACAGTTAGCCAGAGTGAAACTATAGAAGCCAAAAAGCAAGACTGTCCCAGAGATGTAGACTTTGACAGATTACACCTTTGTTTTAGTTTTGGCAGGTGGTCCTGTCTATGTGCTGAGTTTTATGGCCTGAATGGTACTTCCATCATGGAGTCGGCTGTGCTAAGGTCTGAGGGCTGCCTTAGTCTGGGACCCTGTTACAGTCATTGTGTGAAAAGAAGCTAGGGTAGATGCATGTGTAACACATGACACAGTGTTGGTTACAGCTGCTGACCTTCTGTCTTCACGGGCAGGCCCCTGATTCAGTCAGGGTAGGCAGTTCACCTCTGAGCCTTACTTCCCTTTTAAGCATCAAACTCTGCCTGGTTGTACAGTTGACTTTAAGCTTGTTTTTGCACAGAGGGCTGCTGGGTTCTGTAATCAAGGTTGAAACCCAATTAAAATCCAGAAGGATGTTGTAACCTGTGTCTTTTGACTGTGCCACATGAGTGATGACATTTAAATGAGCAGATTTAATAATTTCAGGAGGCTGAAAGTTATACAGACATTGGGGAACTTTGTCTGTGGTACCTTTATGCCTGCCAGAAAAAAAATGAATATTGGAATCATATTCTCCATGAGGAGAACCTTGGTTCTTTTTACCCCAGGTTTGCAGGGCACCAAGATGAGGAACACACAGTGCATTCAGTAAAGATCTGGGGAATGTCGCAGTTTGTCCTTACAGAGAAAGGTGTTCATCTGAAGGCACAACTGTGAGAAGACACCAGTAAGCCTTATTAACACCCAGGATCCCAGGCTTCACTGCAGAAGGTTATATTTTTTTCTTTGATAACAGGAAAAGCTGAGCAATGACTCTTCCAAGGATGAATGGATTGCATTGTGACTTTTAGAAATTATGATTGCTCTCACAATATGCTCTGAGCCTATCTCCTTCAAGCTGCCAGAGACTGGCAAGTACCTGTTTTGATAATGATCAGGGGAAGAACAGACTGGGTCCAATTTTGACTGAAATAGTGAAAAACAGAAAATGCTGTGTGACTCAAGACACTTCAAATGAAATATAGCTCTTACAGAGCTTCTGATAATTTACCACTTTATACTGGGGAGTTGATGTATTCCTTATGTTATTACCCATTTATCCAATATTTATTGACCAAACATTTAGGACACAATAGCTACTTGGTCTATGATGGTGAGAATGGTGGGGTAGACGGGCAGGATATGTCTGGTTTATAGAAGCCTATGATGAAACAGCAAAGGGAGATATCAAACAAGGAAATAAAGAAATACCCAAGAGCATTATGACAAAAGGAGAATCTGACACCAGGAAACACAGCAGAAATGCACACCTTATGGTGGAAAGGGAAGCCAGAGAAGTTCCCTCAGGGTAAACTAGGAGGAAGTAAACACAGGAATAGCTGAGTAGAAGAAGGGGAACTGAGAGGGGGTCATTTTGCAGAGGCAGGGGGAGTGTCTACCTAATTCTCTCAAGGAGATACATCAACAGATGGGTTACTTCCTAGGGAAGTGACATGCTGATGAGAAATTACATGATTGCTTTTTCACAAGCCTGACCTTAGATGCAGAGAAAGTGTTCTAAGGTTCTTAGATGAAAGAAAGTGTTCTCTTTAGTAGCAGTGGTCCAAAGAACGAGAATGACAAACCCAGGCCTTCATAGTGATGGCGAGATTAGCTAGCTCCAAGACTCAAAAGCTCAGGGGTCAGTAGCAGACTTCCTGGGAGATAAGGGCACAGTAAATCACTTTTAATAGTAAGAACAGCAAACACTTATTGATAATGAGCATTGATCCCAAAGCAACCAATGTGGGGAGAAGGGTATGGCGAATTTTCTGTTTCCAGAACTGGCTACTCATGCTCTGTATTCCAACTTTTGTAGACTGAAACCTCCATGGTGGTTGAAATTAGGCGATTTATTTTCTTCCCACCATTCAGAATCATGAAGAAAGTCACGGTACATGTAGATGTTACTATTAGGTCTGCAATTTATTAACCTTAATATTTATTATTGATATTATATTTTTATATATTTTATATGATTTATATTTATATAGTATATTTATATTAATCTTAAATTACATTATATTAACTATATCAATGTTATATTTATATTAATATTAATATGAGGCAGGATACTTCATACCTAATCAGAGCTTGCTACAGGGCCCTGAAATGAACGAATGGAAAAAAAAATATGTGTCCTTATCAAATTTTAGATGCAAAGGAAGATGAAAAACAAATAAATACAAATTAGATCACTATACATTGTGAAAGTGGTAGGAATGAAATTAAAATGGGTGATGAGGTAGAGCTACAGAATGTGAATCTGTCACAAGCTGATGATCTAGGGGAAGGGTGTCTAAAGCAAGCTTTAGGAAGCACAAAGCCATGGGTAGCAAAGAGCTGGCTCATCTGGTGACAGAAGTCCCGAAGATCCAGGCCTGCAGGCTGCGCAGAGAATGATGTCTATTTTGAGAGTTTAGGAAGTTATTAGGGCTTTTAAGGCAAGAGAATTAATTAAAAGTCTAGTTGACATTTTCACAGTGTTGTCAAGTGGAGGGGAACTTTCCAGTTTCTAGAAAGATTTTTTTTTAAGTAGGCTTAAGTGATAACAATTAATCTGTTACATTTATATCCTTGGAAGTGAGTTTTTTCATCTCCTATTTGTTTGGCAAGTTGTGGATAAAAGTTGTAAAAAAAAATGTATTGCTGAGTGTATAAGTTTCGAAACACAGAAAAGGGCCATACAGAAGAGACTGTGGGGTGCTGTAATTTGCCTCCTGCCATCTCGCTTCGTCACAAATAGATCTTTTAATAATCTCTCTACTGGCCCATCTATTTTAGACACTTCTCAAGTACAAAGCACATTTTCTTCCCAAGCACTTGAGCACTCACACAGTTCTCTGGGAATCCATGGTTTTTAGACCTTTGTAATACATAGTGTGTGAAATCTATCCTTTTAAATATGCAATTTGATAGCTTGACAAATGACAGGCTGGCGCACCGACGCTTAAAAGTACGCCAGTTGCACATGATTATGCTAAGTTTATAATCCCCTTAAAGGCTGGGCTTGGGGTCCTTCTCCATCAACATGTAAAGCGTAAATAAAGATCTGCTGGACACATTGAAAGGTTGCGCGCGACACTGCACACTATCTTTGTCCTCTCCCCTGGGGCCTGCAGTGAGGCATCCTGGGTTTTTCATTATTACCTTGCAGCTTTTCAGTCTGCTTTCTTTTTTCTTCGGGTGGGACAATCTGCTGGGGACAGTTCCCTTTCTTCTATCATTGTCATTCTGCTGAGATCTATGTTCATGAATCTTTCTGAAATTTCAGCTTTGGATTTTTCGGTTCTAGGCATTTTACAATTTTCTTTTTTTGTCATAGTCTTCCTTTCTGCCAGATTTTCTTGCACTTTAGTTAATTAATTAATTTGTAATATTGGGCAGAGTTAAATAGTCTTTTTAAGATCCCTATCTGATAATTTCAAGAGCTGGATCGGTAGTCTCCTTTCATTTCCTTTTGGGTTGATATGGTTTATAGTCTTCTATCTCATTGTACATACATTGGTTCTGGATTGTATCTTGGATATGCAGATAATATTATATAGTTTCTGAATTCTGTTACCTGGAGAGTAACAGCTAATTTATCAGCTGAATTTTCGAATGGTGAAAACTGAACTAAAATGTTTACTAAAATCTCTTGTTGATTTTACTATGGTTTTATAGTAATTCATTTCTTTACCACAGAGGGGGATGGCAATGGGGGCAAGATCCCGAAAGCATTTCAGCTTCTAATGTAGCCTTGTTTGAGTGCTTGAAATATGCCCCGTGCATGTGTTGTTCAGGAGTCAGCCAAAGATTTTGGCAGAACTTATCCACTGAGATTTCGGCTCTGCTCTTGTGGCTGTCACAACCCCTGGACGCCTGTCTTCACTCTCCAGTGGTGCGGCTCCAACAAGCTGTCTCTGGCTCTTCCGGGCCCTCAGTAAGAGTGAATGCGCTCACTGGCTTCTCACTACATAGTGTTTCACAATGTGGTGGACTGCCTTCAGGTTCAAGGTCGGCTGCTTGCTAACATACTCAAAGTGGCAGCCCCCTCCACTCTGTCTGCTTTTACATTATTCCACCATGCCTTCAGAAAATAGTATTTATTTTGTTCAGACTTTAATACTGTTATCTGAAGCTTGTCCAAAAAGAGCCACCTACTTAAACCTAAAAATTCAACTTATGTTCTTAGAAGTGTATATACATATCAGCTTATAATTTCCACAACTCAATTTGTACCTTAATTCACTCTGGTAGTTTCCTCTTGCTGTGATAAAATACTATGACCAAGTCAACTTACAGAAGGCAGGGTTTATTTGGGGTTTATAGTTCCGGAGGGATAAGAATCCATGACCACCATGGCAGAGACGTCTGGCAGCAGGCCGGCAGGCAGGCAGGCAGGCAGGCATGGTGCTGGAGCATTCGCTGAGAGCAAACATCTCAATTCACAAACGGGAAGCAGATAGAGCTACCTGGGGAGGTCAGGTAGCTTTTGAAACATCAAAACCTACCCCCAATAACACACTTCTTCTAGCAAGGCCACACTCCATAATCCTTCCCAAACAGTACCCCCAGCTGGGGACCAAGTATTGAAATGTTCAAGCCTGTAAGGGATATCTCTTCCACACCACCACAGTCACACTGTTGTATAGACAAGGAAACTGATGCGTAGAGAAATTAAATAACTGTTAGATCATATTGCTGGTGAATACAGAAACTCATGAGAGATCCTCAAGCATTTCTTAAAGTGAGAGGTTAGTGGTTGGCACAAAAATAAATAGGCAGACCTAGAAACTATTAGTTTTGTGGTTTGAATGCTTGGTCCCCAGATTGTGGCACTGTTTGAGAAGGCTATGGAATTTTTGGGCAGAACCTTGTAAGGGGGAAGTAGCTCACAAGGGATGGGCTTTGAGGTTTTATAGTTTTCCCCCAACTTTTGATTCACTCCTTGCTTCCTAACTGTTCATACAGTGCAATCAACAAGCCTCCTGCTCCTGCTGTCATCTATGCCTTCCCTGCCACAGTAGATTGTGTCTCTTCAAACTGTAAGCCAAAACATGTCAAACTGTAAGCCAAAACATGTCTTCCCTTAAATTGTTTATTGTTAGGTATTTTGCCTCAAGAATGAGAAAAGAAACTAATGCAAGTAGGAAATCAGATTTTTTTTTTCTAAGATGTGGGGAGATGAAGTCTGAAAGAATAATGGAAAGAAAGAATCTAAGCATGCATCCCATGTTGGCCAAAGGGATCCATGGTGATCGGTTACAAATGTAATAAAAACTGGAAAAAATTAAAAGATTGTGTTGTTATTTAGAAGGAATAGGCACAGCAGTATTATAGACCTCTTAAGTTTGAGGTTCTACTACACATTTGAATAGAGTTGCCAGAATATAAACTTGGAGCTTGGGGGTGGGTTGGTTCACACTGGAAACACAACTTCCACAGTCATCAGCATATGGATGTCCTTTAAAGCCATTGGGCTTTACGTGATAACTAAGGCAGAAATACAGTGAGAGAACAGATGGTGATTTTTCTGGACATTTAACTTTAAAAGTGGCAGAAGAATTTGGCAAAGGAACTGAAGGAAGAGCAATCCGTGATTCTGAAAGGAAACCAGGAGAACGCAATGTCATGAAAGCCAGGAGAAGAGAAAATGTTGAAAAGAAGGAGGAGGGTACGTGTGAAACTCTGCTGGAAGGCTGTGAGAGATGAGGACTGGGTTGAGGGAAGCCATGGGGAGAGTGAATGTTGGAATGCAGATGAGAGCAGGTTAAGAAATCAATGTTTGAATGAGGACAGAGAGGGAGCAGAGCCTGAATCTTTACTTAAGAAAGCTTGTTGTGAACTGAGACTAGAGGAAAGAGGAAATTTTTTATGTAAATAAGAATGATACGGTATCAAGAGATACTTATCAACCTTAATCATTAACCCAAAGCAGTCAGTTTGGCTTCCACATGTTAGAATATGGAATTTGCCTTTCCATACCTGACCTATTTCACTTAATATAATGTCCTTCAGTTTATTACTGTTTCTGATCTCACAGAGGTAGAGAGTAGAATGGTATGCACCAGAACTTGGGAAGGGGATGGATGCAGGGCAAGGTGGAAGATGGACAGAGGGCTGTTTGTGGTAGAAGGGTACAGCTGGATAGGACCAATAACGTCTAATATTCAGTAGCACAGTAGGATAATGGTGGCTGATAATAATTAATTACATATTCAACATGACTGCTGCAGCAGAAAATTCAAATATTCCTAAATAAGCAATGATAAACATCTGAGATCAGGGCCAGTTACTCTGATCTGATCCCTACACATTGTATACATCTATTGTAATATCACACTGCAGCCCATAACTGTACTCAATTACTGAGTGCCAGTTGAAAATAAGAATATATTAAAGATAGATGACTTGGACAATTTGTTGGACTGTTTTGAAAGAGCAAATATGCATTCAGAACTGCTTCTCAGAGAACAAGCTGTTCTGAAATAGTTTTAGGGTTCTTCATTTTTCTAAAGTTACAGTTCTTAGGAATCATTGGATTTTTCATATACAGCGATTCCTGATGGTGAAGATCTACACCGCCTCTGGCTTCTTTTAAGCAGTGCTCCTTAAAACTTGATGTGCAGTGAGTACCTTTTCTACAGTGGTTTCCTCTGGAGCCAGTGGATTGTTTCAGCCCTGCACACCTTACTTTCCTCATATTTGGAAACTGATGGCAAATGATGGAACAGATGTTTGCAGTCAGGGAGGTTCAAACATAGTAGTACTCTGTAGAAACAAGTTTTGTTGTTTTTTAAAAACAATATTGGGGACTGGAGAGATTGGCTCAACAATTAAGAGTGCATGGTGTTCTTGCAGAAAACCCAAGTTATGGTCATTCACATCCCCAGTCATAACAGCCTTTACCTCCCGCTCTGGGGGGGTGTGATGCCCTCTTCTAACCTCTGCAGGCCCTGAACTGCTGTGCACAAGCTTATACACACACGTGATGATGACAGCTGATAACAATGGATTCGGTGTTCAAAATAGTTGGTACAGGGGAGCTTTAGGGCCATGGGCATAGCCCAGTGGCAGACTCCATGCTTATCCTGGGCAGGGTCCCAGTTTCAAGACCAACACTGTTACAAGAAAGACCAAGGAGACAAACCTCAGCTCCTACCATAGAATTTCACTGTTGCAAAAATGATAGCATTCATAGAATTCATTCAATCATGTATTTTATATACTAATGACTGAAATTATTTAAAATCAAGGTTTAATATAAAATAGTAAAACCCAAAACAAGAGGATACAAAGCCATGCAGAACCAGTTAAACATATCTTCAGTTCCAAATACCCAGATCTGATGACTTGCAAGATGACAGATATCAAATCTAGGTGGCCTAGATGGCAGAAGAAAGTCCAGGTGACCGATTTGCGTCTGAGCTCAGACCTATTAAGGACCGAGTTAGTGTGGTTGTTCCTAATGCTCTGAAGTAGAAGGTCAGGCTGCATCTAGCTGTCTTCCAGGGCTTTCCTGGAAGTCCCCCACCTTCCGTGAGCCCACCCTCCATAGTCTTTTCTATGCTTTCTAGCTCCTTCTAATCTCTTCTGCTTTGCTAACAATAACAGCTCCATTTCCTGACACATTCCCATGAATGACTTCTTGGGGCTCTGCTTTTGAAGAATTTCACCAGTCAAAACCCAATTCCACCGGTCGTGGTCTGCAGAGCACCTAGTCCCAGCTCCGTGTCAGCTTCAGGCACAGCTCTCCAGCATGGCTCTGCAGGCCAAACGCTGCCCTTCTGGGTTGATGTCTTTGTCCCCCTCCTCTGTACCCACAGTGGTCGCTGGTGGCATCCTCCTTGGCATGTCTCGGTGCTCTGGTATCCTTTGAGATTGTCCCTTTAGGACTCCATAAGAAACTGACAACTGTGTGTACACAGTGGCTGGGAAGAAAGTCTTTAAAATCTCAGATAAAAAGAAAAAGAACTCATAATTTAAATAGTCATATTTTTCTTTTAAATGTTCTGTGAAGGTGAAAGGGTCTTTCTTTTATTGTGTGTTAAACACAGGCCCCTCCTTTTCCTTCTCCCGGTTTAGCGTGCTCCTGCCTGCCTCCAAGGTCATTGCTGAGTCTTAAGCACCCAGCAGCCTTCCTTATCAGCCTGGCCATGGGGGTTTGTCCTCTTCTGTGCTCCGATAACACTCAAGGTCTGCTCTTTCAGACATGGCCTGCCCTGCCTATCTGAGTTTTGTCTTTTCTCTTAGATGTGGGCTCTCTTCTTCCACAGTTTATTCAAAGGGAAGGGAAGCCTCTGCCGTCCCAGAACCTTGGTTCCAGTACTGTGTAGCTGTTTCAGGCCACCTGTCACCACAATGCCCTTAGCATCACCTCGTTTACATTCCAACACTGATCGTGAAATAGTCAATTATTCATAAGCCCTATTCTTGTAAGAGCTGCAAGGTGCTATGAAAATGCCGGGTCTTGCACTGAAAGTTTTGGAAAAGTTCCCCCTAAGAAGCAATTAGCGAGTTTAAGTTGGAAAAAGGAATAGGCCTGAAGCAGCTAGGAGTGTGCCAGGCAAGAGAAACAGCATGTGTGTGTGTGTGGGGGGGGGGGTGCACTGAGCTAGCAAGAAGCGCAGAGGGGAATATTGGGACTGAAAGATGGATACATGCAGCGGGAACACAATGGCTGTTGGGCACAGAGCTCCAAAGAACCAGGCCTAGCATCCACGCTGTCAGTTTTCCTATGGCCATGTGCCTGTATTCTAGAGAGATATACATGATAATCAGTTAGAGAACAGGGGTAAAGAAGTTGATCGTTTTGATTTTTTTAAAATAAAAATGTTATTTCACATGCGCATGCATGTCTGTGTGAGGGTGCCATTCCTCTGGAACTGGAGTTACAGACAGGTGTGAGCTGCCATGTGGGTGTTGGGGACTGAGCCCAAGTCCTCTGGAAGAGTAGTCAGTGCTCTTAACCACTGAGCCATTCCCCCAGCTTTAGGCACCAAAATAAAGGAGTTTTGGTGTCAGTGTTACATTACAAAGATCCACTGCAAGGAGTGTTCAGCGTGAGGAGCTACTTGCTAGATTAGGCACCAGACATGAAAAGTGGAAGAGGGGTGCGGGAAGTAACAAGGGGAAGCTGTTAAAAGCTGCTGCCTCTTCAGACCAGAATCTTACACTTTGTGTTCAGTATTTCTATCTTCCTTATCTAGTCCTTCCCAAACCCCTATTTTTAGGATTCTAGGAGCCCTGGAATGCTGGGGACCTTTCCCACCCAGTGCTGGTGCCTGTATTTCTAACAGAATACATTCAGATTAATTTAAAGGATTCTGGAAATAAAGCAGGAGGCCGAAAAACCAACTGCCAATGGAG
This sequence comes from Cricetiscus sungorus, assembly GCA_030556225.1. Taxonomy (NCBI): domain Eukaryota; kingdom Metazoa; phylum Chordata; class Mammalia; order Rodentia; family Cricetidae; genus Cricetiscus; species Cricetiscus sungorus. The sequence continues at coordinate 39,128,329 of JANBXA010000730.1, forward strand.
TACCATTGCCAAGGCACAACAGGTGAAATGAGGCAAAACTACCACTGAGTCTCCCTCTAGCGGCCACTGTTGGTAGTAACTAACAGGGTGTGGCCAGAATGTCACCCCACAAATAGCACATTACAAAGTATAGAATGGTGTGTGAAAACTTTAATTTTTATGAGTTTTTAGAAAAGATTCATAGGATAGGGAGCACAGAAAAAGGACAAGGAGGGTATTGAAAAGTGACGACAGGGACAGAGAGAAAAGGCTGTTCTTAGATCTCAAAGTGCTCTGAGGCCACACAACACTGTAGTGAGTAATAATAATAACAGCTTGGCAGGCTATGAAGACAGACATAGCTAGCAAGGAAACCCTCAAGTGTGAATCTCATGTCTGTCTTCCCAAGACACAGCAAATTACTTTGGAAGCTGTCATAGAAGAGTCATTTCATGGACTTGTCCTGTAAAATAAAGATGGACTCTCTGTCTAATCCAGACACAGGCAAAACTTCTTTGTTAGTTTTGTGCAACTTCAGCCTCTGACTTGGAAAGCATTCGTGCACGTGTTCATTAAATTCCCTATCTACATAAATAAAGATATTTTAAAGTACTGATAAAGAACAAAACCTTGTGAAATCCCACTGTTGGGCTTAAAGCTGTTGGAAACAGGATCCAGACTTGTGAAACAGAGACTTCAGGAGGAAGAATAGTTGGGTTTCACCTCTGGAAGCACTTTAACCATTTACATATCTCCTGTCCAGGAACTGCAGGCCAAGGAACAGAGTCCTTTCAATGTCTTGAGGGCAGCTATAAACTAACTGCCTACATGCCAGCCCCCCCCCCTCCACCCTTTGCCTTAGGCTTCCACTGGCTGGCAAAGTTGAGCAAGAGTTGAAGAGAGCTGATCCTGACCTAGAGGCACCCCCTCTCATCCCCCTTTTCTTTTCTCTGCCCTTTTTATATTTCTTTCCTTTCTCCTCCTTCCCTCCTTCCTCTTTTTTTCTTTTTCTTTTTAACACTTTATTTTATGTGCATTGCTGTTTTTTCCTGTATGTATGTCTGTGGGTGTGAGGGTGTCAGATCTTGGAGTTAGATACTTATGAACTGTCATGTAGGTGCTGGGAATTGAACCCAGGTCCTCTGGAAGAACAGTCAGGGCTCTTAAGCACTGAGGCATCTCTCTAGCCCCTCTCTTTTCTTTTTATTATTTATTCTTTTTTAAATTAATTTTTATTTGAATTAGAAACAATCTCATCTTACATACCAATACCAGTTCCTTCTCTGTCCCGTCTGTCCTCCATCCTCCTATCCCCCCCCCATCCCCTCATCCCATGCCCCATCCACTCCTTAGGGAGCGTGAGTTTTTCCATGGGGGATCATCAAAGTCTGTCAAATCATTTGGTACAGGATCTAGGCCCTCCTTCATGTATCTAGCATGAGGGAGTATCCCTCCATATGGATTGGGCTCCCAAAGCCCATTCATACACTAAGGATAAATACTGGTTTCACTGCCAGAGGCCCCATAAACTGCCCAAGCATCCCAGCTAACACCCACATTCAGCGGGGCCTGGTTGGTCTTATGCTGGTTCCCCAGCTGTCAGATTGGGGAACAGGTCTCACTTGCTTAAGTCAGCTGTTTCTGTGGGTTTCCCCAGCATGGTTTTCTGAGTCTCTCTCTCTCTCTCTCTCTCTCTCTCTCTCTCTCTCTGTCTCTCTCTGTCTCTTTCTCTCTGTCTCTCCCTCCCTCTCTCTTTCTCTCTTTCTCTCTCTCTGTCTCCAACTAGATTCCAGGAGTTCAGCTCAGTGCTTAGCTGTGAATATCTGCTTCTGCTTCCATCAGCTGCTGGCTGAAGACTCTATGATCCACACGCAACCCCAGAGAAGCTAGGAAACAAGCAGGACCCTAAGAGGGACATACATCAACACCTGGAAAAGGGGAAAGGAATAAGATCTCCTGAGTAAGTTGGGAGCACAGGGGGAGAGGGAAGCAGAAAATGAGGAATCAGGAAGGTCGAGTTGGGGAAAGAACAGAGAAGGAGAACAAGGAAAGAGTTACTTTAATAGAAGGAGCCGTTATGGGGAAATCTCCAGGGATCCACAAGGATGACTCCAACTAAAAATCTAAGCAGTAGTGGAGAGGCTACTTGAAATGCCCTTCCCCTATAATGAGATTGATGATTACCTTAAATGCCTCCCTCCTCCCTTTAGTACTTAGAGTATTGAAATATGTGAGTGGAAACATCAGGAAGTAGGTTACAGAAAAGCAGAGAAATCATATAGGCCTCAGACTGGATAACATTCTTAGTTGATCAGTTGGTGAGAGTCAGTGAGTGGTTTGTCAATTTTGCTCATTTTAAGAGCACAGACACAGAGGAAGGCAAGGAATTGCTATTTAGGATTGCTAAAGATAGCCCACAGTGAATTTTAATTAGAATCTGTGTCTTCAGCATTCCAACCCCTCTACAAATCATTTAATCAACCTTTCATAAAATTCAGTTCCTCCCAGAAAATTTCATTCACACGGTATATGCAGACTGGCCTCGAACTTGCTGCACTCCTGCCTCAGCCTCTTGAGTCATAGGATAGCAGATGCAGACTACTATGCCTGGCTCAGAGGCTTCACTCTTATTCTCTGCCTGTGAAATGACAGATATCCTCACCTAACCCATACACAACGCATTACACGTTTTCTCAATACTTACACATAACAATATTCTTTAAAATAACCAAAACTGGGGCTACAAAGATAGCTTAATTGCTCTACAAGAGCATTTGCTGCTTGTAGAGAACCTGGGCTTGGTTCCCATCTCTCACATGGTGGCTCACGACTGTCTGCAACTCTAGTTCCAGAGGATCTGATGTCCCTTGCTGGCCTCCATGGATACTATACACACATGGTGCAGAGACACACACACAGCTAAAACAATACTCACAAAGCTGAGGCAGGAGGATTGCTTTGAGTTCAAGGCTAGCCTTGGCTACAGGGTGAGAGCCTGTCTCAAAAAGAGGGACAAACAAAATTCAACCAAAAACAAGCAAGCAAAAAGCTAGCTACTGATTTGTTAGCAAGTTGTCTGGATTCCAGACAGAAGCAAATTGAAATTTTAGTCATCTGAAGCAATTCTAACAAGAATAACTTGGTGATTTCATTAGATATTTTGAAGCAATAAGAATGCTACTTGTTTTCAAATGTTCTATATTAAGGATGTGTTTATGTGGAAGATGGATTGAGGGCTGAAGGTGACCTGACAGGGCCTCTTGGTCGATGACAATACAGAAGTGCTTTAGTTCTTCTATTTCAACTCCTGTACTTCAGCAAAGAACCACTATGATGAATACGTTGGTATGAAAAGAACTATAACCACAAAATAGCATATAAAAGGAGCTATGGAATGTTATTGATTGTTCAAATGGACTCATCTGTCTGAAACAGTCATTTCTTGGACATAATCCCTCTTATTACCTATAATAATTATTGTTGTATTTTATCTGCTCTCTTGAGTTTCAGCATTAGAAACAATAACGACTTTGATGAAAGTCAGTTTGTTGTACCTACTAATCCCTCAATAATGGCTCACACTTTCAATACATGGCTAAGATGAACACAATCAAGGACTGCTGATAATTCATTGTTCACCTGGAAAAGCAAAACATGTTTTTGTCAGGCTTACAAAGGGAGTTGACAGTAATTATACATGTGTTTATTTCTCTGAGAAAACAAGTTTGTTATTAAAGTTTCCAAGGTCACCCTGTACATTAACTTAAAAAAGTAAACTATCCGTTAAATAAGTGTTTATTTCTTTGCTAGTAGCAATATGAATGTAAGAAACAGGGAAAAATCATAGTGCAAACACAAATTACATTTTTAGTGAGTCTTTAAGTGCTACTTTTGACTGTTTATTATTGGCTGTCTCTTTATGGGATTGATTAGCAGGTGAGATATTAGCCCCAGTGTCTACTCCTCGTACTCTGCACCCAAGAGCAGAGTAAAGATTATAATGTAGAGTCCCTTACTTTAACACTAGTGCCAAGCCAAGTAGCTCTCATTAGCTTAGGAGCATGGAAATATTTGTCAGAATTAAAGGACATGACTATTACTTTTAAAAGCATCTACCAAAGCACAAACAAAATGAAAAGCAATGAACAAAAGACCAGGTAGAGTTTTGCATCTTCGTTGGTGATCCTTAACTGTTGGCAACCAAACTCTAGCTCTTCTCTTTCTCTAGTCTGGAGAGAAGTTACTTGCCTCTTGCTTGCCCACAGACCCTCTGTGATTCTCCCACTCTATTATAGTATTTTAACAGTGCCCTGAGGGCATCCTGTCTCTGATGTGACTTCCTTCTTAGGGGCAGTCTTTTTTACATGTTTAGTGTCTTCCTTGAGTATTATTTAGCTCTCTTGTTGCCCAAGTTCTGTGTAGCTGGTCTCTAACTTTTTCCCACATGTTGTAAAGACTGCCTCAGTTTATAAGGCTGACGATCATGAGAAGAGAGGTAGACGGGACATTGGGACATGCCTCTCCCTTACCATTGCGCACTGACTTAGTAATAATCACATGTCTCTTACCCCAACTATGTGAAAACTTACCAGCTTGTGTGCCCTGCCCTCAGGAAAATTACTTCAAAGTCCCTTTCTTCTTTGGAGACAAATTGTTCATTTAGGTTCCTATAAAAGGAAATGTATTTCAAGTCAATTCCACAGCCAGCCTCACATGTGTGGCCTCATACGCTTTCTTTTTGGTCTGATCTAGGTCATATACTCTAAGTTAAAAGTCTAACTAATAATACAAATACACATTAAAAAGAAAAAAAAAAAACTAAGTTTACTTCTACCAGAAAGTCAACAAAAATACAAAGTAATTCCAGGATGGGTCCATATAAAATAGTAACAGTGTAATTTTACTTTTCATAACTAAGCATGTTTAGAAAGCCCCTAACAGTAGCTTTAGTAGAGCAGAGTTTTGAGGTCAGGTTTGAAACTTTACAAAAGAAGCAAAGAAGCTCCTTTTCCAGTTTCGGTGTTGCTGGAATAGCGCCACTGGGCAGAGTTGAGGCTTAGGCTCCAAACTCAACATTCAACTGTGTAGAACTGGTATGGTGAGTTCAACACAGAGGTTTGCAGTCTGTTAACTCATCTGTGATACATGGGTGTGGTGGAGGCTTACCTAGAAATATTAGAATCAGTGTTTCGGCTGTGATGGCTGTTATGTGTCTGTGGTCTAAGACCAGCAAGAACACCACTGAAGTGAACAAGCATCCCTGGGCATCCAGATTCAGTCACTGTGTGATGCTGGTACTGAGAAACCATGCTAATACGAGAAGACTTTGCCTCTCTCTGTTTGGCTGTTTGAAAGTAGAACTAAAATCTTTAGGCTAAGATCTAAGAAGCAGAGATCAGAGGAGAAGTGGTTTCCAAAAGGAAAACCTAAGCATCCTGCTAAGAAACCAATCTATGGCTTCATAAAGGATATATAGTGCCATTGCTATTGCAATCTGTCAAAGAAGTTATACCAGAGACATGTGGTTGAGTATGTTAAGATGTTCCTAACTTCCCACATTCCACAGGTAGGTATATTTGAGCAAAGGTCTTTTCACTCCAAATTTTGTTTCTTCAAGCCCAGGACTCATTTCCACTCCAGTCCTTGCCTTGCCTCCCACTGCAACATGGTAGAGAGACAGAAAAGAAGCACACAGGGAACATTCAGAATAGTCCATATGTTGAGAGACTCACATATTTCCCATAAATAATATTCAATGTATTCAAGAAAATGCTTGCAACTGAAGTTTGACAGTAATGGCTGCAAGAGAGAAACAGTCTGAGGAAGTGAGTATAGAAGACACTTAAAAGAGAATAAAAATAGGAAGTTCTTTCCATGCATATGCAAATTAAATGCAAATTTGGATTTGTATCTTGAGCCTGCCAATGCATCTTTCTGGAGAAGTCTTTTGATCTTCATTCCTTTTTTTTTTTTTTTTTTTGTATTTATGCATTGCATGCCATATCAAACTGCATTTTTGGAGATTTGTTCTTAATATTCAGTTTTAGAAAGTTTACATTATACTTCTGTTAAAGTTAATGGAAGAAATTGGAAAGTTTGGTGTTATGATTTTCATACATCATAGTTTCATAGTTTCATTGCAGAGATGAACTTGATTCTATTCTCTTTAATTCAGAACAGATGTAGAAAGAAGGAGAATAAATTTGGTGACAATTGTGGGATGAGATTGAGGCACATGGAGATGGCATTTTAAAGTTGCCTTTCAGTATTCATTTTCCTTCTTATCAGCAGAAATCCCGAGTTTTGGGTTTTAAGCCTACTGAGAATAAAGACTGTGTTTCCTGTCTTGATTTGCAGCAATCATGGCCACATTGCTATGCTCTGGTAAAGCATAGTGGTAAAGGTGTACAACTCCTCTATTTTTCCAAGAATGGACCAAGAAGTGAGCGAGCTCATGAATAGAAGTTTAGTCCCTTGGACTCCAGACCTCCACACCAATCCTAAATAATCTACTCCAGGATCTTCTCATCTATGAAGGAGGAGTAGATTACTGCTTCATAGACACCGACATTATGTTAGGTGTAATTATTTTTGGAACAGGATGGCATCTCAACTGATATGTAATTATTATAAATCTGGAGATTGATGCTAACATTTTTTAAAAAGTGATAACACACTTAATTCTAGAATTTGAGATGCTTTTTTTGGAGATTCTTTAACTTTAGATTGGACCACCCCTATTCTAATTGAAATACGTAGATGTGAAAGCCAATACATGGTATTTGATAAATGACTAACTCAAATGTTATTTGAGTTTCTAAGAATGGAGAAGTAAGTATGGAAATGGTTACTTGATTTGAATTGTTGATTGCCCGTTTCTGAATAGAAGTGAGCTTCTTTTCACGCAATGGTTGTCCTTACTATCACTCCATATCAGATCAGAATTCTCAGATTAACTAGGCTTTAGCATTTCTCTGTCTTATAGAGAGCTACAACATTGGTTTCATTTAGATTCACTCTGTAGTAAAGTGTACTCTGGGCTGTGACTCATTTTTCATAATCTCTTTCTCAAATAGCCACACTCCTGGTGACCATGCCATAGAGCCTAGAAGTGGCTCACCGGGAGCTGCCTGAGGCATTGACTTCAGACTCCTCGCTCCCAGCTAGCTTTGGCTGATTGTCACCAAGGGAAATCTTTACAGCTGTAGCTTCAACTCTAATACTACCCTTTGGTAGTCCCTTTGGATTGAACGCTCATAATTGGTTTTGAAGACATTTTATTTCTGGTTTACTGCTAATATCTTTTGGCTTTACTTATGTTGTCATTTATATTCCGAGGGAGTTTGACAAAGCTTCCTTCTCTGTGTTCAGCTGCTGTGGAATAAATATTCCTATCAAAACTCATGTAGAAATTTGATCTCTGTTGTGAGATAACAGATAGTAACAAGATAGAAATTGTGGTATCAGAGGGAAGACTTTTGAGAATTAAATGAGGCAGAATAAGGTGTAACAGGCCCTACTTCAATGGGATGATGGAGTTTTCTGCAAAGAGAAGAGATACATCCGAGCTAGGACTCTCAGCCCATATTACTATTTTACTCCCAATACAACCATAGGTCTTCTCAGAGTCTCCACAAGCAAGAAAGACCTCATTGGATGTACCCCCCACCCCCGAGTTGCCAACAGATGAGGGAATAAGGTGAAGTGTTTTAGGAACTAAGACTATCAAATCTGTGTCTAAAATGTGATCACCATTTGAAAGATAAAGTCAAGGAGGAGGTATCTAAGAAAGTAATAACAGTCAGGTGGTTGTTAAATCATCTTGGATAGGAGATGGCAAAACCTAGGGGCTGAGCTCAGCAATGGTGGTGAACATTTTTAATCCCAGCATTTGTAAGGCAGAAACAGGTAAAATTCAAGGTCAGCCTTGTCTAAAGACCTAGTTCTATGACAGCCAAGTTTATGAAAAGAAACCATATCTCAAAAACCAAACAAAAAAAATTGGGGGCTGGATAGATGACTCAGTAGTTAAGAGCACTGGCTACTCTTGTAGAGGACCCAGGTTCAATTCCCAGTGTTCACACAACTACTCGAAACCATCTGTAACTCCAATTCCAGGAGATCCAATGGTCTCTTCTGGTCTTTCACAGGCACCAAGCACAAGGTAAATATAGACATACATGTGTGTAAAACACTAATACACATAAAATACAATAAAGTTATTTTTTTAAGAGATGGCAAAACTTAAGGCACTTATTAGAGCCAATAGAAATAAAGAATGATTTAGAAGGCTATTTAGAGTCCATAAATATAAGGACATAGAGATTAAATGCATTGTGAAAAGAAAGGCAAAGAATCTGGAAGGACCTCGGGTTAACATCTGCCTTTGAGTTTATATTTCTGTGATAAAACACCATAACCAAAAACAGTTTTGGGAGTAGAGGATTTATTTTGCTTACAGTTTCACATTATAGTATATTCTCAAAGGAAGTTAGGACAGGAACTCAAAGCAGGAACCTGGAGGCAGGAACTGATGCAGAGGCCATGGAGGAGTGATGGTTACTAGCTTGCTTGCTCATGGCTTGCTCAGCTTGATTCCTTACAGCACCCATGACCACTAGCCTTTGGGTGGTACTCCACAGGAATCACGTCCTCTCCTCCCGCATCAATCAAGAAAAGACTCTCATAGACTTGCCCGCAAGCTGAACTTTTCTCAGTTGTGGTTCCCTTTTTCCAAATGACTCTAGCTTGTGTCGAGTTGACATAAAACTGGCCAGTACAATGTTTTGTGAAATGATCTATTCCTTGAAATAACAAAAGGGGGTAAGCAAGAGTGTAATTTATGTCAAACATAATACATTCAGCTTGGGCTGCTTTTAGTCTGAGAGCTTTGGAATCAACTACAATAATATATTCAACAAGCACTTAAAAATCTGAAACAAGATGGGATCCATACCTGATACCATTAAAGTAGTGAAGAACCGGAGATTAGATGAGTCATAATCCTAGGGGAAACCTACTATTATTCAGCTAAATGAGCACAACAACAAAATGACTCCTAATAACATATCACTATACCTATAGATCACTCAACCCTTATTAGGGAAGCTTATTCTTGCAATAGATAAGAATCAACACAGAGACCCATAACCTGGCAATGTGCAAGTTGAGAGACTTTAGAGTACCCAGTCCCAAATGGGATGTCATTAACAAAGTCCTCCCCTCAAGGCTCAGGGATCTATAGGGAAGAGAAGGCAGGAAGACTGTAAGAGACAGAGATGAAAACAGTGTTTTCTAGACACAATAGGACTGATGTATATGTGACCTCATAGAGACTGTGGCAGCACACATAGGAACTGTAAAGGTTTAAGTCAGCCAGAGTCACAGCACTTAGAAGAGGAAGCAGACATGGAGTTCTACCCCTAACTGCCGGTAGATGGAAGTTTCTGTCCTTCCTAGTCTGCAGCCATTTAGTCAGTCCCAAATAAACACAGAGGCTCATATTAATTATAATCTGTTTCGTCAATGGCTCAGGCTCCTTATTGGCTAGCTCTCTCCTTATTATCAACCCATTTCTAGTAACCTGTGTATCTCCTTGTAGTCTTGGCTTATTGGTGATGCCCAGGTCTCTGGCTTCCTTAGCAGCTACATGATCTTTCTTTGACTCTGCCTACTATCTTGCTCTATCCCTGTTAAGTGTTCTGTCAGTAAAGCGTGAGACTCTTAATCTCAGGGTTGTAGGTTCATGTCCTATGTTGGGCACCACATGTAGATGGAAGTTTCTGTCCTGCCCAGTCCTGCAGCATGTATTTTTGTCAGTTACTCTATATAAACCCACCAGATTAGAACACTGAACCCACAGTTGTCTGTAGCAGCAGGCGAGTATCTATTATTTGAAAATGGATGAAAATGGAAGATGGAAATGCTTAGTAGAGTACTCCATTGTAGTTGGAAGTAATGACATACAGAAAAATGGATACATCTAAAACAAAAAAAAAAACCTCATTGTTGAAGAGGAAAGGAAAGTTAAATGATGGCCTATTGTTTATGTAAATGTGCTTCCCCAAGGCTTGTTTACCTCAGCTATGTACTTTTCATGTTGCTTCTTCCAAGTCTAGCTGGTGACTGCTTTGACTCTGCCTTTCTTCTTTCTAGTGCCCTTAGTCTGGTTTTCCCACCTAATCTTATCCTATCCAGCTGTGGCCAGTCAGCTTCTTTATTAAACCAATCATGTTGACATATATTTACACAGTATAAAGGGATATTCTACAGATGGTGGCTGAGAACAGGACAATGAGCAAGAACATACAGTCTACTATCTCAAGCTCATTAATTTCCAAGTAGCTTCATCATGCCTACTTCCTTTTGACTAACCCTTTCCCTGGTCTCTCATTTCCCATCTCTATCACTCTACTACCTGCTCAAGCCCTTCTGCCCCAAGCATTCTCCTGTCTAGTCCTATTTCATCCATACTTGACCATATCTTATAGTGGATGTTTCCTGAATATATGTTTCTTTTATTGGTTGATGAATAATACACTGATAGGAGATGAAGAGAATTCTGGGAAAGGTAGGCAGAGGGAACCTGCCAAAAAAGAAAGTCACCATGTAGACCTCAAAGGAGTAACAGGTTCAGGCATTCTCCGGTAATCCAAGACCATGCAGAAATACATAGATTAGTAGTTATGGGTTAATAATTAAGACAGAGATAGCCAGCAAGAAGAGTAAGAAGCCCTAACCATCAGCCCTAACAGTTTTATAATTAAGTCTCTGTATGTTTATTTGGGGCAAGGTGGCAGTGGGAACCTGGTGGGAGAAGAAAACATATTATATTTTTCCCCTGTCTTAATTCATCCCCTGTGCTGCCAATGGTTCATTTCTAGTTTCCTAGGATCCACATTTACTCTGTTAAACAAACAAAACAAACTAGGGCCCTCATTAAAAGAGAGAACATGTGAAATCTGTCTTTTTGTTCTGGGTGACCTCTCTCTGTAATTTTTTTCTAGCTCTGACTATCTATTTGAAAACTTCATGCTTTCATTTTTCTTTACAGCTGAGTAATATTTACATATTTTATACATTCTCTCTCTCTCTCTCTCTCTCTCTCTCTCTCACACACACACACACACACACACAGACAGACACACACAGACACACTACCCATTCATCAATTTCTGGACATCTAAGTTGATCCTACTTCCTAGTTTTTGCTAGTAGAGCATCAGTGAACATGTATATGTAAGCATTCCTGGGTTAGGATGTAAAGTTCTTAGGGTATATTCCCAGGAGTGATATAGTTGGGCCATGTGGCATTTCTGAGAAACCTCCTAATGATGTCTGTAAAAGTGTTTTCCCCCTTCTTCACATTCGTGCCAGCATTTGTTGTCATTCGTATTCCTGATGATGGCCATTCTGACTGAAGTGAAATGGAATGCTAATGTAGTTTTAATCCATACCTCCTTGATTTAGGATTAGCATCCCACTTTTTAATCTTTTACTAGATTAACTGGTTGCTGCTTAGGAGAGACGTGGGTGCCTTAGCTGGATTTGACTGGCATAGATAGGCTTCTAGAAAAAGGAAACTTCATTATTTTTAAAGAACACCTAAATGCTAATTATCCCAGAAGGAAAGAAAGTCAAGTGGGAGATTCTATTTCAGTAAAACTCGCTGGGCTATAGCTGGAAGCAGGAAAGGTGGGTAGAAGAGAGAGCAGGGTTCCCATTTATTTCCTGGCTCCTTGTGGTTCAGCAGTGCTCTGAAATCAGTCATGTGGAAGGCATTTATGATTCTGTTTTCTGCCTGCCTTGCAGCCTTGAGCACCAGGACACCCCCGAATACTCATTGAGCGCTGGGCCATGACCAGAGTGGTTTTCCAAAATGTCTGACTGTGTGGATGTGGGTGGCCTCTGGAACATCCAAAGACAAGGTGACCACTGTTCTGTTTCTGTCACAAAGCACTAGCTTTGTAGAGCTATGGCTTGGCATAGACAGCATGCCCATATTACTAAAAATAATAAACAATATCTGTGTGTTTACTGGTGAGAGGAAATGATGTATGACAGGCAACTAGCATAATAATAAAAAGCTTTTTGTCTTTTTCTTCAAATGTAAAGCTCTAATGTTTTTATGTATGGAAGGACTTATTTATTTCAGCTTTCTAGCTGAAACACATTGCATCTGAACATTCCGTGGCATCCCTGCAATGTAAAAATCTCAGCTTTGTTTGGTTGGTGGAAGGAATTGTTTCTTCTGACATTTAGACCTATGGGTTTGTTTCTGTGGCTTGAGGGAGGTTTAGTGTTTATTTCTTTCTTAATTGTCACTAAGAGACTAAACATTTAAACATGTGTACCAGTAAGCAAAATGAAAAAGCATTGGAAAATGTTTAATGCCATAATATATTTGGCATTCACACCTATTTATATTGGGAGATACATAAATGAATGTAAACATCTGCAAAGAAATGAACAACAGCACCAAATAAACAAGCAAATGAATAAACAAGAAAGTAAATAAACTTCTGAAGTAAGTTCATTTTTCCTCACATTCAATTATAAATTTTGCATGCAGTTTTCTTTGTAGACAATTCTCAGCAATTTGGATTTGTGTTTCTAACTCTCCATCTACTCACTAAAAGTGGAGGAAGAAAGCTCTGAGAATTCTACGAAAATTAGGAGTACAACCCGAGCTCCTAACTCTCCTAGATCTCTAAATTATAAGAAATCTAAAATGTACAATGGGGAAAAGTTTGTCAAGGAATATGAGAATTCGTTTGGGGCAGGTTGAGTTTAAGGTCACTTAAATTTGTATAGGTTTTGGTTAATGCTTAAGTCACTTGGCTGAATGGGACAGAAGTATGGAGTGGAATTTCTATTTGGAAGTCATGTGGTTCATTCAACTACTATGTGTTAGGTAGTTGTGCACATGTAGTAATTCCATTTACAGAGAGGGAAACCAAGACACAGAAGGGTGAATAAATGGCATGTTATCCCAGACCTAACCAGTCCCTGGGCTGCTGTGTGTTTGCCGAGGAACGAACTTGTTGGAATGCCAGAGGGACTGGGCATACAGAAAGAAAGAACTGAGGTTCCACAGAACCTCCTAGTCATGCTTTGTCTGACACCTACAACCTACAGCAGGAGTTACTTTTTTTTTTTTTTTTTTTTCTGAGACAGTGTTTCGCTGTGCAGTCCTGGCTGTCCTGGAACACTCTCTCTCTCTCTCTCTCTCTCTCTCTCTCTCTCTCTCTCTCTCTCTCTCTCTCTCTCTCTCTCTCTCTCTCTCTCTCTCTCTCTCTCTCTCTCTCTCTGTGTGTGTGTGTGTGTGTGTGTGTGTGTGTGTGTGTTGTGAATCTCTAGTACTGGGCTAGTACAGTGCACCATCACTGTCTAGCAGTAGAAGTCTCGTAAGCACGATGCCCCATTGTGCTTTGATTCTCTAAGTATATATGTGTTGGTTTCTTGCTAATTTCTTGACATAGCTATGTCCTGAAGGTAAATTGATGTATTTCTCACAATAGTTTCTATCACTTCTTACATCTTCAGCTAAAATATTTCTTCTTCCATCTTTAAGGAAAGCAAAGAATTCCTGGGGAAAAATCTGCACATTTTAAAAGGAAATTAGAAGAGTTAACTACTTCCAAAATCAGTTTATCCATGGAGAACTGCATAAGGAATCCAGTGGTGGAAACCTAGGAGGGAAATGTATTCCATTCCTGTTAAAACCATGACTTATGTATGGGAACTGCTTCCTTTGGGTTTCTTCTAGTCCCTGATGACTAGTACTCACCCATCTAGGCACACATACACACATCTATTCATCCATTTGTCCACTACCTCACCCACAAAACATTTATTGTGGTCCTAGTATATGCTGGCACTGTTTATGTCCTAAAATCTAATGACCCAAAAAATACAAAATATTCCCTGGTCACCAGAAGGCTCTTGTATCAAGGTCAGGTTCAAAGTCACCAGAAGTCTCTTGTTTCAAGGTCAGGTGCAAGTCTGGCTCCCCAGGTCATTGAACCATGCTCTAGATCTTTCTTTTTTCTATTTATCTACTTGCTTTTCCATCATAAGAGAGAGCCGTGAGAGTTCTCTCTCACGTGAGACCTGAAACTCCTGATTTCAAGAGCTGCCACTAGCTGGAAACGCAAACAAATGCTTAACAATACCAAGAGTCAAGGTGAATGGATTCCTGAATGACATTCACAGAGGTTCCAATGGAAGGTAGGCTAAGTGTCTAAAAGTCATGAGAGGGTAACCATATCCTGCAGTGTTCCTGTGAGGCATTGTTACCAGGAAGGTAGAGAGCAAGAGAAATTAATACTGGGTTCCAAGTATAACTCACCATGTTGTTGCTTCCTACTTAGGAAATTCATTGAAACCCATTATTTTCTTTTCCTGGTTGTGATCTGGAGACATGTTAAAAGAAGCCCCCTTTTGGGGTAGGTGGGAATTATGCAAAAAGAGAAATGCAAACGTTGAGAAAATCTGAAGAACAACTTACATATTACTCAGACTATATATGGACTTGAATAGTTGCTTAACGAACCTTAAAAAGGAGCAATGGCACCTGACTGCTTCTTTTCAAGGCATCAGCCTTACAGTTGGCTGAGTGCGTGTGTTCTGTTAGTGTATTGCTGTGCTCACCTTCTGTAGTTGCCCAGACCTCCCAGCACCACAACACACATTCCATCTGACTCCATTTACAGAACTAATGGATAAATTGTCTGGGTTCTGGACCCAGCAGGCTTTCTCATGTTCCCTAAGAAAACATTGCAAACTTCCTCACAGTTTTCCAAGATGGGGCATATGGAACACACATTTCAACTTTCCAATGTGTTGTAACCTTTATATAAAATGTTAGCAAGAGCAAGGAAAATTATTTAAAAAATAAACTTCATTTGTGCTGGCTAGCTTTATATTAATTTAACTTAAACTAGAGTCATTTGGGAAGGGGGAACTTCAAACTGAAAAAAAAAATGTCCCTTCCAGAATGGTCTGTGGACAAGCCTGTGTGGTATTTTCTTTAACTGGGGTTTGGTATGAGAGGGCCTAAGCTACTGTGGGCAAAGCCGCTGTGGGATGGTGGTCCTGGGAGGTTTAAGTATGCTGAGTAAGCTATGAAGAGCAAGTCAGTAAGCAGCATTCACTAGGACGGGGAGTTGTAAGCTGAAATACACACTTTTCTCCCAGAGTTGCTTTTGGTCATGGTGGCTTTGTTGTGATTGTTGTTTCTTTTGTTTTTTGAGACAGGCTTTTCAGTGTAACAGCCCTGGCTGTCCTGGATTCACTTTGTAGACCAGGCTGGCCTGGAACTCAGATCCTTTTGCCTCTGCAGCCAGAATGTGGGGTGTGTGCCACCACACCTGGCTGGTCTTGGTGGTTTTTATAACAGCAATTGAAATCCTAAGACACCACCCAGCTGTAAAACTGGTGACATAGGACTTAAGGGTATCACAGTGATGGCCTCCTGAGCTGGGATATGGCTATTCTTGTCATAATTTACAAGATAATGGTGGCCGAGTTGTCACTGAGAGATACTGTGAACACCATTCATGAATTTGTCTTACTCTCTTGTCTTAGAAAGTGATTACTTATTTCTAAGACTTTCATATAGGTACAGGATGAAATATGGTCTGCCTCATCTGTGAAGCTATGTACCCCTTAAAGAGTGAGGTCATCTCTGCTCTCACTGTCTGGGTGATAGGGTTGAGGGTCTTATTTTTCTCTTTGGTGGAAATCCCTCAAGTTCTGAATGTGAACAAAAAGCTTTAGAGCACCCTCCCCACCCCCAGACTCTGTACTAGGTATTCCAATAGGGTGGACCCAGTCACCCTGACTCCGTGTCTGTGATTTTCAGCACCTTAGCCCAGATTCTTTTTTTTTCTTCCACTTTGAATTTCCCTTTATCAGCTCTACCAGAATAGGCAATCACAATAAAATGTGCTTGCATCTAAGTAGGGAATCAATAGAATCATTTCTATTTATTTATTTATTTATTTATTTATTTATTTATTTATTTATATTTATTTATTTATTTAAAATTTTGGTTTGTCAATACAGGGTTTCTCTGGGTAACAGTCCTGGCTGTCCCGGACCTCACTCTGTAGACCAGGCTGACCTTGAACTCACAGAGATCTACCTGCCTCTGCCTCCCGAGTTCTGGGATTAAAGGTATGAGCCACTACCACCAGGTGATAGTGATTATTAAAAGGAGCTAAGACACAACAGTGTGACACTCTTCCTGCAAACAGTTCACTCTCAAGGAGGTCTCAGCTCAGACCCCAACTTCAGACAAAGCCGCTGTCTGAGTTTCCTTGCAGTGTTTAATTAATCTCTGTCCTTGAAGTTCGTAAATTAACATGCCCTGTGACTTCCTCCTTGTGATAGCCTCTGGCTGTTTTCACTGCCTGCACAGCTACTGGCAGGCAGCTGCTCTCCCACATTTCCTCAAAGTAAACAGGATTTGGTCCCTGAGTAATTGGCTGCTTTCCAGTGTAAGAATTTGAGTTATTCATGAGCTCTGTGCTCTGGCTTCTGCTTAAGCCAGACTGTTTTCATAAAGAAATGCATGGACAAAAGAATTTATGGAGGGTTTTGAATCTTGAGGATTATTTCTCTCAAGTGTGTGATAACCTCTGAGTCTTCTCCCCAGATATTTTCTAAACTGTCTCTTGACCTCTTCTACCACCTCACATTTCATGGTGGTTACTGGAAATTTACCAAGGAAGCTGCCTTGAAATCATGTGTCCTTTCCAGAAAGCAGCTGCCCCACACAGATGTTCACAAGCTATTATTTTCCAGATCGAATATGCTGAAAAAGCTTTTAAAATTAAATTTTTAGCTGGGCACTGGTGGTGCACACCTTTTAATCCCAGCACTCTAAAAGCAGAGGCAGGTAGATCCCAGAGTTCGAGGCCAGTCTGGTCTACAAAGCAAGTTCCAGGACAGTCAGGGCTACACAGAGAAACCCTGTCTTGAAAAAACAACAAAAACAACAAAATTAAATTTTCATGAGACTGTAAGGGTAACTGCCTAGGTTATAAAAGATTGAGAAATAAATATTAAGAAAAGAATGGTGTAGTGGGGTAAACAATGGAGAAGACGACCCATTTTCAAGGATAAGTGTCTGTACTTTGAATTTTAAGATGGATATACTGATATGCTTATCAGAGGGAAAAAATCAGTAAGTTTTAAAAAAATTAAAAGGCAAAGGAGTTACCTGTGCATTATGTTTGGAAATGAGTAACAGAATTAATTCTAGGCTTCTGGAAACTGGGCAACTAGAGGATGCATCTTCTTTGTGTGTCATCTAAGAGAGTTATATGTGAGCACTACCTTTCTAGTGAACTACACTGCCCTCAAGGCTCCAAGATATTATCACTCTAAACTCTAGGCTGCGCAGTCTTTGACAGTTGTTCAAGACTCAATTGCTTCAGTTAACCTAACACTATATATGAATGGTCAAAAGACAAACATTAGGTATATTACACCATCATTTGATTTGTATAAATATTTCTTATTTAATGAAAAGTCTTGTAGGAAAATATTGATTTTTTTTGAAATATGACTATAATCAAATTGATTTCTTGCCGTTTCATTCCTTGTTAGTATGTAATACTATCCATCTTTCTTGATCATGACTCTGCTTTCGCATCAGTATTTGCCAATCATGTAGAACCTTCTGGATAGATACATGGAAATTTGCAAAGTGGGGGAGGGTCAGGGAGGGAGCCAAGGCTAATCTTAAACTCAAGATTTAAGGCTTTTTCCCCCTTAGACGTCGGAAGAGCAATGTGAGTTCTTTTTAGCACACCATGTAGCTTTTAAGCCCAGTATATTTCATAGATCAAACACTGACACTCCAGCCACTAAGAGTTGCTCTGGAGCTGAATGATATATTAATTTTGTCTTAAATTGGTGGAGAATTTTAATGCACAAGCGTGCATGGATAGGGAAGGGAGTACATTAAAGAATCCTGTAGGCTGCCACAGAAACCAGGAAAAGAAAGAAATCCATCTTGAAAGAGAGTTGGTTCAGGTGAGTGTTGGAGAGCATGTCTGAGAGGTATATTGGAGAAGATGGGCTTGTGAGAAGATGAATTAGTGTTGGAATGTGGTCCTCTGGGGTAGCGGTAGTGGAGAGTGGCCAGAGAAAGATGTGGTAGTAGAGAAAATCCATTCTGTGTGAGTGACACACGCTGGACTTCCTGCCTTTGAAGAGAGGAACACAGATTCAGGTGTCTCTTGGGAATTGACTCATGAGATCCCAAACATTCCATAAATGCTAATGAACCAACAGAAACCCAAGAGTGCGTTCATATATACCTTATGCATTTGAACAACATTTTATCATCAGGCAGCCTTTCTCTATAAATTGAGAAATTTTCTTAGTAACTGAAAGTCTTTCTGTCAGGATATGTGAAGAGCAAGATAGAACTAGTCATACTTTGTGGTTTCTCATTAAAATCAGCTTGAGCAAGATCAGCAGCATTCAAACATGTTTTGGAGACTTTATGTTTTGTGTGTATGTGTGTATATGTGTGAGTGCATGTATCATGGCATACATGTGGAGGTCAGAGGGCATCTTGTGGTATTGGTTTTCTATTTCCACTATGTGGGTGCTAGGATAGAACTCTGGTTGTCAGCCTTGGCAGCTAACACCTTTATCTACCCACCAGGAAGGGGACTTAAACTTTGAGTCATAAGCAAATATAAGGAGGCCATGAAAAGTATGGTAACAGCAAAAGGTTTCTGAATGTACAACTGAAAATCAACTCAAAATGAAATGCATCTGTAATGAGTCTTTATCTGTCCTGCCAGCCAGCTCCCAAATAATGACACAGAGACTTAGTATTAATTATGAATGCTTAGCCTTAGCTGAGCCCCACTAGTGCTTAAAACTTAAATTAACTTGCTTTCACCAATCTGTTTCATTATGTGACTTTTTATCTTTTTTTTTTTTTTTATTCTGCAAGTTTGACTTTCCACATTTCCATGGCATCTCCTTGCACCTCAGCTATCTCCTGTTACTTCTGTTTCTGTCCCACCTGCCTAACTATTGACTATGTCTTTGTTGTTGTTGTTGGTTTTGGTTTTGGTTTTTGAGACAAGGTTTCTCTGTATTGTTTTGGAGCCTGTCCTGGTACTCACTTTGTAGATCAGGCTGACCTCAAACTCACAAAGATC